>WBMW01001574.1:152866-472078 GCA_013396635.1 Penelope pileata
CCTCCCCGCCTCCGCCGCCGCAGCCAATCGCTGCCCGCCGTCCCTCTCGCAGCCAATACGAATTCGACGTCCGGTCGGGGCGGGCCAGCGAATCAGGAGGCCGAGAGAGGGGCGGTTGCTAGGCGGACGGTGGCCGGGCGGGCGGCGGTCGCTAGGGGGCGGTTGCTAGGGGGCCGAGGCCTACTCGGGGCGGCCGGGCCGGGAGCCCCGCGCCACGCCTGAGGCCCGCAGCCCTCACAGCGGCCTCTGCTCTGCCTCGGCAGCGGGCCGGGCTCCCTCACAGCCGCTCGGTGCGAACGGGTGTCACAGCATTAGCACGCAGGAGGCCCGTGCTGATGGAACACTAGTGGTACCCCCACCACCTCGGCGTGTGAGCAGTCATAGCGTAACAGGAGCTGGAAGGGGGAGCTTGGCACTGCCCAACACTGAAGGCTGCGAGTGCTGCTGTGTGCAATCCTGGCCTCCCAGCTGTGCCGTGATCCATTACTCGAGAAGGACCAATGTTCTAATGCCAGGAGACACATGGTGCTCTCCTCATGCTGACAAATGCCACCCGCAGAGGTGTGTGGGCAGGAAGGCTTGGTGACATGGAGCTGTCGCTGCGGACTGAGATTCCTTATTAAAAGTGGCAACAGGGCAACAAGCAGCCCTAATCGGTGCCATTGGAGTTTTTCCAGCTCTCAGACATGACCCAGGTCAGAACAGGAGGAAAAAAAGTTCAACAGAAAAAAAGCCTCTCACTGGGCAACTTTGCAATGTCGCTGAGGCCAAGGAAAGCCAGGACGGGGGGGGGAGGGGGGGCAGAGGGGGAAGGAGCTGCTGAGCTGCTGTGCAGGGTAAGCTCAGGTTTGCTTGGTGGTGCAGCTGTTTCTTTTCCTTAGCTAACAGCTGTTTTGCCCTTGAAAACAAACAAAGCAAACAAAAAAATGGAGTCCCGAAAGGCAAATTTTGGAGCAGTTTATTATTTAGTATCACTAGGAAGCAGGTGATGCCCAGAAAGGGCTCACACAGCACTCTTCTTACAGGTACCACTGGAATGAGTAAAAATTAATAAGAGCACAGGAGCACCTCGGTGCCCATTAAGCCACCTCTGCCTGGCTGCCATTTAGCTGCTGCCCCACCTGCCAACCTGCTCACTTTCTGCACATCGTGCCCTTTACTAGCTGCAGATCTGAGTGTGCTTTAGGTAAAACCAAAGAATGGAAAAATTTCATTAGGAAAAAAACCGACACAACGGCATTAACTCCCCAGTGCCACTGCTCAGTGCAAATAGGATCAGTCTGTAAGAGAGGTTCCAAAAGAAAGAGGCCAAATGCCTCCTTGCTGCAGCACCTCGGGACCGCTCGCTGAGGGTTTGGAGCACGGTGCATTCAGGCTGAGTATCAGGGGGAGGGAGCGACCTCAGACTGCTACCAAAGAAAATGGGACAAAACCTGCCAGCCAGGATAAATGGTTTTTGGCCAGGGAAAGCTGAGGAATGCAGCCCAGGCATGACAGTGCCAAGCACCAGGCACAGGCGGCGTGGCTCATCTGCCTGCAGCATGGCACAAGCCATTGTGCTGGCCCGAGGGTGGGCATCACTGTCTGTCAAGGGTATGTGATTAGTCATTTATTATTTCCCCCGTTTTTTTCTGAGATATGCTGAGATAAATGGAAATAAATGTTAAAGGAATACGTGCTCTCAAACTGCTGTTTGTTCCCAGTGTGGTCCATGCTGAGATGATGATTCTCTGCCTCTCCTCTTTCTCCCCAGCCCATCGGTAATGCCTGCCAAAATCATGCCTCGCACGCAGCAAGTAGAGAAGTGCAGCCTGCAGAGGAGGTGAGTTGGGAATGTTCTGTCCCACTGTATTTTCCCTGGGTTGGTTGTGAAGGGTTTGGGCTAAGAACAAGTTATCAAAAGGGGAGGGAAGCCCCAAGCGCTCTTACAGGATGTGTGCACGTACAGAGGTTTCCTGGCAACCGGTGTTTACACTGACAGCAGTCACTGCACTGGAAGCCACCCACGGACCGATGGTTCGTGCTGTGCTGAAAGCACTGTCAGCTGCAGTTCAGTGGCACAGCCAAAGCATTCTGGCTGCAGCACAGGTGGGTGCTTGCTACCTGCTTTCCAGCTGGCCAGCTTCCTAAAACACAATGGTTAGCATAGCGTCTTTCCTCCCCAAACACACCCACGTACGAGCAGGTGTATGCTCGACCTCGTAGCCTTGCCACTGGGGGCCCTGGCAGTGATGCAAAGCAGAGCTCCCCAGTGCCAGCCCTGCTGGCATGTGCCTGTGCACACACGCCTGTGCATGCGCTTTGCATCACAAGGACAGGGGCTCGCTTTGCCCTAGGATCCACATCCTGGAGTGGTACTACCCCACAGCAGAGTGAGGGCAGGGCTCCACCAACCTCAGGTCACCCCTGGGGAAGTGCTGGGTTTGAACTTGAGGGAGAAGTGCTGCTTTGCATCTGGCACCTGCTCAGGTGCCAGTCTGACCCAGCAGGAAACGTGTGCCCGAGCTCCAAAGGCAGCACGCTCTCAATGAGAGGATGCCCAGAATCCCATCCCACACTGCTCTCCAGCAGTCCCCAGGTCAGAGCTGGCTGCAGACCATACACAGAGCAGGCACAACCACACACAACGTGCCTGAAGCAGTTCCACACCTGAACATACCCCAGCACTGCTCTGCGGCCAGGGGCCGGGCGGTGGTTTCACTGCCCAGCAGTACTTTGCATATGCAGCTGAGCTCAGTGCCGCAGAATGGCATTACTGCAGCGTTGTCACAGGAGGTCCCCAAGCAGGGGGCTCTGTGGGAGGTGTGGGGCACCCATGTGGCTGTGGAAAGGGCCTCTCTGGCAACAGTCAGGGGAGCGTGCCCATCCATCACCGAGGGATTCTACCGCTTCTTATTGCTGAAGAAACAGACAGCAAAGCCAGCTTGTATGAAACCCGATTATTCAAATTTATTAACATCAAGAATTATGCAATGATGCTGTAGATTTTTTTTTTTATTAACAAATAGAAAACAGACTGTATACAACAGTGACCCCTACAGCACTATGCATCCACAAGGTAAAAATGAATGTGTCCTCCAACATTACCAACCCTGGATTGCTGATTTCAACATAGCTTGGATTCTTAACATTCGGAATACATGTGATAATACAATTAGATACCCTTCCACCACCTTTATTCATAACTCAATGCACTCGAAAGAGGGCTGCTCACTCTGTCTTTAGTGCAAGCGTGATATAATAAGGAGTATTAATATATAGTACCATTAAATTAAGTCCAGTAGTCTTGCCACATTGGTTCATTAGAACGTCCTGAAGTAGCGGAAAGTACAATATCCTAATGACTTTTAACATTTGCAGGATAGCAGAAATTATAGATACACCCAACCTCTGAAGCCATGTGTACTCCCCTCCCCTTCCCTGCAGTACCCTGCTTTCCAGAGAGAGCCTGCTCGGCTCTGCTCTGGGAACAGCTGGGGTTGTGCTCCTCGAAAAATGCTCCAATGCACTTCATTGGTGAGAGGTGACAGGATGGCGCTTGCACGCACAGAACCATGGGACTAACGAAAAGGGCCGTGTCTTGCTTTTTACGCCCTAGCCCTGGGGACGTGTGGGACCTGCTCGCTTCTCCTGTCCCCTTCCCAGCAAGACACAAAAAGAGGCCCCAAGGCCGGGAGCCCAGGATTTCAGTTCTCACAAACAAGGTGATGACAACTCACGTCGTATCGGGATCTGCCAATAGGCACGGTCACTGGATTGGTTTAACACGCTTTGTAATCGGACTGAAGAGTTTCCAGCTGACAAACGGGACCGCTTCTCCAGCGACCCCACATGCCCTCCCAAACCTACTCAGGAAATAATGGGGGAAGGGAAAGGCTAAAAAAATAATTGGTAGCTTCGGTCCAGTTCCATGAAATTTCATATTCTACAGAGAATTAAAAAGCAGCCTAAGGGGGATGGAGCCGGGCAGGAACCACAAGCCAGCTGCTGCGAATTACCAAGGAAGCTGCACTAAAATGGGCAGAACCAGCAGTGACTGGGCTGAAATAAACACAGGGCAGTAAAAAATGTTAAAGCAAAAGGAAATTAAAAAAAAAAACCCAACTCCCAAAGGTTTGGTGGGTCCAGTTCTGCCTCGGCAAAACATTAAGACTTGCAAAAAAATAAAAAATAAAGAGAGAGGAGATTATAAAAACCACTAGTAACTATTTTACATGTTTAAAAAAAAGATCCCATTCCACCCACCTAAAGCCTCGCTGTGAAATGCAGTCGCGTGAGAGAGGGCGAGAGATGCACATGAGCAGAAATGCAGCCAGAGACTGGAAATGCTTTTGGAGTCGGATTCCCTCGTTTGGCGCTGGGGCGAAGTTCCTAAATGTCGTGGTCAGAACTGGTTGGCGTAGAGATCTGCTGCCTGGGCAGCACCTCCATCTGTACAGAAGGACTGAGGAATGGGCGGCTCTGGCTCAGAGGGACCCGTCTCCACTCCTAGACATCCCCACCGCGACTGGAGGAAAGCACTAGTTACGTTGCATAGTGGTCGAAGCTGCCGAGATACTCCAGTGCCGCTCTGTAGCACAGCTGGTACTGGTCCTGCAAGGCAGCAAGGGGAGAAGAGTGAGAAGCGGGGACACAGGGACATGGGGCAGCAGGGTGGCTTGTCCAGAGACACTGGCGCCTCTCCCTTCTCCCGCTGTTCCAGGGAGCGGGGCACTCACCTCTGTCTGCACCATGGCCGGCCGCTGCGTCCGCAAGGTCTTCACCGTCTGGAACATGTCCACCACCCCCTCGTAGCGCATCCTCTCCAGCACGATGCTGAGCGTGATGAACACGCCCGTTCGTCCGACCCCAGCACTGTGCAGAGGGAGCAGGAGGTGCTGTTAAGAGACCCACCAGCCTCAGGGAGATCTGCTCCCCCCCGCCATGCTCCTTGGAGCAGTGCAGATGTGCCCAGCCCGGTGGGGCCAGGAGAGGCTCAAGGGACACTGCCAGCCAGAGGTGCCCTCTCAGCCCCACAGGGCACACTGACTCTGCCTCGCCTCTGGGTCAAGCTGCACCATGCCCTGCCCAAGGACTCTTCCAAAGAGCTACATATCAGAACCAGCAGGGCACTGGGTTCATCTCATCTCCTGGCAGAAATGCTGCCAATGACATCCATGGATACTGCCTCCTCCTTGTCCCGTTTGCCTCTTGCAGGAGGGATGTGAACTGCATGGAGCTGCCAGGCTAAGCGAGCAAGGGGACATTTCCATGGGCTCTCTGCTGAAGTGGGGGGTGCTGACCCATCCCCACTCACCTGCAGTGCACTGTGATGGGCCCGTCCTGCCCAAACTGCTCCTTCGTCTTGTGCACCTGCCCGATGAAGTCAATGAAGCCCTCTCCTGTCTTTGGCACTCCCTGCTCAGGCCAGTCTGTGAACTGGAACTGGCGGATGGTCCGTGACTGGCCGTCCTGTGGGGACAGGGGTGTTACATGCAAATTGTGGGGAAGGGCACAGTGAGAGGGGCTCATCTTGCTCCCCTCTGTGCTGGTGACCTGCTCCCAGGCCCCTGGTACACAGACTGCTGTGAGGCCAGGCAGACCTCACGCCTCTCACCAGGTGTTCAGGGCCTGGTGGGGCAGTGTCCTGCTTGTGTTTGGGGCCCAGCTCCAGAGGAGCCCATGTTAAACCCTGGCCCACGTGTGCAGCAGAGTCTGGGGCTGATAGGGATCGGTGAGCTGCTCACCAGGGCTGACAGCTGGCAAGGAAGGAACTTGCGGTGAGTGGAACCACAGGTGTGGGCAGCGGCCCCTCCTGCCTGCAGCGTTAGGCAGCTCCTGCTTTCCAGTCCCTCCTGGAGCTGGGCAGAGGTGTGGGAGGCAGGAAGCCAGAAGCAGCACTCACCCTGGCATCGGTGACCTTGAACTCCCGGAGGATGTACTGCGGCATGTTGTACTCCGCCATGGGGTCCACCACGAAGTACTGGTAGCGGGCGGAGCGCTCTGCGGGCCAGTACTGATGGCACTTCTCCTGCGGGTGAGGAGCACAGCCAGATGTTAGCACCAACATGCTGCTGCTCCTCCCTCCCACTCCCTGGGCTGTGGGACCACAGGGCCAGCCATGGGCCAGCCCAGGAGGGTGGTCTGGAGCAGCTGGTGCTGGGGACAGACTGGGTGGGGTGGCCGGGAGGTGACACCCAGGAGAACAGCTACGCAGCTCCCTTCTCCCCCCCACAGGACTCGTACCCGGCCCATCTCGCGCAGCTTTGTCAACATCACCACGATGGTGGAGTTGTGCTCCCAGAGCATCCGCCAGAAATCCTCCGTGGTCTCGGCCAGTGGGCCCTGCGTGGCGATGTAGGCCTTCTGCTGCCTGCGACAAACAAGATGGTGCTCAGAGTGGCCCCTGGAGGCTGGGGGGCTGGGAGACCTTCAGGCACGGCGCAGGGCTGACAATGCAGCTGCAGGAGATCAGGAGATGGCTCTCCAGGGCTGCCCATGGGTACCATGGGAGGGATGAGCCTGCCCAGTGCAGGGAGCTCCCAACACACCCAACGGGCACCTCCAGGCGCAAGGTGCAGAAAGGCTGCTGGTCCCTCCTGGGTGACTGACTGCAGCACCCAGCTCCGTTCCCATTGCACGGAGAAGCACACAGCAAATGAATCAGGTCACTTCGATCACAGCCACCAGCTAGTAATTAGGGCAGTGTGGAAACCAGTATCATTATTCAAACTTTTCTGAGGCTTCCAAATCTGTTCCACCAGAGCACCCCTCAAAACATCCTGTGTGAAAGCAGTTCCCGTGTCCTGCGCTGCCCTGCCCCTTCCCCAGTGAGGACATCAGGCTGACCACGTTCTGTCCTGCTCTCCCAAAACCTCCTGGCTCACTTCTGCAGCTCTCAGTGCCATGCACAGGGCAGCTTTAGCCCCACAAACCAGCACTGACTGCTTCCCCTCCAATCCTAAGGAAAAGACGACAGCCCTACCAGAAAGAGATTTGGGCACTTCCCAGTAGTGCCAGCTGCACTTGGCTGCTTTCCTTAGGAGCCCCCTGCTCCATCTCCCTGCCACAGCCACACATGGGCATACCAGCTGTGCCCAGTGCCAGGGGATGGCACAGCCACTGCAGCCCAAAGGGATGCCACAGCATTGCCCTGAGGCTGCTGCTCACCTCGGAGAGGGGGAAACAGTGAGTGGGGCATGGCCAGGGCAGCTGAAAGGATCTGGTGACCCTGAGCAGGGCTGGCTCTGGTGTGCTGGCTCTTTGGTTTGTGAGTGCCCAGCCTGGCACGCTGTGCCACCTCTGAGATGGCCCCTGGGTGGCTGCACCACTGCGGGGCGCTGGAGCCCACGGGATGCTGGGCACTACCTGCCTGCCACGCACCTCAGCTCTCCACCGGTGCTAAAAGTTAATGAGCAGCAGGACAGCTGTAATGTGCAGGATGAAGGCAGGGGCTGCCTCAAGGTGGATTTATAAGGCACCATAAAAAGCAGGGAGTGGGGGTGCACGGAGAAACAAAAGAGCTAATAAAGATGCAGCATCAGTGATGTCTGCAGGACCTTGGGCCAGCTGATCTCTTTAGATAACACTTAGGAAGATTGCTCTGTTCAAATGAAAGGACAGGAAGAGATAACAACGCTCTTCAGGGATAGGATGTGTAGCACGTGAAATGGCCCCACCTGCTGCGCTGGCAGCCCTCTCCATAGCACCGCCGAGTGGCAAAGTCAGCAGCACTGCTCTCCATCAGCTGCAGAGGTGCAGCGTGACAGCTGCCAGACACCTGGCTGCAGGCGGGTGGCCGTGAGAGTGGCACCGTGCTGCAGGGCTCAGCGCCAGCAGGCAGGAGGGAGCAGAGCCTGCTCTGTCACAGCTCTTCTCCATCCCCTTCATCCCGCTCCGGTATGCATCCCACCCTGGGGAGCCTGGCTCATGTTGGGGTGCTCCCAGAGCCGCTCCCTGCCCGCTCCTGGCCTCTGCATAGCTCCCTCTGTGGGAACCCTTCCTGGGCTCAGCTGCTGGAGCAGGGAAGGAGGCAAAGAGCTGCTAGCCTGGCTGCACTGCCATCTGTTCCCCTGGCACTGCTCGTTGCTCCTGGGAGGTCACGAGTCCATCAGCAGCATTTGGGCAGAGCCTCACTGGAAGGGGACCCTGCCACATCTATCACTGCGTCCCCCACTGCTGTGCTGGATGAGCCCACTGTGATGCTGCGGAGCAGGAGTGAGCCCTGCATGTGCATCACTGGGATTTGGCCTGGATTATTGCCCAGGGACTGGCTGGGAAGGAGATGTGGCCACTGGGCTATCTTCCTGCATTCTCCTGGCACTTAGCACCTGAGAAAGTGATGCCAGCTGCAAGTATTATTGCCCTGCTAGATCTCAATTTGTGCTTTCTAAAAGGTATCCTGGAGAGCAGAACCTGGTGACAGGCTCCCCAGTGCCCAGCATCAGCCCTGCCTGAGGATCCAGACTGCCCAAACGCAAGACATGGGTGAATGACCCTTGGGCTCCTGCATGGATCAGCCACGCAGTGTGAACACACTGCTACCTCTGCTTGCTGTAGCTGTAGCCAAGGGCAGTGGGTTTGTGTTAGATGCTGCAGATATAAAATACATGCCAAGGGATGCCTACCAGAAGGTCCTATAAACTACCACAGCAGCCAGCACAGGCTCATGCCCAAGCCATGTGGACATCTGCCTACAGCAATCCAAGCAAGCCTGGCAGCTCTCACTCGCTAGCAGTCTTCACACATCGTAACTATATGCATGAAGCTTCTGAGAGGATGGAGATAGATAAAATGCAGCAAAATGATCCCCAGCCTGCTTCCAGGCAGCCAGGAGAACGCCTTGGCAAAGAGAAGGTGGCTCTGCCCAGGTTCCCTGCGTGGCCCTTACCTGTACCCATCTATGAAGCTGGCATTGATGTAATCAGAGCCCTCGACACCCCGGATGGGCTGCAGGCAGACTCTCGTCAGCTCGTATGGCATGATGTTCACGAGGCGGTTCTTGAATTTGTTGCATGGGAGGTTGGCACTGATGAAACGTGAGGTATGTGCTTTAGAGTTGGCCAGCAGCTGAAAGAGGAAGAGAGAAGTCAGACCTCACTGGGGACACAGTAGTCTGGGCCGAAAGCGGGACCCCAGTAGCAGGGCAGGCAGGGCCCCCAGGCACATATCCATGGTCCCTCCTCTTACCAAGGAACATCCCCTGGGGACCAGATCCTTCTGGTGACAACAGCTCCCTTCCAGGGAGCGCCAAGGGGAAATGACTTGTGCAGACCTGAAGCTGCACACAGCAGAGCTGAGACCCACCCCAGCTCTCTGACCCACAGAGGGCCAGGACAGGAAGCCGTGCACTTTGCTGCCCTGGGGACACACGTCTGGTGGCATCAGGGAAGGAAGGCATTCCATCTTCCAACAGCGTCTTGCTATTTACTTCTCACCCCAGAAGAACCCAAGAAAAATGTGGGAATTGTGATGTATTCAGGCAAAGAAAATCTATTCTGGGTTAGTGCGAGACATTTTATGGTTCCCTTTGAGCCCTGTAAATTGCAGTCATGGTAAATGTGTTACTTAGATATGCTGGCAGAGACACTCAAACAGAAGCCTTTTTTTTTCCTTCTCCAATCCCAGCATCCCCAGAGCCACCCTTCTCTGTGTGTGTGGCAGCTGGCCCTCGGCTCACTGCAGGAGGACTGTGTCCCCTCTGGGAAGTGATGCAGCCACGCAGAACTATCCTGCACCTCAGGTTTCCCATGTAGTGGGTGCTGCCAGGGCACAGAGTGGGGGCAATACCCTTCTGCCCCCCACCCACCATGCCTCTGATTTATCTGCATCTCCCTTGCTCTGCAGAGGCACATCTTCTGTCCCATGCCCAGGGAACTGGCAGCTTTGGTGACCGCAGGACAGAGCTGATCAGCTTTCCCCAGCTTACGCAGAAAGTCAATATTTTGCCTCTCCTGCTCCTTTGTCATTCAGTGGGAATTCCGAGGGTGAAGCGGTATTGCTGCAGTTCATCTCAAAGCCTGCATGGTCTGCTACCTCCCTGCATGAACTATATTCCCCTGCATGAGTTCACTGGACTAATGCACGTCACCTGAGAACATGGGCGCTTACCAAGGCTCATTTCCTTCTCCAAGGCTGTAATAAATATTTGCAGCAGGCGGTCTCAGATACAGATAGCAAAATGTGGGCACGACTTCTTAAAAGCATTATGCCTTAAAACTCTGCCTTCACCAATTCTAGACACCGAGGCTTGGTGTCTAGGTGGTTAAAAGATAACAGAGCTGAGCACTGAAGAAATGAGACTATAAACGTCTCACATATTTAAATTGGAGCCGTTTCCAGACAAGTTGTTCACAGTAACATCAATTATCACTAACACGATCTGCATCTGATTTCAGATGCAGCTCCCGCCGCACAGTGAACCTAGAGCAGAATGTGCTGCTGAGAACTGCGCATCCATCTGCCTTTTATATTCTCCCCAGAAGCTGCCAATCCAGGGGGGACCGTGGCCGACACGAGCTTTACAATTCAAATGTACTTTAAATCACTGCCTACCTGGTTTAGAAACACACCAAAGAGTAAGTGCCTGTAATGAGCCACGTCTCTCCTCTCCCAGCCCCTGGACAAGTGTTTCAGTGGGGCTGCGTGGACAGGGACAAGGCCCCAGGGAAGGGGGACGCCAGGGCTGTCACCAACCTTGAATTCCAGCTCCATCGCAGTGACACTCTCGCCTGGAGGCACCTGGGTCAGCTTCTGGATGTGAGCGAAGAGGTTGCGTGCAGGCACCTCGGTATTGCCACACGTGGCTGCTTCCAGCAAAGCCTCGTGGATGAAGATGTACTGGTCCTCCGTCTGCACCATGTAGTTGCGCTGCGAGCGCATGCACGTCACGTGGCCATAGATGTCCACGGTCTTCTCATGCTTCATCCTCTCCAGCATGGCATCGATGACAATGAAGCAACCAGTTCGGCCCACGCCGGCGCTGCGGGAACAAAGCACGTGGCCTGAGATGATGCCATGTCCTACGGATGCTGGGCAAACTCTGCTCTCGCTTAACAGAGCACCCAGCCCCAGAGTGCAGAAAAATGTAGAGTGAAGGCTGCTGCCCCAAACAAGAGGTGACAGGAGAAGTGACAGGGTGGCATAGGAAGGGGTGGCAGGCTGCTCGGCCCTTCTGCCATGGCCCTTGCCCTGAAAGGGGCAGAAGGGACATGACATGGCGTCATGCTGCTGGTTAAATGATGGAGGAAGGAGAAATGTGTTTAACAGTGAGGAGAGCAACAGCATACGTGAGCATGGAGCTGGAAGACCTCAAGTCCGAGCTGGGCTCCAGCACCAGGGAAGCCCATAAATCTCAAGCCTGGTTGTCCCCTAACCTGGATGACTATTTCCTAAACACAGAACAAGGACAGGGAGCCCCAGAGGGGAAAGCAGAAAGGTGAGGTCATGCATTTCTACACCAAGCCCTTCTCTGAAGTACTGGATGCCTCTCTGGATCTGGGCAATCCACAAACTGCTCACCCAGAGAGCACCCCAAAAACAAGACATGCTGTTGTGAGGTGTAAACACAGGCAAAGGTATGGAGCTAGCCATTTCCTCATTTATGGTGCAAGTCAGATGCTTAACAGGGCTTTAATACAGCTTGTTTGTGTGTTAATTATACCCCACTCCCATCTGAAACAGAGCATGAAAGGAGAGCATTAAGCACTGCTGGTAAGGCGTACACCGGAACAGCAGTGATGGAGTGGTTTGTTCAGTAATAGTCCCCACTCGGCTGGTAGAGATAAATCTTGCCTGGATAGGATGCTGAGCCAGAGCAGACTAATATTTTTGCTTAAAGAGCTCCCTTTCCACCCTGCTAAAGAGCCCTACTGTAAATATCGTGTGTGAATGTTGGCACAGCTCACTGCATGCATGTCCGTCAGCAATGTGCCCCGAAAGGTACCACCCAACTACACTGGGCTCACACCACTTCGTTTTTAAACTGTGCTTGCATTTTTGCAGGAAAAGGTGTGTTCTGAGCCTCTCTGCACAGCAGCACTGGTTAACCTGATGTAGCAGAAGCAATACAAACTTCATCCCCACACTGCTGCTAATTGCTGAGCTGTTCCCCAAGCACATGGTGCAGGTTACACAGCTGTGAAACCTTCCCACAGGAGCAGGAGATGCTGCTTTTGGCTGCACCAGTCACAGCTCCTGCAGCCAGAGGGCAGGCACCCATGTGCAGCTCTGTGAACACAGTGTCCTACCTGCAATGGACAACCATGGGCCCAGCATCGGGTGGGTTGCAGGCCTTGACCCGCCGCAGGAAAGCGAGGATCGGGGTGGGGTACTCGGGTACCCCGTGGTCGGGCCATGCCATGAACTGGAACTGTCGCAGCTCTCGCTTCTCGCTGGAGCCATTCTGTTGAGGACAAAGAGACGTGCTGCGTGAGGACAGTTGCATCTGAGGAGGGGAAGCCACTGATGGGCACAGAGGCACTGAGCTGGCTAACAACCGGTGCTCAGTGCTGTGTGTGATCACGCGTTCATTGGGCTTTTGCCATTGCAATTTAGTAGGCAAAATAGAGGCTCCTTGCAAGGCCTCTGTGTGGATGCCCCTGCTCCTGCCGGCAGCGTGGGCGATGTGAGCAGGGATGTGGCAGGGTTGGCTGGGGGAGTACTGGGGACCAGATGCCTTCCTGGGGCGTGAGCAGGTCCCTGGTGCTGCAAAGCCTGTTTATGCTGCTGGGACATGCTGCTGCCAGCGCTGCCCCGTGGGTTTCCAAACACTGAGGAGGTACACAGCAGGTGGGAGAGAAGGGCACACACGCACGTTGGCACGGCCCCGCCATCTGCATTGTTGACAGGAGCACTAAAAGCTCCCTGCTTGCCATGGGGGCCCTCTCATGGGAGGAGAGCTGCTACATGCACACTTGCCAGAGGCAGCACGGCCTCTGCTCTGGGGCCCTTCACGGGCTTTGAGTGCCCACAGGAGAACATCAGGTGTCCTGGCCAATGTCCAGCGGTGCCCAGATGCACAGCCTGCAGCCTGTGTGCAGCTGTCCAAGCCTGGCCACCCCAGGGACCACCATCTGCCTCTGCCTGAGGCTGTGCTGCACCCCACAGCACCACAGCCCTGGCCCTGTGCCGCGTGCAGTGGGAGCAGCCGCAGCCTCGTACCTTGTATAGGGCAAAAGTCCGGACCGTGTAGGTCGCCAGCTCCACGGTGTCCAGCAGCGTGACCTGGATCATGCCGTAGGTTTCCGTGCCCCGGCTCGGCCAGTACTGGTCACACTTCACCTGCGGGGAGGAGAGGAGAAAGGGTCAGTGCGTGGCTGCTAGTGGGGCCTTTGGGGCGAGGAACAGGGTGGGGTGGAGGCACAAGAGCCACTGTCTGACCAGTCCCCAACACTCAGATGTCCTTCCCCTGAGTGCCCCAGTCCCTGGCAGAGAGGCAGCACACCCTGGG
This sequence comes from Penelope pileata, assembly GCA_013396635.1. Classification (NCBI taxonomy): domain Eukaryota; kingdom Metazoa; phylum Chordata; class Aves; order Galliformes; family Cracidae; genus Penelope; species Penelope pileata. Next base: position 166,296 of record WBMW01001574.1, read on the forward strand.
CTCCTTTCCACATGACTGATGCTCAAAGAGGGGATTTTTTTCTCCCAGAGCCACTGCTGGGAAGCAATGCAGGGGGCCAGGAATGAAGACAGTGTACAGCAGTGACTCATGCCTGCTTAACTTTTCTGCCTCCTGTTTGGGAAGATGGGGTCCCCGAGGCTGCGCGTGCAGCATCCCCTGGCTGGGAGGCAGCAGCTGCAGGGGTGGGAGCAGAGCTGGTGACACATGGCCGGGTCTGCGGTCGTTTCCCCAGGGAAGGTTTCCCTTTCTGGCAGGTGGTGCATCCCCTGACATCTACATCTCCCAGGGGCACCAGAACTGCTCTGCAGTACAGCACATACTCAGACAGACACAGCTTGTTCTCCCTCTGTGAGAAGATGCAGCCTGTGGCAGAACCATCCCTCAAACCCCTCCCGCAGGCAGCACAGTCCCACCACTGACACACACTGCTGCACCCTCTGCCCTGCAGCATCCTCTCTCTCCCCGTCCCCACCCTGCAGCTGGAGCACTTGGAGCTGCTGCTCCCAGCTCCTGCCCCACACCGCCTGGCACAGAGCCCCAGCACATCCCCAGTGCCCGGCCCTCCCGCTCCTTATCTCTCTGCGCCTCTCCCTGCTCACCCACCCATGCCCTCCTCCTCTGCCACTCACAGCCCAGCATTTGCCAACCACTCCTCTGGCTCTGCTGTCTCCAGCCCTGAGCTCCCTAACTCAGTTTGGTGCTCCGAGCCCCTGAGCGTGCCCGCTGCCAGCGGCAGGGCTCCACTCCCACCCATGTGCACTGCACCGAGAACGCCTGCCCGCCCTGCGAGAGGGGAGTGAGCGGAGGATCATCCGTGCTTGTCAGGGAATAGTAAACTTCATTATTAGCCGAGCGTGTTTACAGGGGAATGTGTGGGAAGGGAAACAACAGGCTTAATTAGAAATCAATGAACTCGTGCCTTTTAATTGAAGGCACTTCAGGCGGGGTGGGGCTCGGGAGAGGGAGGAGGCCAAGTTCTGCAGCTGCTGGAGCACCGCAGCCCGGCTCAGGGGCACGTCCCCATGCCCAACCTGCACCACGGGGACAGCGGTCCCCTCCTGCCACCCACGTGCCACATGTGTGCTGGAGCACAAAACCAACTTCAGAGGAGTTCCCTGTGAGGGATAATAGCAGCGCCTGGGCCGGTAATTGAAAATTATTTATTCATGACCAGATAAGAGTCAGTCACATTTTCTGCCAAATTTACCCATAATGTTTATGCCCCATTTTCAAGCTCTGTAAATTTTATGCCGAAGCCGATGCGCTGTGGCACTAAAGCAGATAAGAGATGTTTTCTTCTGGCAGCGCTTGCTTCTCATTAACTTAAGGAGCACGGTAATGTCCTGAACAGCCACTCACTGCGGCTTTGCTGAGCGGTTCCCGTCCCTTCCCTTCCATGCCCTGTGCCTGAGAGCAGCTGAGTGCCACGCTCTGCTCACGAGCCCCATCCGGCATCGCTGCCAGCGCTGCACGGGCCCTGGCTGCCCCGCAGCCCCCCCAGCTGTGCCCCAGGGATGCGCTCAGTGCTGGGCCAGGAGCCAGAACTGCACTGGGGCAGCTCCCTGCGCTCTGCTCTGCTGTGCTTTGGGGATAGCCTGGGTTGGGAGAAATCCTGCTGTAATGCCTCTCGTGCAACACGCTCCGGCTGGGGCACGCCGTGCTCGCAGCTCCAGGAAAGCTAATCTACAATGTGTGTTTCTGAACTGCCACCAAATGATTCTGAAACTGATTGTAAAGCTTTGAAGGTAGCTAAATTGCACAATTCAGCCATTTCTATCCTTTATGTGCCGCTCGCTTTGTGAAAACATGAAAAAGGGAGGATGATTTGGACCATCAAGCCAGCTGAAATTGCAGACCATAAAAGCTGATGCTCTTTAAAGATTTTTTTCCCCCTGCAGCTCGGGAGCCCTTTAAAGCAGCGTCACCCCCACAGGGCTGCTAAGCTGCTGCTGGTCCCGGGCAGCTTATCTGCAGGCAGCACCACCGAGGCACTCGGGGAGCCTGCCCTGTGCTGGGCACCTCGCCATGCTGCCCTGCAGCTGCACACACTGCCCTGAGCTTGCCCCAAAGCCCCCAGCAAGGGGACTTTCATGGAAGGTCACCCGTGGGTATGGCGGTGACGTGGCCGTGCCTGGGGCGGTGCAGCTCCATGGCACAGCAAGAAGCGATGCTGCAGGGACCCACGGGGTTGTGCATGAGTTGAAGTTCGAAGGCTGCGGAGTGGATTGTAAAAGTGGCTCATGCTGGAAGTAGGGAGCAAGGGGCAGTGAATGGTCCCCAGAAGGCGTGCTCCTGGTGAGCTGTAGCCATCACTGAGAGGGCACGAGCTCTCGTTAGTGCTGGGGATGTGCCAAGGGGCCGGCAGCGCTGGTGAATGTGCAGTGGGGTCTGGGTCAGCCCAGAGCCCCGGGCAGCACAGCTGGCCAGGCAGGTGTGTGACCTCCCCAGGGCTCTGGTCACCCCTGCCCACAACAGGACCTCGGCCTGTCACCAGAAGCCTGGCTACATGCACTGTGCTGGGGACAGAAAGCAGCACTGCGGGAGGCAGTTACAGGATGACACGAGGGGAGTGTGCTGGGGGGAGATAACGCACGGCACAGCAGCACCCACGTGTCAGGCAGAGGAGTGCCTGTGGGGTTGAAGGGAACCCGTTATCTCAGAGAAGCAGGCACCCTGGAGTGCCTTCCCACAGCTAAGCAGCCCAGAAGTGGAGTGAGTAAGGACTCCAGGCAGAGATTTGCTTGGCAGCCTATGAGGGCTTTTCCTCGCACTTCAAACATATGCTCCACCACTGAAATGCCACAGCACAAAGGAAGTCCCTGCATAACCCCGTGCTGCAAGGTGCAGCGATCGGCACCCTCTGACCCCACCAGCCCACGTGCCAGGTGTTCTCACCTCCCCTTTGGGCAGCACAAAGCTGGGCTGGGACCTCTGGAGGCAGCTCCTCTCAGGGGAGCACAGGTTTCCCCTGCAGGCTGCAGGGCATCTGCAGAGCCGGGGAAGCCCATGAACAAAGCCTGTGTTTGTGCAGGCAGGAAAAGCAGATCTGTTCTGCCACGGTGATCTGCTGCTCCAGCTGCTTCCTGGCAGGCAGCGTGGGCTGGGACACCCCTGCGGGCGATTCAGCGCCGAAGCTTTGAAATGGAGCAGAGCGTGCGGGTAGAAGTTTCAACTGAGCCCAAACTTGACAGTTTCTGCTTCTCAAGACCGATCTTACTGGGCTAAAAATAACCGGTGCTTCACAGCTTGAGCGCACAGCCCCTTCTCCTGCCGTTGGCATGGCAACGCTAAAATATTCTGCAAGCACAAATGCTCACCGCTAAAATTTTACATTTTGGAACAAGAGAAGCTGCCTCCTGCTTGGGCAGGCTTTGCCCAAAGGGTGCATCTGGGCACGGGAGCGCTCTGGTCACAGCTTACCAGCTCCTGCCTCGGGGCTGAGCAAGGACCGCAGTCACAAGGCACCATCTGTGCTGAGGGCTCCTGCTCCGTCCTCCCCCCCTCGCGCCCTCCCCACAGTTTGCAGGCAGCTTTGCGTTTATTACATCAGAATATCTAATCTTGGCAGTACGAGCCCAGCATTTACACATGTTGTCATTGGACAAGGCACAAATTAGCCTTCTTATTGCAACCAGAGCCCATCAGCTGTTCCCTGCATCGCCAGAGACGCTGGGGCCCTGCCAGGCTGCCACACCGCCTGCCCACCACAGCTCCCAGCTCCTGGGACGCGGCCCCTGAGCTTTTGGGGACTGTCAGCACTCCCTGTGGCACAGCTTTCCTCCTTTGGTGCAAGTGGTGTGGGCAGGGAAGGGATGGGTGTGTGTGCAGACATGCAGGCAGGGCAGTGGCTATCGAGCAGCATGGTGACAGCAGGCTCTGCCACCCCTGTGCCTCATGGGGAGATGCCCCGGGGTGCCTGCAGCACTGGGCTGCATCTGCACTTCCTGGGCTCCCTTATGCTGTACACTGCTCCCATCCCTCTTCTGCCCGCACCAGAAAAGAGAAGAAGCACACACTGTACCCTGGACTTCTCTTCCAGCCTGGTCATCATGACTATCGTCGCTGTTCTCTGCTCCCACACCATCCTCCAGAAGTCGCTGAGGGTTTCTGGCAGAGGTCCCTGTGTCGCGATGTAGGCGTTCTGCTTCCGATACCCATCGATGTAATTGGCATTGATGTAGTCACTGCCTGGGACCCCTGAGGAGGAAGAGGCAAAGCATTACTTCAAGGGCAGCGCACGACCCTGCACGTATCGCTGTGCTGGGTCCTGAAGGCAGGGGAAGACAGGACATGTTCACAGGGCTCTGAAGGAGTCTCCATTACAGGGTGATGCCAGAATCTCTCCCAGGGACCCTGCAAAGGACAGGGACAGTGCCTGAAAAAAGAAGAACCCTTTGTAACTACCACATTAATGCAACGATCAGGCGGTACCAAAGCAGAGAGACAGCTGCCATCCCACACAAAGGGAAGTTCACAGGCAGGAATATTAAGGAGCTCGTTTGGCCTCAAGCAACTGATTGAAATAATTGTCTTAAATTCACCAGCTATTTACTATGGTCCTACAACAGCTCCTCCTGCCCCTCCTACAGCAGCACTCCCAGGAACCACAGCCCTCCTCCACCAGCCAACTCCTCCTCAGGGCAGGACCCTCACTGCTGGCAGAGGCTGCTCCAGCTCCTGCCCTGTCTTCACCACCCGAGGAAAGGGCTTTTTTGTAAAGGCTTTTAAAATGCAAACACACAGTTACTAAAATGAATGCGGTAAGGTGCGGGCCTGGGGCTGTATTTCCAAAATCGCTCAGCATGGGCAGCCGGGAGGAAAGCAGCAGGCATCTCCCTGTCCCCCAAGCAGAGCGCATCTGCATTTCATTAGGGGAAGGAAACAAAGCTGGGGGGCTCCCCTTGTGCTTTTGTCCTGGGCAGTGCTTTCCTGCAGGCCTCAGCAGCCTGCAGCAGCACAAAGGCTGTGGCTCTGGGGGAGCAGCTGCAGCTGGAGCACAGCCCCTTGGCAGGGCTGGGGACCTGGTGGGGTGCATCGGGAACGGCTCCCAGGAAAGCAGCCACTGCCACCTCTGAGGCACGATGCAGGCCGGGATGCCCCTGTGTGCCCACCCACAGCTGCCTGACCAAAGGGTTTGCTTGTGATCCCCGTGCCAAGCCTCCACTCCACTGCTGCTGCTGCTAACAAGTCCTGCTGTGAGGGACCAGCTGGATCCCCCCCAGTCCCCCAGGGGATCAGTGGTGCATTAGCATTAGAAAAGACACAGCCATCCCAAGAGAAAGGATGCTGGCAACTGCAGGGCCACCTGTATGCAAAGCCAGGTCCCGGTTTCTTTCCCATGCTGGGGATGCACTGAATTCGCTGCACCTTCCAGCACCTGTGAGCAGGTTCAGGGCTGGATGCCAATTTATAGAACAGTGAGACTGCCAGGGAAGGCAGCTGAAATCCTGCAGTGGGAAGGAAGGGGACAGCACAGACCCCTCTGCCAGCCCCAGCAGCCATGGGGAGCAGCCCCACGGGGCACAGCATACTGAGGGCTTTGGGAAAGCAGCGACAGCCCTGCAGAGCCCTCCCTCCCCTCTCCAGCCAGAACACGTTTGCTCAAGCGGATGCCTGATCTGTCTCCCAGGAAAAGAGGTTGTCCCCTGCCACAGCCGGGCTCAGCCATGCGCTGGGGTGCCCACCCCGGAGTCACTCTTACCATCGATGGAGGTCAGGATGACACGGGAGTGATCATAGGCGATCACGTTTGCATAGCGGTTTTTCGGCTTATTCACTTCCAGGTTGGAGTTCTCCCAGGTGAACTGCTGCCCGGGATCGATGGACTGCGGAGAGAGAGGGAGGGAGGGAGGCAGCGGTTACAGCACAGCGGGATGCTGCAGCACACAGCCTGCAGCCGGGCACCTGCACTCCCCCGCACACCTCCCCCCGGTCAGATGCAGCTTCCCTGGGCTCCTGGCAGCGCTGCCAAGGCAGAGCACCACGGCCTGGCCCCAGGGGGACTCCCCTCCAGGGAGCTGCGTGCAAAGCAGCCCTCGGGGGGCAGCTGGCTGTGGATGTGCCTCCACCTCTGCTCCTGCTGCGTGCTCATCCTCTCCTCAGAGCTACCCATCAGCAGAGACTTGGGCCGATGCCAGGACTGTGGAGAGACCTGACTGCGCAGTTCTTGACCCAGCGGTTTTATTACATCTCGAACTGCACTATCCTGAAATACACCAAGCCCTGGCTATCTCGTGCCCCAAGAGCCTTGGGTATCACTGTCCTGCAGCACAGCCTATGAGCTTTTGCCAGGGAAAAGTCATGAAAATTGATAGGTTACTATTCACTGCTCCAGCTACTTATGCAATGTAAACATCCCTCGTTTGAGTTAACAGAGTGACAAGGAGCTATAAACCTGGAGAAGAGACGTGGTTATAAATCCCGGCCCAGGTCCCACGTGCTGCTCGAGACACCCATCAGCATCCCCTGCCCTTCTGTGCAGCCACCTCCCAGCCAGCGGCTGCGGGCACCCAGCCTGGGTACAGAGCACAGGCACTGCTCCCACGGCTGTGCCAGCCCTGAGGGCACCTCTGCAGGGCCAGTGCCATGCCAGGTGGCAGTCACCTGTCCCCAGGCCACCGTCCCTCCCTGCAGCAGCAGGCGGAGAGGCCAGCGCTGGCGGAAACACCCAGGAGGATGTGACATCACAGCGATGCTAATAGGTGGTTTGGGAAATGTAGGGTGTAAATAGGCATTTCCCACCGAAAGCCTCTAATTTTCTATTATTGGCGTAATAAGCAGGCAGCAGCAGTGCTCGCAGGCGCTGCACTGGGGATGGTGGCAGCGAGGCTGCCAGCACTGCTCCTGCCTGCGCGGCCCCACACAGCTCTCCACCCCAGCACCACGGCCCTGGGGCACTTTGCTTTGCTTGGTGCCTCTGTTGGGTTTTTGGGACGGGGTGCTCACTCAGTGGGCTCTCTGGATGCCTTCCCCTCTGCTCAGCCCACGTGGCAGGGACAGGGCTGCCCACCCAGCAGCAGGGCTCAGCAGCTGCACTGCAGAAGGGCCACAGGAATAACCAAAGGTGTGAAAAGCCTTAACAAGAGGAACAGAACGTGTCAGGGCTTCACTGTTCGCAGAAGAAATGAGTTCAGCAACTTGGCAAACTAAGGTGGGAAATCCACCGATACCTGTTAAAGCCAAAACCAACACTTCTCCCCCAAGAAGGCGGCCTCAGCCTGCGCACAGCCCGTGCCGAGCCGGGTGCTGGCTGCTGAGAGCAGCCCTGGGGATGGGAGCAGGGCACAGAGCTCAGGGCCGTTGTTGGCGATAGATCTACACCGCAGATCACTGCTGAAGGGCTGCGGGGCTGCCCAACAGCCCGCGTCCTGCCCGGCGGTGGGAGGGGTTTTCTGGGGGGAGCAGAGGCTGCCAGCAGCCCCCAGAATGGAGCAGCAGCACCAGGGTGATGCCATTAGGGTTAATTGCTCTGATGTGCAACGAGGATGTGCTGAAACGGTCTAATCATCATCAGCCTCTTCAGAGGGCAAACAGGTGAGAAAGTCAGAAGTAATACAGCACCTGAGTGCAAAGAGGGTCTAATTAAATACTCCTGCAAATTAGTGACTCATTTAGAAGTAAAATGATTTAATCTCAACTCTGGTGATGAATTAATGTACACCTGTTCCGCCCTTTAAGGCAAACAAATGAGTAAATAAACGGGAGGATGATGGGCTGCCTGGAGCACAGTTGAAGCCTGTGCCATGGGGCGGTGGCTGGCAGCTTTGTCCCATCACGGTGTGATGCTCTGCAGCCCCAGCACTGCCTTGCTCCCCCCCCTGCTCCCCACCTGCCTGGCACTGGGAGGCTGCTCCGCTCCCTTCTGTGGCTCACGGCAATCACCCCTTCATCTCAACTTGATCAGAGCAACGCTTTCGACTCATCCTTCCTAGAAAGCAAGAGGGCTGGGAAACTGGAAGGAAATGAGCCAGGAGCAAACTTAAAAGCACCACGACTTTTAGTTTTGCTTTGCTTTTAAGTGACAGGAGAGATGTTGTAAGACAGCAAGAGCAAATTAAGAAAAAAGCCCAATTAGTAAAACTCCTCCTTCCCAGCATGGAAGTGCAAGCAGCAATCTCTGTGAAGCAGCTCAGGGATCCCTGCTGCTACTGCCATCAACATCAAGCCGGAGCCAGGCCATTGAAACGGGATTGGAAAAAGGTTCTTTCCTCGATAGACTCGAGAGCAGTTCACAAATGCCTTGAAAACGTCCCCGGGTGCCAGTTTGCCTCTCAGCTGCCATCCACTGTGGGCTCACTGCCCCTTCTTCCTCAGTGCAGCCCCCAAAGCCCTCAGCACGCAGAGCCCCTGGAGCTGCAGACAGGGGCTGTGCCGCGGGGCAGGGATGGCTCAGCCCCATTGGCGAGGGGACGGCTGTGAGCGCTCCCCGGCCTCCAGCGAAACCCACTGCATTAGCACAGGCACTGAGCGCTGTCAATCTGCTCTACGTCTCAAATGAGGACATAATGCGCTCCCAAATCAATCGCTGGCAGCGCTGCAGCCTTATTATTCCTATTACCGGAAGGTGAGTGCTGTGTGCCCGCCAGGCCGCTTCCCAATGAGCGCACTCAACCCGCGGCGTGCAGCTCCCCAGGGCTCTAGGGACCCCTCAGGGCTCGCTGACCCCAGGGCCCCACACTGCTCCTGCTGCCCGGGCAGGGGCTGCTGCTCCTATCTGGGGCTGCACGCTGTCCTTGGCAGCTTAGAGGAAGTGCAGCGAGCAGGGCTGAGGCACCCAGCAGCACACGGCACCCTGCGCTGCTCCCAGGGGACAGTCCCCAAAGGGACTGGGCACCAGGGACACTGGCCACAAGCTGTAGTTTGGACGTAAGGAAAGAGTTCTCCCCTGGGAAGGAGGTGCAGGGCAATGGCAACCCCAGCAGGAACCAGCCAATGTTTGCTAATGGTGACAAAGGGGACAGCAGCATGTGGCTGGCTGGATCCTGCGGCCAGGGCACGAGATGCTGGGCACACTCCTTACATCAGCCCAGGGCAGGATCCTGCCCGTACCCATGGACTGCAGTGTGGGAAGGTGGCCCACAGGAGGAGCTCCAACACAGCCACAGCACTGCCACACAGCACCGATAAATTATTAACGGCCTTGGCCTCCCTTCTCCTTATTTAATTCCATTAATCCCACACTGTAAATTCACTGTAGCTCTTGCTGTACACTAAAAATGAAATACCCTCCTGGTGCAGCCGGGGCAGGAGCTGCTGCCAGGCCATTGCCCTCTGCTCTGCCAGCCCTGCTGCAGCCGGGCCCCTGGCAGCACCCATGGGAGCTGTGGGTCCAGCTGGGACCTCGGGGTGAGAGATGCTCACGCCATACCCAGCACACAGCTTGCTCCGTGCTGGCTGTGGCAGCGGCTGCCTGGCTGGGCAGTGCGAGCAATGCTCTCTGAGGTCCCTGCCTCCCTCCAGCTTCCTGCGAAGGAGGGTGCCGACACGTCTCGCTTCGTGTTAGCACGAGCAAGACAAGCGCCGGACCGACGGCCCCAGGCAGCTGGCCCCGGTGAAGTGCTGAGAAATATCTGCTCTCTGCTCGGGGTGCTGCTGCTGCTGGAGTGGGAGCCACCTGGCAGCAGCCTCATGTCCCACGGAGGTGTCAGGCTGCTCTGCAAAAACTCACAACCAAACAGCAAACGAGCCCTAGGGGTTACCCAGGGAAATATGCTTCCCTTGGCCCCCTGGCTCAGTGCTGCTGTGCCCGATGGCGCCACGGGGACACGAGCTCTGAAGCGCTGGGTCAGACCCATTGCACAGGCAGCTGCTGCACTCTGCAAACCCACTGAAGGACTTTATCTCAAATGGGAAACAACTGTGCTGACACCCACATGCCAACAAAGGGCAGCCATTCCTGCTGCAGGGCCCCTCCTGGCCTCCAGCACCCCATGAGCCTGTCACGTTCGGTAATTTCTGGCTGATGAGGAGTCAAACACAGCAGAATCCAGGGGAAAAAAAATTACTTGCAATAATCAGCTACTTAATAGCTGCTTCAACATGAAAAGTACAACTGATTGGTGCTCTCAACCAGCCATGATACTCTAAAGAAAGAGAAACAAGAAGAGAGTGGCTCATGAAAACAGCTAAGGGAGTTTCCTTAACGCTCATTTTTCCCAGCACAGCTCCCACACAGCTCAGGACTGTGCTGTGGGCTCCCAATGGCACAGAGGCAGCGCCCGGCCCTGGCTCAGCCCCGCAGCTGCGCTCCTAACATCAGCCCAGGGCAGGCAGACAGGGCTGCACCACGCTCACAGGACACACACAGACGCAGAGAAACCACAAGGGAAGCACTTCATCCCTCTACGCATTTCCCAGCCGCGATGCAGGGCTGTAGCCGGCGAATGCTCAGCTCCGGTCTGGTGCAGGCAGCAGGAGCAGAGGGACAGCAAAGCACCACGAAGCAAAGGGGAGCTGCGTGCCTCCCTCAGCCACACGGCTCACCCTCTGAGGGAGCTGGAATTCGTCCCTTGCCTTCTCAGCACAGAGATCTGCTTTCCCTTTCCTGGAATACATAATCTTACCTCGTGGGCAAATGTTCTGATCTCATCCCATAAATCAGCACAAGCGTTCTGCAGGAAGGGGAGGCCACAGGCACGGGCAGATAAGGGTTCTAACAGAAGCAGTAACACATGCACAGGACGCTTCCCAAACGTATTCCCTTTTTAATACCAGTGAGGGGTTTATTTGTAGGCCCCCTGCAGCTCCAGAGGGTCCTGCATGCAGGACAGCAAAACACACTGCTGCTCTCATGGCTGCAGGGGAACCTTCCCATCTTTCTCAGTTTCCAACCTTGGAAGGCTGCGGGGGGAGAACAGGTGGGGAAAGCAGGAAGGAAAACCTGAATGCACGGCACATTTGGCCCTTCCCTGCACGAGCCACGTTCCCACCGCTGGGGGCTGGCGGGGGCTGCTGGCAGGGATTGCTGGCAGGCTCCCAGCCTGGCACGGGGCCCGGCGCGGTGCTGCGGGGGAGCAGCGCTCACAGCTCCCCGGCCCTCTCCGCTGGGGGTCCGAGCAAAGCCCCGCCTGGCGCTGCCCTGCCCCGGCTCCCACGCTCACCTCATACTCCTGGGAGAATTTGAGCCCGTCGTTGGCCTTCAGGCGGTCGATGTTGTCAGCGAGGTCGGTCACGGGGATGGGTGGGTGGTCGCGCATGCCTGCGGGTGCGACAAGGAGGGAGGGGGAGAGGGAACGGTTACAGCTCCACGTGCCCTGGGGAAGGGGACAGCAGCATGTGCACAGCAAACCCGAGCGGTGGGCGCGAGGCGGACACGTGTGACGATGTGAAGCGCCGGGCGGGATGGATGGGAAGTCGGCGAGGTCATGCGGCACGTGCTCCGAGCACACGGTTCGGTGAAACGAACAGAAAGGTGATGTGCAGAATGGGCATGACCGGGTGAACATGCTCGGACAGTACGGGCACCGGGCACCCAGAGCAGGCAGGGCTCAGCGAGCCCCGTGGGAACGGCCGAGGAGATGCTGTCAGTGTGATTCCGGGCTCCTACATGGGCTGGAGCTGAACGCGGTGGATCTACGGCACTTTCACCGTCAAGGGTTGAGGCTGATCCTCCTGCCTACCCCTAACCACAGCACCAGCCTCAAAGAGGACCTGCAGCAGGGGAATTCCCTGCAGTGAGCAGCACACCTCCTGGGTGGGCAGACGCTGCCCAGCCCCTGGGGAGATGGGGAAGGTGGGAATGACCCAGGGAGAGGGGCTGCTCCCCTGGTTGGGGGTCGCACACACCTCTGAGCTCGGCTCCAGGGCCCAATGCCTGGCTCTGCTGGGCTGCACCACGGGGTTCAGAGCCCAACCACTGCCACCTCCTTCCCTGAAGCTGAGACGCTGAGCTGGCAGGAGCGTGGCAGCGGAACACCTCACCCAGAGCCTGTCTCGTCCACATCCCAACGCTCGTGACTCCATCGGCGCTCTGTGGGTTTCCCAGAAACCCCACGTGGGTTATAATCATTATTAATAGGCTGGAGCTGTTGATTCACACCCAGGGAGACGGGCTGGAGTGTGGCCAGGAGCTTCTCCATGGCTCTGGAGCCTGAACGCTGCCGCAGATGGCAGTGATGGGCCACCGAGGTGATGGAGCCGTCCCCAGGCTGCGGATGTGCATTTTACGCAGCGGTGACAAGTCATTAGGTGATAACATGGAAGTGTCACTGCATATTACACCGCAGCCGCTGCACAGCAGGGCTCCCAACACCTCTGCCAAAAGCACCTGCCACTGCTGCACAAAGGGCAGACTGGATCCAACACACCGCATCCTTCCAGCGCCTGACAGCACGGGTCTGTCCATGGACAGCCTGGGAGCACACGGACACGGAGAAGGAGGGATCCCTCTTTGCCTCTGTGCTGAGGTCCTCCTGCAAATGGTCCCCTGCTTGTCACCAGGATCCTCATCCTCCAGTTTCTGCACGCCCCGCTCACTGGTGCCAGAGCTCCGGAGGCTGCAGCTCAGGAGCAACCCTTGCAGCACAGAGCTGTTAAGGATGGGCAAGGACACGAGCAGAAGGGTGTGGGAGCAAGGCAGAAGCGTGAGGCTGGAAGAAGAAAGGCTGAAACACAGCCACAGCATGTGGTTATCCCAGGGTGGTCGTACACGAAGCACTGCAGAGCCATGGACCACAGCAGAGCTGCAAACACCATCTATCTCTGCTGGGAAATGTAAGAGTCTGTCCAAAACTCAGCTTTGACTGGCAAAGGAGTGTTGCAGCACCAAAAGAGCTCCAAGAGCAGAAGAGGAAGAGGCAGACAATATCCCGCTATGGTGAATGTGGAACAACAGCCACATACAGTGCAGGGTAAGGCACAGGGGATCGGTGGGGACTACCAGACTCCTGCATGCTCTTCCAATGGTTCTGGCAACAGGAGGGCTCCCTGCCAGGCCAGGAGGGCTGAGAAGTCTCACAGTGCCTGCAGGCTGCAAAGGGCTCAGGGAAGCACCTCCCATCCCTGCATGCAGATGTACAGATTTAAGCAGGAGGGAGCACACGGTTTTATGGTCGTTTCAGAGTGAACTTGAAGCTCACAAGGCAAAGAAGCAATAAAGGGGCAGTTACACCCACAGTCCTGGTATTGATGCATGCAACCTGCTGGAGCACCCTTGGCATCCATTCCCCCTAACCCTACGGCTTGGGCGACCCAGCCTACATGGGAAGCAGTCTGCCCGATGCAGGAGGGCGTGTTCAACCACTGGGCCAGGAGCATCTGCAATTTGGCTGCTGGAGGTTTCTGGCTGGCCACCTCCTGCAGCTCAGCTGTCCCCACGCAGGCCTGGCACCCAGCGGAGCCTCCTGGCAGCCCGGGGCCTCCCCTCCTGCCGCACCCTGCCATGCTGCGGGGAGCCGCGCATCGCGTCCCACAGTGGAATCACTGCCGTTCTGCAGTCTGCTGTGAGTGAGGGTGACCTTCATGACATTGAAACAAAAGTTACAGAGACGAGAAAGAAAGGGAAAGAAAAAGCAAAAGGTGTCAAAGGAGAAATACAGGAGTTAAAACTAACTTGAGATATTCGGGCAACTGGGGACACTGGCACCTGCAAAGAAAAGAAATGGGGCAAGAACAGAAATCCCATTAGCCTTCAGTCCCATTAGCCATTAGTCATCATCGCAGAGGTTCAGAACAGAAAGAGGTGAAGACGCAAAGGAAAGCACCACCTGCGCAGCACCTGGCCTCCCTCCTGCCCAGTGCCGGCCACCTGGCCCCGGGCTGCTCTGCAGCTGCCCTCACACACCGGGCCCGCAGCTAGGCCAGGGCTGTGCCCGGATGCCGACACCCAAGTGGCAGCGGAGGGATGTGCAGGGGAGCAGGCACAGAGCCCTCCACCCAATGCCGACAGCCACGCCTGTCACTGCGCACTGCCACCCACAGCCCGCGCCCAGGGGCAGGCAGCGAGGGTGCTGGATGGCGGGGACGGGGAGGTCAGCGCTGCACGCACCCAGCAGCCTCTGCCTGGTGCCCCGGAGCCTCCCGCTCGCCTGCAGCTGCTCAGCAGCACAACGGCCTCAGTTCTGGGTGTACTGGGACGCTGCCCAGCCCCACGTCCTCTCACACAGCCAAGCAGTGTGTCGGTACAGGGAGGCCGGCAGCGGGGAATAACCCCTGTCTGAAGTGAGAACCAGGACAATGAGAAAGCTTAATATTTAATAACAGTAGGCCAATTAATTATGCATTAAACAAGGCTTCCCTGCTCACCACACTCCAGCAGGGAGCCTGGCCACTGAGGCGTGCAGGGTGGTGGCCAGCCCCTCCTGCCAGCGCACCCACACAGCACCGCCCCGGCTACCAGCGGGTGGCAGGGGCAGCAGCAGGGCCACTGGGCTGGGAGCATGGCGTGCCTCCTCGTTAACGAGTACATGGCTGCCAGGAGCTGGAGCTGTCACTGCGAGCCACAGGACACCCGCCCCTGCCCCGCAGAGCCTCATTAGTGAGGCGGGGGGAGGGTTGCGGTGCTGTCACTGGGTGCAGGGCACGTGCAGCATCTTGGGGCACTGCTGCTGCCTCCAGTGAACTGGGCTCTTGGGGTTGTTTTTATCTCTCCAGAGAGCTCTGCAAAATTAATGAAGTGTCTTTGGCTTATCCTTAGGCACAGGTGGGAAAAGAAAATTTCCTGGACTGCTGTTCTCTCTGGTTGCAGCTCTGGACCCTCTCTGCAGCTCCACCCCCTGCTCCAAACGCCCCGCTCTCTTTGTTGTAGAGGGAGCCCTGCAAGCCCAGCCTGCCCCACTCCTCCACGCAGCATGAACCACAAGCAGACAACAAGATGGCTCTTGTGTCCCTGGGCTGTGGGACACGTCACAGAGACCTGTCCCCAAGCACAGGTGTCCCAGAGCAGCCCTGCTCAATGCCCTGCTCCTCCCCAAGCAGCTGCAAACTGTTGCTGGCTGTGTGTGCCCCCCCACTGCTGCTCCCCACCATCTGCCTGGTGAGATGTTCTCTCTCCTGCTCAGGTTCCTCCCTTGCTCCCCACAGCGTTTTCCTCCCATGCTGTCTGTGTTGTGGCCAATTATTGTGCCAGGTGGGCTGACAACTGCCAGGCTGTCGCTGCATCCTGCCCGTGAGTGCTGCCAGCAGCCCTGCATGGGAGATGCAATTCCCCCGGCACTGCTCTGGCACAGAGAGAGAAGTGCTGCTGGGGCCGTGCCGCAGCCGTTGGGTCGCAGACCTCTGTGAGCAGCAACAGGAGAGGCTCTGCTCACCCTCCCCACCAGACACAGCACGTTTCCATCAGGAAATGGTCCCTTCAAAACCCTCCTGTTAGACGAAAGCTTTTAGATGAATGAGCAGCGGGAGGAAAAGGAAAGTAGGTTACAGACCAGGAGGAGCTGCGAGTTAGAAAAGAGCTGTGCCTCATTTACTGCTGAACTGCTCCCTCCATCACAAAACCCAAGCCCTCCTCCACTTTGTCTAGGACTCAGGCTCTCTGAAAGGCTCTGAATGAGTTGGGGCGAGCCCGTCTCTGATCGCTACAATGACAGGCACTGCGCTTTTGGTGCCATCAGAGACACACAGACACAAAGCAGCAGCATGAGACCTTTCTGCAGTGGGAAGTACAGTTGCCTCTGCAGGCTGTCAAACAGCTACAGCCCGAGGCCAGTGCAGGCATGACTGGAGATGCTCTGCAGCAAACAGTCATATGCAGAAAGCAACAGCTGTTCCTGAACCACCATCTGGACTGAGGCCATCGCAACCAGCAGTGCCCTTCACTGGGCTACAGCACTGCCTGGGGAGCAGTGTGGGCTGCAGGCAGCTCTTCACCCTTAGCAGAGCACAGCAGGAGACAGAACACACCGAAGAACCCAGGACGAAGCTGCTGGGACACCCTTGACACCTCCCCAACCCTCCCGGCTGCAGCCCTCGTGGGCAGCACCCCAGCAGCAGTGCTCAGTGCTGACCCACAGCCTGCACAGCACCTGGGAGCAGTGCAGGTGCTCGGGAGCTCTCCCAGCGCTGCTCAGGGTTCCTCCATGCTCACCATGACCACAGCGGCCCCTGGCTGCAGGGGCCTTGTATGTAGGACCCGACAAGCAACACACATTAGGCAGTTCTCATCCAAGTTCCCCAGCCCTGTGTGCCTGCAGTGACAGATCTGCAGGCAAAGCAGACACCTGCATAACCCCAGTCTAAGCCCCATTTGTGCTCCTGTGACCAAGAAGGTGCAGAGCTGCTGGAGGGGGACAGTGACTTCCCCTGTGGCACAGGGACCTGGCGAAGGGGAACTGGGGCAGGTGGGGCACGAGGGGTCTGCTGCTCCCTACCTGGAGTCTGGTAGTTGAGCCGCCTCATCTCGACCGGGTCAGAGGAGTGGGCCAGGAGCGAGTCCTTCAGGCCAATGGAGTGCTCATCCTTGGAAGAGGGGGAGTGAGCCCTTTTCCTGTACACAGAGAGGATGGAGACAAGCAGGTGAGCTCTGACAGAGACTGGCATCGACCAACCTGGAGAGGAGTCTGGGTCCTCGCGTCCCAGATACCCAGCTCCACCCCAGGCTCCCTGGGGCTCTGGGCAGGTCACATCCTCTTCTGTGCCTCCCATTTCCCGTCTACGAAACAGGAATGGTTCTATCAGTAATGGCAGAGGTTTGATTAGTGAGGCACTTTGAAATGTGGTATTCTGCATAACATTTACCAGAGAAAAAGCGGAGAGATGCAAGACCTTGTTTCCTCATACTCCCTCTAGGAACTATTTCCTGTAGTGGAAGGATATAATCAAAATTTTTTTTGCTCACATATTAGACATATTTAAATATAGAACACTGTAATATAATAGTGTAAAGGCTCTTCAGGGTGTGTTTTATTGGGCCATTAATATACGTCTTGAATGGCTGAAGGCACCCAAGGCGTGTATTAATGGAACAATAAAATACACTGTTGTCTCTTCATGCTATATTTATGCCTAAAGCAATGCCACCACCTCGGGCTCTTGCTGGAATTCACAGGCAAGGCAGGGACACATCCAATCAAAAAGTGGACAAGAGAATACTAACGAAAATCTGATACTGTGCAAAGGGCTTCCAGCAATTCTCCAAGTCCCACTTCTCGTTCAATGTTACAAATACACTGGATACTCCCACGCAGGGTAGAAGAGTGCTGGGCAGCAGCAGGACAGGGCCACTCTCCTCTTGAGCCTGTGCTGATCCTGATGCTTTGCCAAGATGCTGAGCACGCAGCAGCACGCAGAGACTTTGTCTTCTGGCTACAGCCTGAAAAATGGATTTGCCTGATGGTGAACCTCTCTGCTGACCTGATGTTTTCTGTAGAAGAGGGAGCTGCCTCACTGCTAGCCTGCACGAATGCTAGCATGTTTACCATCCAGCAAATCCCAACAGCCAGTCTCTGCTTTCTG
The DNA here is from genome assembly GCA_013396635.1 of Penelope pileata. Taxonomy (NCBI): domain Eukaryota; kingdom Metazoa; phylum Chordata; class Aves; order Galliformes; family Cracidae; genus Penelope; species Penelope pileata. The sequence goes on from WBMW01001574.1 coordinate 183,705, forward strand.
CTCTGCTGGGAGGCACTCTGAGGCACCCTGAGGGCTGCCATGCTCTGCATGGAGGCAGCTGCAGCTCTGGATTGGGTGACCCTGAGCCACGCACAGAAATGCTCTGCACAGGGACAGGGTTCTACTGCTTCCCCTGGCTGCTGTGTGATAAGAAATCTACGGCTGGCACTAGGGCTAGCGCTAGTGCAAAAAAATAAGGTAAAATTTAATGCATAAACCACAAGCGAAACCTGCATTCCCTCTGCAGCCCAGATCATGAGCAAACTCCATCTGAGCCTGTGGCTGCATCAGGCACCAGGGCTGTTCCATGGGGAGGACCAGCCTGCGAGTCTGACAATAGCCTGAGTCTTCTCAGCATCTCAGAAGCCTTCTAGCTGCCTGGACTGAGACAGAAGAGCTGAAGGACTGAAGGCATTGACAGAAAGAAAGAAAAATACATGGCAACAAATAAAGCACTGTTTTTCCGCTCAGGAGCATGGCAGGATGTGCCATGTGCTACTGCGTGCCAGTCCCTGAGCCCTTGAGCAAGGTGGCCCAGCTTTGCTGGGGAGTGGGCACAGCACATAATTAATGTTTGTCTCTCATTAGCTTAGTCGGGGCCACCACTGAACAAACCTCCAGATCCCAAGCTAGCTACTGCTACTCGGCTTCAATTCACTCCCATTGTAGATTTGGAATTGTGAATATGCTGCACGGGTACCTCAGGGAGAAAATGCCTTTGAAGAGGTGGATGGCAAAAAGCAGTGGGATAACACAGCTCCCTCTGAGCACGTGGGTGGTGCTGGACGCAGACACGCTGCTGCTGCCCGGGCTACGACATCAATGCTGGCTGTCAGCATTCGTGCTGCTCCCTGGTGCTCAACCCACGGCTGTCTCTGGGTTACAGCAAAGCTCAGCCAAGGTGGGCACAGCATCTGTGGGGCCCAGGGACAGGCTCTCCGCGGGCAGAAGGGGAAGGGGCCATCTTTTCACCTTAAAGTCCAGCAAACACTTTGTTTCTTACAATTGCCTGGTATTCCCTTAACGCTCCTTCCTCATTACAGAATGTGAGAACACACCTGCACTCTTGCTGGAACAGCTCTCAGTCTGAAGTGACTGAGAATACAAAGGAACACATAAAACTGCTGGTGTTGTCGTTTCTGGGTTTTTAATTTAATTGCAAAAACAATCTGGGAAGTCTTTATGCTGGAACTGTCTCCCTGTGTCAGCCTGTGATGCCTTTGAGGAAACAAAGTCTTTGTAAACCCCCAGGGTTGGCATGCCCCGTGCTCCCAAAAACAAAGATGCCCCTTACTAGCTTCAGGCTTGATATTTACAAAGGGAAACAGACTTGAAATTTTAGCAAAACAAGAAGATAAAATGGACTCCTACCTTTCTTGTTTACTAAATCCAGGGAAGAGCAGAAACAGAAAAAGGAGATGATCACTGACACAGAAAGGCAGTGACTGCACATGCACAGCAGAGCTCCATTTAATCAGACAACAAAAGCAGCTCCCTTCCCCAAGCTACAGATACATATGTAAATAGAGAGTCCAGGAGGAGCAGAACCTTGGAGCTGAGCTGATAGAGAATATGACCACGTGTAATTGAACAGGCTATGAGAACACATGCAAATGCAATCTGCAGTTCCTTGTGAGGACTGACAATTGCCTCACACTACAGCTACGGCTCTGGCAGGACCGCTCTGCTATCCATAAGCAGGCAGCTGCTTCAGCAGGGACACAGCAGCCAGGACCCAGAGGCAAGAGGGGAGCTCCTACTTCAATTCCAACCTGTCATATTCACGCCCTGTTCCCACTGTGTTCCCCTCTCAGAATGTGCAGCAGTGGGGGCACCTGCCAGAGATGCAGGAGGCAATTTCAGCAGGTGAGCAGTGCTACAGATGTCCCTGGTGCTGCAAACCCAAGCTGTGGGACCAAAGAGGGGTCAGACTGGCTTCAGGGACAAAGCTGTTCTCCCCTGTCCCACTGCTCACAGGTTTTCAGAATCCGCAGCAGCTCTGTGTCCTTGGGCTGATGCTGATATTAATTACCTTCTGCATACCCAGTCCTGCTTCCTTTGCACAGCGGCTTTCTGCTGTGCTAGGCAGAGTGACCCCAAGGAGCCCCTGCCAGGGCTCCCCCCACCTGAAGGCCAGAAGCAGGTCTGGGCGGTGCCACCACCTGCAGTGCTCATGCTGTACCTTCAACGCCCTGGACCAGATCTCACCTTTTGAAGAGGAGTATAGCGATGACGATGATGATGATTAATATCACAGCCAGGACAGGTCCCATCACCCACAGCATCTCCGGGTCGTCCTGCTTTGCTGAAGCCACCTCCATCACAATCTCATCTGAGTAGGGGCTGGCTGCATATCTCTTCTGAACAGCACCGCAAGAGAGGGAGAGAAAAGCAAGCATCCATTAGGCTAAAGCAACAGCCACATCCCCGAAACACAGAGGTTTCCCCTCACCTCTGGCTAGCAGGGAATGGTGATGATTCTCAAGCCACATGATCCTCCCTCCCTCGGCATCAGCAGAGGCCCCACTGCAGCAACAGTCTCTTCCTGGTGTGAAACGCTCCCGTGCCAGCAACTTTCTGGCTAGCAGACCCGGCCCCGAGGTGCCAAACTGGAGCAGCCCAGCTAAGAGCCACTTGCCAGCCCTGGATTCTCTCGGAGCCAAATCACAAGCTTTTGAATCCCAACCAATTGCACAGTGGGGCTGGCTGATGATTCCTAAGTGGTTCATAATACCTGCTGTGCTGATATCAACACGTCTCTCCAGGACAGGGCTATATTAGGAAAACCCCTGCTGGGCTAGGCGGTTTCTTAAAGGAACAAAATGACAGGAACATTTTCTTTCTGATGTCTCTGCTCTGATAAACAGACCTTGGAAAGGGGCTCACACTCACACAGGTCCCTTCCCAGAGATTTCTGCATTCTGGCAGCCTGGTGATTTATAACCCAAAGCGACAGCTTTCTAGCCCCACCAGCAAGACAGGATTAGCAGAGACCCAAACCCTTCCTGCAGAAAAATGACACTGCACCTGGTTTCTTCTACTGCTGTTGCTAAGGCTTACGGAGCTGTGCTGGCCCTTTGCAGCTCAGCCTCGCTGGGTCAGAAGGGTTAAACACTGCAAAAAGAAATCCTTTCCCGCTATTAGAGAGGGCCAGAGCTGTATCGGTTCCACGCCTGTGGCTCTGAGCAGCACCTGCTGCCCCACACCGGGGAGCTGGAAGTGCTCTGCTCTCACCACAGCCAGTTCTGGTCCCAGAAGCAGTGTCTGTGGATGGGTGAGCTGCAGGGTCCACGTCTGAAGATGCCCTTTGTGTCTGCGTGCGTGTGAGGGGATGGAAGAGGAAAATCAGGCGTGCTGTAGCCACACAAATGCACATCTTTTTCTCCTCTCCCAGGTGCCCTTGATCCCAGCCAGCCTGGTTTCGCGTGTGGAGCACAGAAAATGCTCTTATCTGTGCCTTCCTTCTGGCAGCAGGCGCAGGTGCAGCACCCTGGCTGCTCTCCGCCGATTTATCGGTGGTCAGAAACGCTGCTGGCCTGCAGGGGTGAGGGGGAGGCTGCAGCTTTGTCTGTGCAACTTTTCAGCCCTACAAGAGTGACAGGGACACTGACACAGCTGCTGGCTCCTGGTTCAGCTCTGCTCCTACAGCAAACCTGCCTGAGACCACCGCAGTCCGTCAGCCTTTTTCTCCCCGCCTGGTTCAGCAGGGCAGGGTGCCCACCACAGCTCCGAGCACAGCAGGGACGAGAGGAGGCTCCAGCAGGGGTGAGAAGATAGGGCTGAAGGCCTGGGGCTTCTCTTTGTAGGGGCAAGGGGCTGCCTTGAACAGAAGGCACAACCGCTTCACCCCTCACTGCCCAGAAAGACAAAGCTGCAGTGGGTGGGGGAAGGAGCACGCTGCTCTGCGCAGCCAGGGAGTGTGTGTCCATCTCACAAGCTTTGTGCAGGGGAGTGAAATTCACATTTCTGCAGACAGCTTTTGGAAATACCTCCTTCCAAGAGAAGGCAGGAGCAGAAGAAACCAGAAGGGCTGTTATCTCAGTGGCATTTCCATCAGCAGACTGAGAGGTGCTGGTGCCCCTGATCTCAGAGGTGGTGTTTCCACCACCCTCCCCACTGCCTCTGAAAAATGGCAACGCTATGCCTGCCTGCTGACAGTGAGACACAGCGAGCAGTGTGAGAGGAGCTGAGCGGGGGAGATGGAGCACAGCCTGGAAAGAACGTCTCAGCCTTCAAATGAAACTGGGTGCAATGCGGCGGTGGATGCGGAGAGGTGGCAGCTAGGAACAGGGCACAACCCTCCTTGCTGGTGGCTCACGGGAGGGCTGTGGTAGATCTGTGCTAGGGAGGAGATGATGTTACTCTGGGATCATCTAGTCATGGTCACCTCTTCTTGACAGGGATCATCAGGACAGCATAGCCCGAGGCCTCTGCTTTGCCTCGTTGTTGCTCTGTGACTCTCCTCCTCTTACCAGGGTGCACATCTTGCCACAAGGACACGTGAGCCAGATGAGAAATGAAGAACTTGACCAGCCCTAATGAGCCATTACAAGCAAATGAGGCTGAGGAAGGAAGCCGCAGCTTGGAAGCCACCCAGAGGATTCTGTGCATCTCTATTATTTCCATTACTTACACACCGGCCGCTGCCACTACCGCTCCTGCCCTCCTTGTTTACAGCTGGGTGCTGACGCAAGGTCTCACCGTGTGCTCCCTGCTCCATGCACCAGCTGCTCCCCTCCCCATCACACGCCCGGGCCCCATGCTTGGTGACACGCTGCCGACAAAGGCACGGCCCATTCGCCTCCAGGAAGGAGCACGGATCCCTGGCTGAAGCCTGCACGTGCGCAGCTCGGCCCTGCTGCCAGCCCTGCGGTGGGAGGCAGGTGTGCTTCTCTGGGTGTCCCCTGGCAGCAGGAGGGAGGTTAGCAGGGAGAGCAGCCTGTTCCCTCCAGAGTCTCCGCAATGCTCTGCAGGAGAGGATTTCAAGGGGCTGCTTGCCACAGGCACTTACTTGAACCAAAGCAGGATTAGGAACTCTCCCATGCCAACCACGTGTCAAGCTCTGCTCTGGGAACAGCCCAGCGAGCCACAACCAAGCCTGCACAGAATGGGCGTGTTTACACTGCCCTCCACTCTCATCTGTTATGTCAAACACACGTGTCACTCCCCTCCAAAAACACCATCTATCAAGTCAACTCCCACTAACATTCGGCTTGCTGACAGCAGCTATGCAGCCTCCTGCTCTTTCCTTTGGAGAAAACTCCATTATCCCGGCGCTCAGTCCCTGTCCACCTCACTTGAGCCCGCCCAGCTCTGCCAGGCAGGGCTGTGCCCCCCTGCAGAGGGTCCTTACCGTGTCTCCGTCCTCCAGCGAGGCCAGCACGAAGCAGCGATAGCTCAGGTCCTGAGAGAGGGGCTTGTTGTAGAAACCTTTGTAGTTCTTCTCGTCGCCCAGGGTGAAGGTCTCGGGCAGCACATCCACTTGAGCAGCAATGTAGGGCTTGAGCCTGTCTGCCTGGCGTCGCTGGCGCCTGCTCTGACTCCCTTGGCTTATGGCCTCCAGCAGCTGGGGACAAACAAGGTGCATCACTACTGCTTCGCCCAGCGTGACACCGCCTGACGCCGTCACCTCACTGGCTGCGAGGCTCAGCAGCGCGGGGGGGAAGGCAGGAGAAAGATGCTGGGTGTGACCTGGACACGGTGGTACAAAGAAACCTGTGCATCTGTTTAAGCACTGCTGGGGCATCCATCTGCAGACCCTCACTGCAAGTGCCTCCACCCTGAGCTCAGCTCTGGGAGAGCCCTGGGAGCTGACATGGGGAATGTTAGGGCTGAGGCAGCCTGGCTGTCACCTGGTGCTGATGCATCCCAACGGGCTGCAAGGGAAGCGGGCCATGCTATGTGGGCCAAATATTGGTACTGACAGCAACTCAGTGCATTCTTTATGGCTGCTGGACGTGAATTATAGCCAACGCTGATGTATAGGGAAAAAATGACATTTTCTGTGTCTCTCCCTTCTGTCAGAGCTTCGATATTTCACCTGCTGCTGGGTTGCAGGCAGAGCTTTGCGTAAATCATGGAGTGATAACAGATTTCATGGGATGTTCGGAGTAAAAATGGCAAATTTCATAGTCAGCCACAAATTCATGAAAAAGGATATAAACACACAAAAATTCAATTACACTGCTAAGAAAGACTTTCAGATGTTTAAAGATGTTTTTCTAATGAATAAAAACGAATGCCAGGCTTGGAACAGAAATTCTAATTTAAAATGAAGACGGAGGCATGAAATACATTTCACACACGAGTGTTATCGGTGCAGCATCGTCAGGGCAGGCAGGGGACGTCAGCACCACCGTGGAGCTGGGGACAGTGATGTGCACACAAAGCCACGCTGCTGAGCTCACTCCCTGTGAGCACAACAGCCAGGTGAGACGCTCCCTGCTCCTCCTCTCACCACTCCATCCTTTCCCTCTTACCAATAGTCATGTTAGTCAGCACAGGGGGGAAAGGCAGAAAGATATTCTCTGGATGGTGGAGTTTGCTCCCTGCACCTGTCTCCTGTTGGCTGCCTGAAATCACAGCTAAGCTCTTTGGGGCAGAAAGCACAGCTGTCTGTGCAGGGGCTCACCCCAAGAAACCACAGGGCTGTGATCGATGCTGCTGGACGCTGCTGCCACCTATACATGTAACACACCATAACTCTGCACCAAAGGAATGCTAGGCTTGCAAAGTTCAGACCCTGAAAAATTAGGAAATGTCAGAATGAAGATCACCTGTGCAAAAATAACTCAGCTGTGCACCACGTTAGAACCCCTGTCCACACGGTCACATACCATCTCTTCTGCAGCTCCCCTGCTCTATTCAATACTCAGGACAGACAGCGCTTCATCAAAGAGCAGCTATTCCGGAGTTTGTTTTCTTCTCTGCATTATGCAGCCTGAGGCTTTGTTTATTGCTTACTATTCAAACCCAGCTCTGAAGACAAAATTAATAATTTCCTCGTGGGCTTTTCTGTGGTGCTGATCACTGTAATATTACAAGTGCTTCACAAACATTAACGATCTTATCTTCCAAACACCCATATGAGGTGAGATGAAAGCGATTATCCTCATTTTACAGAGGGAGAGCAGAGGCACAGGGACATAAATGTAAAAAATGTCCACTAATTTTGAATGTCAAATTGAAAAGCCATCAGCTTGTTTTGTTTTTAAAGAAAACTTAGCATTTTTCATTGCACTGACTGTATCCAGCAGAGCTCCTATTGACTTTCTTTGCAGCTGGGGATGTTTAGGCTCTGCAAGCAAGGATTCAGGACCTCCAAAAAAAGGTGAGAGGGTGGCTGTTAAAGCAAATCTGCTTTATATCATTTAGGACTGAGTAAAACAATTAGAGATAGAAACGAATTTGCTGGATAGTATTCAGCTACCTAAAGCACAAAATCAAACCATCCCTTCTCTTCCTGCTCTTCTCTTCCGTGTGCTATTCTTGAGCTTCTGTAAAGAAATGATGCAGAACTACTAATGATGGTTCCTCACTACACTATTCTGCTTCACGTGCTAAACGTGATCCACCTGTACCTGGAGCGGGCCGGGACCCCATGGAAAAGACTGTGCAATTATGTAATTAAAGATTAATGATAAGCAAGGGCTGACTTTAATCTTCTAACACTTTGTAATTTCTGAGTGCTTCAAGGCTTACAACTCCGTTCTCTTAATGGACTGCGTGTGACTTCTGTGAATTTGTGTGTGTGATTTCTTGGAATTTTTCCCACTCACCTCGGGTGGTTGGTGTGTGTGTGGGGCAGGAAGAGCCACAAGCCCCACGTGTGGGACCCTGTGACACACACACACATGTGCTATTGGCGTTGCAGGACTCCTGCACAGCGCAGGCTGCACTCGTGGGGGAATGGGCTGAAAGCCTTCCACCAGTGTGTGAAGGGAGCTTGGCAGGTTTTGGTGGATACCACAGTGATCTCTTTGCTTTGTGGTCTTGGGTTCTACCCAGCAAGGGAAAAGCCTCCTGAAGAACAGCTTAGTAAACTGAAAACAACATCTTTCTCTCTGAGCTTGTTTCTAAAATCAGCGTGGCTCCTTCAGCTGAAGATCCGTCCAGGCCAGAGCTCTGCAACACCTGAGGATGGTCTCCTAATGGGGCATGTGCAGGGAGGCAGCACCTCTCTTGCTTCACTGCAGCCTCCTTCCTACCCGCTGTCACCAGCCAACAAAGGCCAAGGAGCCCCTGCATGCCCCACAGCCCCTCTCTGACGTACAGCCCGCACCAAACTCGCTGCAACCCTGCTGTGCCCAGAGGCCTGAGCAGAGCATGCCAGGGGACCCGGGAGGCACTGCCACTGCAGCAGCTGCTGTGGGCTCCTACCTGGTCCAGCTCCATCTCATCGGGCGTCCGCCACCGAGCAGCCGCGCTGCTGGCACTCTGATGCGCTGGCACCACCACGATGTAGTACCACCTGGGAGGGAAGGAAAGCATAAGCACAGGGCTCGGGAACACGTGCTGCATCCCTCCCTGAGATGACCCACTCCTGCCCTCCAAGCAGCAGAAGGGCTCGGTAAGGAGGAGGCCAGCCTTCAGCCGCACCAGAGAAGAGAACACTCCTGTTAGCGCTCATTAGGTTAATGAAGATCTACAGACTGTGCTCCGTAGGGTGGTGTCGGAGCTGCGAGAAGGACATTTATATAATCGGATTGTAGCAAGAACCCTGGGGAAACTGTGCTTCAGCACAAGGATACCACAGTAACGAATAAGACTTCCACAAACTCGCTTTTTTAATCTCCTTGAGGCTTTAGGCATTATTTATTTAAAGGATATCATACAGTGTCAGAGAAAGTCCCTCCTGATCCTCAACCGTGTTTTTGCTGGTAGCATCTGGAGCATACCCACCAGGGCAAGGGCAAACTGTCAGAGAATTGTCTTAATTTCATTGCACGTAAATATTTGCTCAGAAAGAGGCAGCAGTGTGAAGCCACGCTCACGCAGGTAAATGCCTGGCTCCGCACTGCAGCCCACTCCAGAACTCCCTCCCAGCTCACAGAGCCCATGGGCTCGCAGGGGACTCTGTGTTTTTCCCCACCTCCAGCCCCCACTCCTGCCCTCTCCACTGGGGATGGCACCTACCTAACAGGCACTGTAGTCTGCACTTTGGGAAGGGTGAGTGTGAATTTTCCCTCCTGGATGTACTTGTTTGTGGCGATGGGTTTGCTCTGCAGGACGTCGGGGGCGGTGCGGATCGAGACAAGGTGCTGGAGCCCCCCAGCACTGCTCCCGCGGTTCATGAGCACGAAAGAATAGTCTGTGTCTGGCTGGAGGTCACTTATGAGCTTCTTCATTGAGTGGCCGTCCACCTCCACGCTCTGGCTATTGTACAGAATCTGAAATGGGAAAAGGACACTGCTCGTACAGCCGACAGCTGATGGAAACTCGTGCCCGAAATAGCAGCATTAGAAACGACAATTTGGCTCTGGGCCCTCCCTCAGGTGCTTCAGCTATTGCGTGCTTCATAAACAGCCATAAATCTTCAGCTAAAGGAGAGTAGCCCCTGGCAGAGGGTCGAGCGGCGCTCCCAGTGATGGGGCAGTGATGGGGCAGCCTGGCAGAGCCCAGCTGGGCAGCGGTGAGCCCAGGCTGCCACACGTGCTGCTTTTTGCTGCCGGTTCGGGGGAGGAACCCAGATGGCTGTGTTTTGCCCTCGCACAGAGACGAATGGCTCTTTGTTTCCTGTCTCACGAGGCTACAACAAGCAATATGCTTTGGGTGTGAAATCCTGTCTGCTTCAGATTGGTGCCACTGCTGTGTCTCCCAGCTGATGCCTGATGGAATGGTGAGCTCAGAGCACCCTCCCCCCAGCAAGGTGACCGGGGGGGCCGTGCCTCCGCGGTGATCTGACAGATCCAGTACAGAGCTCACACACCGGGACCCCAACCAAATGGCGGCTCTGCAGGTGTGACATCCTGTTGCCATGACAACAGATGCTGGCGCTGCATCGGCCGCGGGCAGGGGACCGGCGCTGCTTCTCACTGCTGTGCTTGCAGCAAGGGGCCACTGGGCAGGGCAGGAGGGGGCCCCCCTGCACAGCCCCCTCAGCCTGGGCTGCCAGCCCCTTGGCTAATGGCATTTTCTCCTTGCCCTGCCCCAGACATGCCTACCTCTGGCTAAGGGACTGCAGCCATGGGCACTGTCTGCCCTGCGAACTCCGTTCCTCCTCTTCCTGAAACACAACCCCTGTGCCCTGAAACCCGCAGCAATACCTCTGCAAAGCCAAAAACTCAAACAGAGCCCAGACTCAGAGACAAATGGGGTGTGAAGAACTGGAGGGACCAGAGGTTGTGCCCCAGCTGCGACCAAGCAGCTGTTTCCTGCTGCCAGGCAGCTGTCCAGCGCAGCAGGGGAGAGCTGGGCTCCTAACGGAGATGCAGGCACAGCGTGCCATAAACAGGCAAGGGCAGAGCTGGAGCATGTACACCACAGCAGCCATGACATGCCACAGGCAGAGACCACACAGCAAATGTGCTCCCTCCAACAGCGGCCTTGAGATAGAGAAGACAGCTCCGTGGAAGAAAAATTACTTGAAGTGAAACAGATCTCTCGCCAGCTGAGCCTGCCATACAGGCTGACACAGGCAGCAAGGGAGGGACCCAACTTTCCTTCCAAGTCACCTTTTTAGCAGGTGGCATCAATCTGCAGAAAGCTGCCGGCTTGCTGGGACAAGGGCAGCTCATTAGCACTGCTCTGGTATTTAGTGCTGGAGCTGGGAGGAGGAGGGAGGCCCTGGAAAGCGAGCAGAGCACAGGGAGCAGGCTAAGCCTGGGCTCTGCACCACTGCTTCTGTGTTATCCAAACAGCAATACCCACAATATGCTTCAGATCCTCCTCAGATCATTTTGCATGGAGGCTGGGACAGAAAAGGAGCCCCATTTCTTGTGCCCTGGATCCTGAGGATGCCATAAACTGAGAAGGGATTCCTGACAGGTAGCAGAGCAGCAGCGAGGAGCCAGCAGTGGAGGAGAGACACAGTCCAACTTGTTGACGTGTGTCACTCTTCAGGGATGAGCTCTACAAAGAAGTCTCAAGTACTGAAATAACACAGTGGTTTGCAGGGACAAAGCCCCTGCTGGCTGCCCATGTGCAGCAAAGACAGTCATAGGTAGGATGGCTGGAGGAGTTTCCTCTGTTGTGACTCCTCTTCAGTGCTTTCTCCTGGGTTTTAATGCCTTTGTCTGTAGACACATCAGATGGGTGCTAAAGCAAGTTCAAAAAGGTAAAATGAAGAAATGTCTCTTATAGCACTGGGACATCAAGTATTTAGTTGGCAGGTTTCACCCTCACATGTCAGTGCAACAAAGACAGGAGGGGCAGATGTCACGTTACCTTAGCAGCTTTGCTGCCTGTCCCAGCAACTCCCGGCAATGCTGCCGCAATGCAGGTCCACGTATTCCAGATAAGAGCGGGTCCTGAGGTGTCCTGGGGGAGCAGTGGGATCTCACCTCACATGCTCCAACACATATGTGAACAAAACCAAACTTCCTACATTAAAAGCTACGCAGGAATGATGCAAAGCTCACAATGAGTTCTGTTGCCTCTCAGATGAGAATTCTCATTATGAAGCTTTCCCTAATAAAGGCATCACCAACTGCTTCTGCTTGTGCCCTAGGGAAGACACTTGCTCACCAACTGCCTGTGCATGACACATCTGCTGGGGACACAGCTGTTCTCCTGGGGCAAGCGGAGACCGAAAAGATGGTCAGGCACTTCAGTTCAGCGTTTCCCTGCCTGCTCTGCATTGGAACCAGCCAGGACACAGTCCCCGATCCAGTCCTGACACCAGATGATGATTTTCACTGCCATGCACAGAAATTTGCGTTCAAAGACAGTGAAATTGGCATCTGCAATGCTTCCCTGAATCATTCTCCACCCTCTCCCTTTTTCACTGCTGCTGTAGCAGTTCCACGTTCCTTTACCTGCCATAACACATTGTCTTCTCAAATGTTATGCACCATTAGGTAAGGTCTCTACACAAACCTTACAATAACGCAAGGGCTCACAAACAGTCATTCGTGTGCAGCTGAAGATGCCCGGCAGCTCAGGCAGGAATGCTATTTAGAGGTTGCATCATGGCCCACTGGTAACTACTTAAGTCAGCAGCAAATTTGGCCCAAGGGCTCTGAACTGCCAAACATTGCTGACTAGCCCATGGATTGCTGTAAAATGTCATTTGTACTGCTCGTACTCACAAGAGGGAATATGCAAAGCTAGAAGCTAGGTGGGTCCAAATGTCACTGCTGAAGGTCTGCTGTTTGATTTTGAGGCAGTAAAGAATATATTGAACTAAAAGGTGAAAAGATAAGTAGTGTGCAACACTGCAAAAATAATTACTTGATGGAGAAGTAGATGAAGTTGACTTTTTAGGAGACAGGAGTATTACACTCCGTGGGACACGATATCAGAAAGCACTGCCCAGGTTCTCAGGGGTTATTTCTGAATCTACATCATCATCATTTTCAAAATGTGCTACTCCTTCTCTGGATTTGCAGAACACCTCGTGATGCTGCCTTCAGCCAAGATATTCTCTGTCCTGCTCTTCAACTGAAGAATGTCTCAGGGCAATGCAGTTTCCCCAAGGAGAAGGTCACATCTATCTTACACTTTCCATGAAAGCTTCAGAATGCCTTTCTGCAAGCATGCTGAAATAGAAAAGGAAGGGTGCCTCTGCAGCACCACAGAGGCTGGGCAACGTTTTACAAGGAATTTATCTCCTGGACCAGAAGAAGCTGTGAAAATTCCCTGAAGAGAACAAAAACCTTCATTATTGATTTTGTAGAAATGAAAATTCCTAAGGTCTCAGCTCATCCCCTGTGAAAAAACAGCAACAGTCCTGCTTGCGCCTCACTATTCATTGTCAGAACAATATCTACTTTAATTAAATCTGTTAAAGTAGAATATGACACCCTTTGGGACATAGATTTAGCGTGAGACTGTTTATCAAGTGTAGATAATACTAATTGTTCCCATGGAGATTTATCTGCTATGCTAGTTACAGTACTAGGCTCTGGCCTCAGCATCCCATGTGCCTGAATTAGAGGAGAGAGGTGAACCTTGTTTATAAAAATACAGAGTCCTGAAAGTTAAGGATTTCTTTCGACTGACACAGTCAGCGACCCAGAGCTGACCCTCTTAGCTCCTCACCTTGACTCATGTGTGTCTGCAAGCCTGGGAATATTAACAGAAAGAAGACACTATTAGAGAAATATCCTCCTAACACTCTTGTTTGCATGACTGCTCTTCAGCTAGCAAGTGGCTAATGCCATCTGCTCCTGTGTCATCTGAGGGTTAACCCGCAGCAGGGGCAGAGCCTGAGTCACTGTGTCAGCAGAGCAGCCACCAGGCTGAGACAAGAAACCAGCAGACAAGAAGCCAGCGTCATGCCCTTGGATCCTGGCTACCTCCAACCACCCCACGATCCTTACGCGTTAGTAATGCTCCGAAGGTCACGCTGTCCCTTCCTAGCACTGTGCTGTCAGAGACGTGGGCTTTGTACGCAGCAATAAGGCAAGATGAAGTGGACTGGTCTTCAGCAGAGTGCAGAGTAACAGCGAGCAATGAAGTTCCTTGCGGCCAGATATCTGAGCGCTGATCCTAACACATCCTACGCTTGGGAAAGCTTTGAATACCATGAGATCTCCATAAAAACCTTATCTCCTTCAGCTAAACTCTGCATGTTAACAAGTGCCTGCTATTGATCATGGTAATTCAGCTTTAGGATCTAGACAAGGAGAGTTAGCTACAAGCAAGAGGGGGTGCTCATGCACTGATGTGGATGCAGTCCCAGACCTCCCTGCTATTCCCCTGGCCATGGCTCCCCCACAGCTCATGCAGGTCCTCCCTGCAATTGCTCTTCATGCTATGCAGGCATAGCATGGCAGGGTGCATGGCAGGAGGAAGGGAAGGCACACTGCTGCCAGCCCAGGCCACCTTGGCAGAGGCAGCAGACAGCTGCTGAGACTGGGTGGAAGATTATCCCTGGCAACGTGACATGCTGGTCTCATCTCCTAAGGGAGAGAAGCTGCGCTGAGATCTGCAGAAACTTCCACCTGGTCTTTTACCACATCAGTGATCCAGACTGGGGGACACACAAGAGCAGGAAGCCTAGTGGATGACACCACATCCAGAACTGTGCTGGAGAAGAGCACAGCAGCATTCCTGCAGTTTCCTCTGCACTGATGCAGCTTGTGCAGCTCACAGCTGTGACACCTGGAAGGGGGATGATGTTCCTTATTCTCCTTCACTCCCTGAGATTACGCATCTGCCCTGATGTTCCACATTAACTGAAAAGAGAAACCTCGTGTTTGAGACAGGACATGTAGCAGGAGTCATTTTTAGTTTGATTCACTGACTTATTTTCAGACCACTTAGTCCCGGTGATCTCTTGTGGCCAAATCACAACTGTAACTTTTCACACTTCAACTCTGAGTCAGGCATCACGACAAGCTTGTGCAGCCAGTGCCAGGGAGGTAATGGCCAGCCTGATCGGTAGGTCCCAGCCGATCAATCCCAGATAACAAGATACTGAAAGAGCTAATGGAGGAGCGAAGCACAGACTGGGACTGTGAACAACCACTGCAACCGCTCACCAGCAAAGCATCAGTAATCTTAGGGCCCTGGACCAGTTCCCATTCCCTTTAGAAAAGGCAAACTGCAAGTTTCAGGGGCACTATTGAGGGAAAAATGGGTATGTAGCAAAAGTTGCTGTTGACAGGACAGGTTTTGAGCTTGATGGTGATAAGCCAGAAACATATATTACGATCCCTGAGACAGCCCCACTCTCAGACTGCCCTCTGCCTAACACGGCCCTTCCGCTGCTTGTCATTTTCTGTTGGTATGCTTCAGCCAACATTATTCACTGTTTACTACCATGACCATTAACTGCTTGCTGGCTATTCCATAACTGATCAAAAGAGGAAGAAATCAGCAAAATCACAATACCTTCTGGCCTGAGAAGAATGAAAGGAGGGAAAGCAAGCGGCAGTGTCCTCTGCTGTGTGTCGTGGTTTGCATGTGGGTGCTCAAAAGCAAGAGCAGCTACCTTATGTGGGCTTGGAGATCTGAGCTCCACAAGACCCCAGAGCAGCAAGCAATGTGACCTTGCTCTGCTGGTCTCTGGCCTGATGGCCTGAAAACACCATGCAGCGTGTCAAGGTGCTGCTTTTCTCTGCCCTGCTCATTGCCAAATAGAGGAGCTCCCTGTCCTCTGCAGCCCCCCTTACCTTAAAAGGCACTGAAGATTTATAGGAGTCAGGCACTTCCCAGCTCAGCAACACAGATGTTTTCATGACGGCATTGACACGGAAGTTCTTAGCAAACACTGAAATGAAAAACAAGATCTTTCAGCACTGTGGGGCCAAGCCAGGAGGGAGCCAGGCAGCAGCTCAGCTCCAAGTCTCTTTGTCTAAGTCAGCAGCAGAGGTCAGAGAGTTCAGCTACAGCAGAGAAGTGAGATAGGAGGAGAAAAGAGCAGCAGCCTTTTACTAAGTCTCCAGCCTCCAGTGGAGCTTCCCTTTTTGACTATACTTTCCAGCATCACAGAAATGAAGTTGTAGGCTGAACTGTAGCCTTCTCTTCCCCCCTCCACTCACACTCTGCTGGCCCTTTGCCATGCTCAAAGAGCAGTGGTGCTCAGGTACTGGATCTGCAGATGATCCTACCCAGCTGTCTGCTCCAGTTCAAGCAAGAGCCTTTCATGTACAGATAAAAGAGCAAAGTGTGCCTGTGGAGCAACGAAGGCAATTAAGCTACCACCAATCCCCCCCAAACAACAACTTTAAGGAATCCTTCATTGAGCCTCCCCTCGCTGAACCAGCTTTACACTAGGGAGCCACATGGTACCTGATCTTGTTAGTCAGAGCCAAGGGAAGCACAGCTGCATGAACCGAAGCAAAGGTCCCCGTCCTGGAGCCAGTTTGCTGTTAGGGCTTGTTAGAGGGACACTTACCTTGCTCAACAGGCATGGTCCGGGACTGGATGCTGGGGCTGAGCGGCCCAACCCCCTTATTGGTGCGGGCCCTCACTTTGATGTCGTAAGTGGTATCAGGCTTCAAATTCGTCAAAGTGATACTTGTGTCTTTGGTGATGTTAACCAGGTCCTGCTGGCTATTTATGTCTCTGTACACCACTGTGTAGTTGACAATCTTGCCGTTTCTTTCCGCCAAGACTGGGGGGTCCCATGCAACCTCTGTGGTGGAAGTGGTGAGACCCACCACGCGCAGGTTCTGTGGGAAGCCGCTTGGCACGTCTTCTGCAGTAGTGATCTCCTTCTCAAACTCCTCCCCTGGACCAGCTCTGTTCTTGGCAGACAGTTTGAAGAGGTACGTGGCCCCTTTGTGCAGGTTGGTCACAGTGTAGTGATGGTCTCTCTTCCCAAAGTCTATTGTGTTCATCTTTTCCTCATCAAGGCGTCTGTACTGCAGCCGGTAACCCAGCAGCTCCCCTACCATCTCCTTGGGTGGGTGCCACTGGATGAGGGCTGTGTTCATGGCTGTCGTGCTAATCATCATGGTGGGCTTCCCCGGGACTGCAACATAAACACACAATGACCATCTGTAGCCTGGGAGGAGAGGGAGGAAGGACAGCTTCCGTGCGGCTCAGTCCGTGAGGATTGAGGAAAGCGGGAAAGTTCAGACAACAGGGTGAAGAGGACGACAGACAATTCACATGGATAGAGGCAGACCGACCCTAATCCAGTGGTGAGGAAAGCTGGAGCCAGCCAGCTCTTGGCTGCCATTTTCCCATGTGCTGCCATCTAAGTAGGCAATAAATTCAGCCATATCCAGCCCCACAATTCATCCCATTTTACAGGAAAGATTTAAGGTACCTCAAAGCATCACATTTATCTCAGAGAAGAGCTGAATCCCGTCCTCCTAATCAGTGGTCTTCAGACTCTCCAGCCAGTGCATGGCACCAGGCCATGCTGGCCCCAGTGCAGTTCGACACCAGCCACACAGCAGCCCGAGTCCAGTGCCCTGATCTGTCTGGAGGCAGACTAACTTCATCCTGAAACCTTGCAGTTTTACCATCTGCAGAGGCAGCAAGCGGAGCTGGGCGGGCTGTTTGCCATCAGAATGCATTTTGGTTTAGCTGATGAGCAGAGTCATGATGTCAGTGTTGATGTGAGAGGTGAACACAAGCGTTCCATGGGATTTTTGTTTATGCTGCACAAGTCAAGGGGTGTTGTCATCACGGGTTAGGAACTGATGGCTTTAAATTGATGGTTTAATACCTTGATCTCCTTCAGTTAAAAAAAGGATGCGTCTTCACATCAGCTCAGATTTGTAAACAAATCAACTGATAGGGAAGATACTCAAGAGTCAGAGGGATGGGGCCACTGATATGAAAATGAAAATGGGATTGCAGCCAAACCTGGTTAAATACTCTCGCACAGTTTTGAAATTTGTGAGCCCCCAGACAAGCGTAAGAGAAATACGTATTTGACAGAATTATGCCCCAATTTTGCCATGAGAGGGCGATACCAACACTCCCCTTTGAGGTCAAGCCTGCAGATGAGCCAGTACAAAGGCAGCTACGGGGGTGGTTTTGTAGGTATTTAAGACATACAATTAAATTTCCACTGCCAGTGCCATCCTCCTTGCACTCGTAATACAATGCCTAACAGCAGCTAGTATTATGGGACATATTATTTTCAAAGTTGATTCAAAATATTAACTTTAAATGTGCATCATAACATGGGAGAGCTCACTGAAGTTTACAGTGCAACACTGGGATATTTAGGAAGCTTTCCTGATCACAGGACAGCTGTAGCGATTTGATGAACAGAGCATACATCATGGTGAGGCACAGGGGAGACAGCATTTGAGACTGTGACAGTGGAAACTACCTCTGGAGCTCCCCATATGCAGCGCGGAGGAGATGGCAAGCTGTTCCTGTTTAAAAGCACCAGGAGCAAATGCTCTCAGTTTGCACAAGCTGCGTTCCCATAATAACCAGTGGTAAATACCATTCCTGTGGCTGGTGTGAGAAGCAGCAGGATTATCATTTGTAGGACAGGTCTAGTGAGTGGAAAATCGAGGACAAAACACTGACAACTAGCTGGTGCCACTGCCAAAGGCAAGCTTGACCGCATCTGGAGGAAAGCACCTGATGAACTCCTGAGTGCCCCAGCTCCCAGCCGAGGCTCCTGCGTGGTACTAGGCACAGGGCACAAGTCTACTGAGACAGCAGAACCCAACTGGCTGGGATGACCAGACCTGGAAGTTGTGTCCGCAGCACTCCTACGGCAGTTTCTGTTGCATTCCAGGTTTTATCGTGGCTCTAGGAGCAGGCTGGCTGAGATATGTAAGCCAGGGAAGGCAGCGGTAGCAATGGCCAGGGGGAGCTGAGAAGCACCTCTGAGGAGCCCGGCATGCCAGCGGCCATCCTAGGCAGCAGTGCAGTCACCACAGGAAGCAAGAAATGGCACTCGCCTACCCCTGCTGCACCAGGGGACAAAACGAGGACAGACTGTGTCTCCAGAGCTGAGGGAGGGCCTGGACTTTAAGGCTTCCTTTTCCAAGGTCTCTGGACCATGCAGATAAGCTCAGGCCCATGAGTTTCACAGCTCTCTTGTGGGCCCTGGCAGCATCCATCTGTTTGCTGCGCTTTGCTCAGGTGATCCAGTGGCAAAGGCTGTAAGGAAGGGCTGGAGACCACAAGAGCCTGTACCTCTGCAGCATCTCCAGCCCTCTCGCTTCCTCCTGCACAGGTGCCTGCTCGTACTCCGGGGCACCTCTTGGGAAGCTTCACCACCCCCCTATGGGGCTGCGCTCTGCTCCCCACACTCACCTGCCCCTGTGGTGGTGATGACTTTGGGCTTGCTGCGGGCACCGTCTCCTTTGGTTGTGTAGGCAGCGACCGTGACGGAGTAGGTGGTTTCCGGCAGCAGGCCTCCAATGACTGTCTCCTGGGAGCGTGTCCACGAGGCGGAGGAGAGGCAAACGAGAAGAGCAGAAACCCGTTACCAGAGCGAGCAAATGGAGGGCACTGAGGTCAGCGTCTCCAACAGCAACATGCTGACACGCCTGCTGGCACGCACTCATGTGTCACACCCAAGCACACATCCAAGCTCCCCCACGGAGCCAGCAAACGCTAACTGCCACCACTCCAGCACTGACCTGCCTCCTTCCACCCCTGCCTCTAACTCCTGGGGAAACACCAGGACCTGTGCCAGCAGCTTGCACTGGGTGGGCCAGCACAGGGGGAAAGAGAAATGCTATGACCCTCATGTTCCTTCCCTACAGCCTCTGCCGAGAAGGAGGCCTGCTCTGGAGATGGTCCTGTATGGAGCCTCCAGAGCACCCACCACAGCAAGCCTGAGAGTAGGAGGGCTGGGGAGCTGTGAACCAGAGCAGGAGCCAGTTCAGCCATCTGTGGAAACCTCCTGGGGGCTCATCTGGGGATTTTCAAGGTTGTCTCGGGCAGCAGACCCGCAGGGAGCGCAGAGGGGCGGCCTGGGGCAGGAGCACCTGCAGTGCTGCAGCCCCGCGCTCGCCCTCCCTGCCAGGCATGGCATGGCACAGCACGGGGAGGGATGGGGTCGGCACGAGGCGCTGATGAGACCCAGGGGGGAAAACCCTGCGCCCTGGGAGGTCTGGGAGGAGGCAGTGCACAGGCACCCTTGCGTGCTCTGGCTTCCTCTGGGCAGGAGGAGGGCACGGCTCCGCACTTCAATGTGAGATCAAAGCCTGAGCACCGCTCCTCCCTCCTGGCCTCCAGCAGCAGCCCGACTCCTGCCAAGCCCGGCAGGGCAGGCCTGCAAGGCTGCGAGCACAGCAGCTCTCCGCGACCCAGGGCAGCCACCCCTGAACAGTGTTCACCTGTGGGTGCTGTGAAAGGGACTGGGACCGTTAGCACTAATAACCCGGCAGGTCATTAGAAGGGGCTGGGGAAGCTTTTGGGCAGGAGGCAGAGGCTCAGGGTCTGTGATTTATCCTTTCAGATGAGAAGAGCAGAGACGGGCAGGGCTGAGCTCAAATGGCTGAGGACGGGCAGCTCAGGCACTGTTAGAGGCTGCTCCCAGGATCCAGTCTCTTGGGGATGAGGCCCTGTGGTGGCTCTCAGAGCACAGCCAGTCTCCAATCACTCACTCATGCTAACACCCACGCCATTAAAGCTGCTGATTTCCAGTCGGTGCTGCTGGTTCAGGTTCCCTGCCCAGGCTTACTCATCAATATCACCCTGTTACCATCGCAGAACCAGCCAGCCCAGAGAAAAATCAACAAGCACCAACAAGAACCCCGCCAAAATCACCGTGTGAACCAGAGTCCCATCCCAACTCTGCCCCTGCAGCAGATGTGTGTGCAGGTGAGTGGACGTGCAGTCCGACCGGTGCCAATGGACCCGCAGGGAAGCACTCACACAAAACCTGCAGACTCTGAACATCCCAAGAGAATTCACTCCTCCCAAATCCATGCAAAGAGAAATTCTCACGCAAAAGCATGCCACCGGGAGCAAAGCGAGCGAGCTGGGAGGAGGGGAGAGAGATGAGGGATGGATGAAAGAAGGTCTGATTGCATAATGTAAACACAGTGCTGGCATGACAAAGCCACCCCGAGTGCAACTCCTCCATACAAAGCAGGAGGAGAAATGCTTCGTGCCGGGAAAGCACACAGTAGGGCACGTAATTGAATTGCTGACTCTAAAAAGGTCATTTTCGAGTTTGTTCCTCCAATTTTATATTTCAAAATTATATGGAAAAAATTGAATTTAACTGTTTAAATGTGATTGTTTTCTTATTACTATCCGTGTTTCAGCCAAAGGTCATGGTTAAGAGCGTAGGTTATTTTTCATGACTACAATCAATGTGGTTTAAAGACTATATATCTAATTTGACTGTGTAACTTGGTGGGCCAACTACTGCAGAAAGTAGGATGCACCTCCTGAGTCAATCACTTGAGCCTGCCTAAAACTGCACTACAACAAGCTGGAAATACAGATTATAGGAAATGTCAATTGCTTTTCTGCATTTAGTAGCAATCTAAATGCCAATTTTCTCTGGATTTGCTGCTTGTGGAAGGTTTCACAATGCAACTCTCCAGCCTCATTAAGGGAGTGAAAAGGATGTTTTGACAGCACCGTGTCTACAAAATTCACAAATCGATTTTCCAAACCCCTCTTTTCCAACCTGGAACACACACAAGTGGTACTTACATGGTCGACGGAGTCCTCAGCTCTCCACTGATGGGGGAGAAAGGAAGGAGGAGAGAAAAATGGAGACACAGAATTTTAAGGGGCAACGTGTAGGAAGGGTGTGACGATGACAACAGCAGGGGTTAGCAGGACTGGGTGGGGGGATTATAACACTTACATACAGAGGGTCACTTGGCACAGGCTGTGCCAACAGAAGAAATGGAACAGAGCAACTTTCTACATGCTGCTAGCCTGCGCGGGAGGTCTGTGATCATTCACACAAAGAGAGGCAAAGAACCTTCTTCCCATATGGATGGAAAGGTCATCACTTCCTAACTCTGCAGTCCTTTCTCTTTCCGGCTCTCTTTGTGCTTTTCTGCCTCTTCCACAAGCAGGAGCAAGAAGGGACCAAGCTCTGGGGATCAGTGCTGCCCCACAAGTGACAGCACTCACAACATAGTTCTGTGGCCTGGTCTCCAGTTTCTGTTCTGGTGATCCTGCAGCCATCATCTCTACCATCTCTTGTTGAGAACTAAAGACTTCACACACAAAACCCAGTGGGAACTGTCTGCAGGGAAGCACCAAAACTACTTGGAAAGATCTCTTTCCTGAACCACTTGCAAGAAAGCACTTTGGGGACCTCAGAAAACTGCAAAGTGCCTTCTCTTGGATACACAATGAGGCCAAGATCCTACCCAGAGCTCCACACTAAGCTGCTCCTCTCCCACCGTGGTGCATGGCTTGGAGCAAGGGTAGATCTGGTGCCTGTCCAAGGAAACAGCTCCTCACTCCCAATTACACAACACCAAGGCAGTAAACACTTATTTGGCAAGAGCAGCCCCGCAGGTAAGACTTCTGCACAAAACATTTCCCAGCAAAAGATCACGTGGGATCTGAGCTGTGGCAGCTCAATTATGGCTCTGGAGAGAGAACATGCAGGCTTCTGATGGGATTTGGGGTTATAAGGCATCAGGACTGTCAGGCATGCCAGCAGCACGGTTCTCTGTGGTTGATGCACCAAAGGAAGGTTTGTAGAGATCACAGCGAGCTCTCTCAGCCAAGGTGAAGCGTTACATCTCAGGTTACTAAATCTGCCTGGAGAAAGCACCAGTCGACAGGTACGAGCACGGAGATGAAAGTGGAAGATAGGTATTATTGCCCCTGACTCTCAGCGTGAGCCTTGGCAAGCTGTGCGCGGAGCCTGAGCCGCCAGCTGTGAAATGGCACTCAGAGCCTGCCTTCCTCAGGACACCGGGAAGCCCAGCTAATGCTGGTGAAGTGCCTGGGAACCTGCTGGTGCTGCGGAAGTACTACATGCTATTAAAACTACAAGTTGCCTTTTGCACTTAGGCTATTTCAGGTGGCTTTCACAGGCTGGAGCTTATCACAGTGGTAGAGAGCTCTCTTCAGCAGTAAAATACAAGGCGTTCCTTCAAAATATTTGCTGCTCTATTTTCTAAATTCAGAAAGCAGCAGCTATGGGAGAAAGGTTCCTCTATGATTTTGTTATAGTTCACTTACTTGATGCCATGAGATTGCAGAAAAACTATCCTCCTAAACCATCCTAAACTTTACTTTCAGCAAAGAGGTCAAGTTGACCCTCAAGAATCCCTATAAAGCCAAGACCACGACTAACTACGCTGTCCCTAAAGGTCCTCTTCCCACATGCACCTGGTGTTACTCCCAGTGTTGTGCGCTCAGCTGAACCCAACCCACCACTCCTGACATCCTGCCTGCAACCAGCCAGCCCACACTATGGTCAGCAGCCACATGCTCTGCCCTGCTGATCTAAAGCCTGACAGAAGTCTTGCTACAGAAAGGACGTGAGGCCTGGCAGCTCTTCTCCCATTGCTCCAACGCTGCGTTCCTGGCAGATGGGGCACCCCAAGCTGCCCCAGGGCTGCCCGTGATAGCCCGCTGCAATGAACAGCAAGCCTGCTGCATCTCACAGGCTGCACAGCACGGCAGGGAGTTTATCATCCACGAGGATTTTAGACCAAATGTTTAATGTTCAGATTCTGTTTGTTCTTATGTTTTCAGTGGACTTTAATCTTGTATCAGATCAGAGCGCAAAGAAACACCTTGAGATCTGTGTTGGAGGAGTAACAGCGCAAAGCCAGGCCCGCACAAACACCATGGTACAAATTCAATTTCATTATGAAAATACCACCTGCGGATCAAAACATTTCCTTCCTAAACTAGCTCAATTGCTTTTTAAGTGCGTATGGTTGGTCAGCAAGACAAACGGATCTGAAAAGCCCAGGAGCTGTCATAAAAAGAATTCAGACAGTGCTGCGTGCGTGCATGAGGCAGGATGGCTCAGGGAAGTGCTAAAGCTAACGGTCTGTATTTATGGCAGCTGCAGTGCCTTAACGTTTCATTTTACACTTCAACACCGCACAGCATAGTTGTGTCTCAGCAGGGAATAGCTGTTTTCCCTGACCATGGCTCTTGCAAAAAGCAGACTCAATCCTTCCTAAACAGCCCAACCTATGGGAAGCAGATATTGGGGTTTTCCTGCAGATCCTACTCTCTGCTTCAGCAACTGTGGTGCAACAGCAAAACTCCAGATGGAAGCTCAGGGTGCTTGGTCTGTCGGATGGGGAGGGCTCTGAAGGCTCCAGAACTTCTCCTTTGTTATTACTGAAATGCCTCTTGGATTATGCCTTTCACTTCTGTTTGTGCCATGAAGTACCTCTCACCTCCATGCCAGACTCTTAACCTCAGTGAGCACAAGTAGGAGTTGTTCCAAGCAGATTCAGATAAGGATCCCTGACTTTCTATCACCCAGCAAAAGAAGGAGGCTGTAAATTCCACTGCTACGCCTGGGGTAGGCATTGCCCATCTCCTCTGATCTCGTTCCAGCAGCTTGAAGTGCTTGCCGTTACTTCTTCCTGCTCTGCTGGTGGGACGTGCACAGGGGCTGCCTGCTGGATGGAGCGGTACCGCCTGCAAAAGACCACAGAGTCTTCCCATATGCCTGCAGCCCTTCTTGTGGGCAGCACACCTCTCCTGCTATGGCTCTTTGCAGAGCAGGAGGCAGAGGTGGCGGGAGTCTCCCCTCCACACAGTCTGACCTGAAGCTGTATCCAGCTGACTCTCAGCAGCAGAAGCACTGGCAAAGCTCTCTGGGCAGGCCTGGATCTGCAGAGGGCTGTAAGCAGCGAGGCTAGCATGCACTCTGCATCACAGGACCTGGCTGAGCTCTGACAGGCAGGGTCTGTGCAGGAGGTGCTGGGGGTGTTGCTCCCCAGGAAGGAGTCGCATATGCTTGCCCATCAGTCTGTCTGCAGGAGTGGGAGTTCAGACCAGGAGGCACAAGGAAATCTGATGGAGGTAATCAGTCACAGGCATGGCTGCAGAGAGGAGGGAGAAGCCTCAGCTCCATCGCAGGACCTTCCCAACAACTGATTATTCTCCCTAGGCAGGAGGCTGCAAAATAAATTGTGAACTCTCCAGCACCAGAGCCCCTCCTTCACTGCTGATGGTTTAGTCCTTTCCGCTCAAATGGTTTTGAAAACTGAGAATTTCTATTATCTGCATAGCTAACATCTCCTTCCCTTTTCTTCTTCCTTTCATCTTCGTTTACTCTCTATTTCTCATCTTCAATCAGCAAAACTCATGAGTCAGCTTTAACGCCAGTGTCTTCTGGCATCTGCAGGAAGCAGATTATGTGGTACATACCTACTCACACCCAGCAGACAGCCTGTCTGGGCAGGAGGAGGGGTTCTGCCTACATGTCCAGAGAATTTCTGCTCTGAACCCACATTTGGAATAAATTTAATTCTCTCCTTGTGTGTCAGTTTACATTTTATGCATGTTTATGAGTACTGAACAAGACTCCATCTACATCCCGTGACCTTCAGGGAGACATGTACCAGTGAATCTTTGTTTTGTTCCGTTGAAAATAACTCTTCCCAGACTACTTGTTATGGTTTGATCTGGGGGTTTTGTGAAGACGCGCCGATGTACTGAAAGATGGCAGCTCTCACAGGGTTCTTCAGCTTCTGGAGCAGATGCATTTCATCACAAGCACAGGTCATGCCTGGCTTCTCGCTCTTTTGGGAAATAAAGATCTCTTCTGCCAAGTCAGTGAAACCTCTTTCCTGCAGGGTCATCGTTAGTTTGTCCCAGGAGTGACATGACTCCTTCACAGCAGTCGCTTCTGTGCAACTATCTTATAGCCTTCACTTCCACTCAGGAATTTCAGCAGATGAACTCAGCATGATATGCGCCAGGAAAAAAATACTGCAGCAAACAAAGACTTTCCCACAGAAATCCACCAAATGTGAAAGGCTGGTAAATGGTCTGACAGGCCAGGAAACTTTAAGCAACTTGCCTCCTTGATGACAACTGCATGCATTCAAAGCAATGCAAAATCCAGCACTCCTTGGAAAGTTTCTGGCTCTAGTGTCCTCATTCCTGCACATCAGCATGGGCTTCCTTCCTCTCTCCAAAACGTATGAGTAAGGAATGAGAGCAGAACCGGCTGGGCGAGCGTGAAATATTTGAAAACACCACCAAGAACAATATTGTCAGCTTTGCCCACCTACACTTGAGACCAACCCATTAACTCCAAACTCCAGCTGAACAACACAGCATCAATCGTTCAAACAACATGGAAGATTATATCCTCCTGGAATAACTAAAGGGCAGCAAGTAGCTTTTCAAATGATTAAAATAAAGCAACATCTGAAACAAACAAAGATGTGTCCCAGATAACACCATGAGGACCCTCGCAGCATTTTCTCTTTAATGTTTTCCCCTTATTATTACTGAGTTTTATCCTTCAGAACATGAATGGGGAGTAAAGCTGCCTCTGTGCGCTGCACTCCCCACTGACAAACGTATAACTGATTCACAGCTGCGTTCAGGAGACAGATCAATTAATCGTTGCAGCTCTCCAGTATTTATATTGGGCATCATTCAAGCAAGCCAGCTCAGAATCGATTACTCATCGCTTCCAACAGCAGCAGATCCTGTACTTCATTTATATGATTATCTTTGTTGAGAACAGCACGGGTCATGCAGGATGAAGGACCCTTGCTCCAAAGAAGAGTTCTGCTTCATCACAGAGCACCAACAACTTCCCTGGGCCCTGGGAAAGAGGCAAGTACCATTATTTTTGGGGCTGTACAGAGCCCATAACCGCATCTGGAGCACTGGGTGGGAGTGGGGCCTTGGCTCACAGCCGGTGAAGTATCCAGGAGGTCGTGTAAATATGAACAGGACTGCAGAGGGTAATGCCATTTACAGGTGATGTGGGCCTGCACCTCTCTTTTTTGTCAACCTTTCTCAGGCTCACTTGGCTTACATCTGCAGTTCAGTTTCAAGAAGCAATGCAAGGTCAAGTCCCTGCCTTGCACAAGCAGAAGTAAAGGGAGACTTTGCTGAGCCATGCCAGGGCTGCCCTGGCAGCTGTGCACCTGGGCGTGCAGAGCCACCCACAGGCAGGCAGCTCCCATGGGCTCTGCTCTGAAAGAGGCTTTGCTCTGGACACAGTACCACAAACACAGCAGACCTGAAGCTTATCTAAGACCCGTGGAAGGGTTATAACTGGCAACACACAAATTGCTCCAGCTGGAGTCTGCACAGGATGAGGCAGGCAGAGAGAGGTACACGCGGGAGAAGGGGTGAGAGAGGAGCATCACCTGATACATCATCTTTCCTATAGTAATTCTTTCCTGATTAAACTCTTTACCAGTGACAGCTCATGGATAAACTGTCCACCCTGCTCAGACAGGGCAGTGTCCCACACTCCATATCTGCCAAGAAACGCTTGGGCCCAGCCAGCCCAGCCCTCTGCAGAGAAGGAAGGTGCCCTGCCCACCAGCCCGTGGTCCCCATGCCGTACCTGTGCTTCCGACAGCATGACGTCCTTGATGACTGGCTGCCCTCGGGGCTCGTTGTTTTCCAGCTTCACGTATGTGACCTGGTATCCCCGGATCTGCCCGTGCTGCTTGTTGGAGATGGGCAGCTTCCAGCTCACCCGGATGGCAGTCGAATTCACTGACTCCACCTCCACCTTTCGTGGTGGGGCACTGGGCACTGTAACACACACAGGACGGGCACTTAGCAGGTATGCACCATCAGCAGGTTCTTATACCTGCACTACCTTCCCTCCACCTCACTGCAAGGACTGGCACCAGTCCCCTCAACCTGCCTGGGAGGTCATACTGCAGTTTTCCATTGTGACCACAACCCTGACCCTGTCCTAACACCCCAGCACTTCCACTGCTCTCAGTGGGAGAGAGGAGGGCTGTTGTATGCAGGAGCACCTCTGACAGGAGCAGCTGTACTGGATCAGACCCATCTGTCCCTCTCATCTCCAGCAGCAGCCAGAAGCAAAGCAGAACAGAAAAATAATGAACACAGCACCCATGTGCAGCTCAGGGTGCCCTGTGGCAGAGGCAGGAGTTCTGAAGCCCTTCCTGCATCCTGTGTACATCCGAAGGCAGCCCAGCAGCCCAGGCAGCACGGCGGGGTGCCGCTACCTGCCGCCCGCCCCAGCATGCGCGCTCTTCCCCTGCGCCACTGAGAGGTTAATGAGGGGGAAAAGCACCATCCTAAAACAATAACCCAGAGCTCACAGACAGCAGCCACTGAACTCAGGCAGATAAAGGGGCCTGTGGGGATTGTGACAGCTCTAGGGACTGTATTTCATGCACGGCTAGCTGAATGCTTTTTGATAATAAAATGAAAAATTACACTGCCCAGAAAATATCAATTTTCTTGCAAGGTGAGGCCCGTTTAAAAATGTATTTATACCGTATTTACCATTTGGAAAAATTACCTCCTTATTACTTTTTGCTCTTGCATTGACTGTGACAAAAATGTCAATGCTAAAAAATTAGCCTCTCGCTTGCTCCTGGAAAGCTCCTTCTGCCCGGAGCAGCCGGGAGCAGAGGTGCTGTTCCTGCAGAGTGCTCTGCTGCTGGGTGGGCACCCGGCCCCCAGGGGAGGGACCTGGGCTCCATCCCTGCACCTCTACTGAACATCTCTTTCCATCCTCCACTGCCTAGAAAAATCCAGGGGTTTGGAACCCCCCACGCCCCAATTCTCTGCACAGTAAGGAATAATCAGTATGAGATAATTAGGGACGGATAGCTGACAAGCAGACATAATGAATACTGCTATTTCAACCAACTAGAGGGGGAAAAAACAGCTACCCAGCAGGTAAGCACAGTTTTTAAGCCGCAGGGCAATTCATTATTTTCCCCAGATGTCCCTCTTAATTGTACATAATTAAATAAAATACAGAAAGGAGGAACGGGGCATTTTAGCTGTATGAGGCCAGCTCAAGGTGTGGGAATGGAGTGGGCTGTGCTTGGAGAGTTACCACCTCCTGGCTGGAGCCGCCCACGCTGCAGTCTGACTCAGTGCAGTGACCCTGGAGAAGCCATGGGGCTCTTCTGTCCTGGCAAGGCACCTGCCCCCCACACAGCTGGGAGCCCAGGCAAAAAGCAAGATCTTCCCAAAGAACTGCAGAGAAGCTGTGTGCCAAGCTCTGCTGGCAGGAGAAGGCAGGAGGCCTTGGCAGGACCCAGCGTGGGGATGTTGTGGGGTCATGAAAAGATGTGAATGTGAGCAGTGCAGTGCTTCGAGGAAGACTATCTTATTGCAGGAGGAGAAATTACCCTGTTATGGGAGGTATGGCCTGCAACTCAGGCCCAAAAGGGAAAGTTCAGTTTGTTTTCAAATTACGGTTTAGCATTTCTCATTCATTCATGGCTATCTACCGAGCACTGGCATGTCGGAGGGATATGAAATCACTCCTGACAGCTGAGCTGGAATGTCCAACCACGGTGTCCAAAAACTAACTGAGGAAGCTTGCTGCGACATTTCTGGGGTAGCAGCTTCCCCTGGGCTACAAGTCTGCAGAAGGAGAACTGAAGCAAACAATACAGGCAGCTGGAGACACACAGATGTGTTTGCCAGCCCAGGAATGCAGTCAGTGAGCATTCCCAGACACCACTTCCAGAGCCACAGAGATGTGGGGGACGGTGGTAGCCCATTTAGGGAAACTGCAACATGCCTGGTTTCAATTTGCTATGCTGACTGGGCGATGCAGAGATCACCCTTTCTTTGCCTGGATGCTGCATCTCTTTCTCCTCCCATTAAATCTGCAGCTTCTGGGGTCAGCATGAAGCCATGGAAGTTCCTACTGCCACCCTGAGCTCTGGCACTTTCAAAGGAAATGGCTTAAGTCATGATGACATAACTGACAGCCTCACTAATACAAAGCAATTTCTCTTTAAAGCTGTCGTCCCCGGTAAAGTGCTCTGTACATGCGATATTCTGACTCTTGAGCAGAAGAGCAGATTTATATAAGCTGTGCCTTGCCTGGCAGCCAGGGTAGGAAGCAGCTTTCCTGCAATATCTACATGTTTCAAATGGATTTCATTTCTCCTTTTTAGTTTACTGGATTTCAGGTCAACAAGCAAACTAAGTCCTGATCTTACAATGCGAGAGGAGCCTTTGGCTTGGGAGAACCCATGTTACAAAGAAAGGAAGCCACCACCACAGCACACCAGAAAGCCAAAAGAGCAAAGCACCGTAATGCCCTGACGTGCTGCCTGGAGCAGTAGACCACAGCCAGCTCCCCACAGCCAGCAGCCCTGCTCAAGGAAGCACTCCCAGGGCTACATCCCCGCTGCCTTTCCCCTCTTTGTGAGCAACTCATCTAGGGGAGCACTGGTTACCCCAAGGCGGTAGCTGAAGGAGCTGTAGGGTAACACATACCATCCTCATCAGTGCGCACGTGCACGGGGATGCTCTCCGGTCCTGGCCCCACATCGGTGTGAGCCCTTACCCACACCTTGTACTCGGTCCATTTCTCCAGGTCCTTGATCTCCCAGCTGGAGTGCTCCCGTCCAATGCCATCCACCACATGCTTGGTGCTGTCATCTCCTTCCACTGCCTGGTAGGCAATGGAGTACTGGGTGATGACCCCATTGCGGCTCTGGGCAGGCGGTGGCACCCAACTTACCCGGATGGTAGTGGAGCTGGTGCTTACACACTCGACTTCTTGGGGTGGGGCGGAGGGGGCTAGGGATAAATAAATGAAGGAAGTGGGGAGATGAAGGGAAATGAGTGGAAGGACAAACCAAAACGCAAAGGGAA
Source organism: Penelope pileata (assembly GCA_013396635.1). Taxonomy (NCBI): domain Eukaryota; kingdom Metazoa; phylum Chordata; class Aves; order Galliformes; family Cracidae; genus Penelope; species Penelope pileata. The sequence continues at coordinate 214,017 of WBMW01001574.1, forward strand.
CTTTTACCCAGCCAAGCGAGCACTGAACATACGCATGGAAATACAGTCAGCAGGTTCCTGGACAACCACCTGCCTTTCTCTCAGATCAAAGATGGCACTAGGGGCAATTTGGACCTGAAAACCTGATCAATGGAGACAGAAGTGCTCTTCTGCATCAGAGAACACTTCCTCCCAATGCAGTTCTGGACACTGACTTTACCAAACACAACAAATGGCAGTAAAGGAAGAGACAGACTGGTAAGGAGAATGAAGATGCTTTCAGTGAAGATCTGAAGCAGATAGAAACACCAGAAGAGGTAGGAAGCCACAGAAGGCAAGAATGGCAGAAGGAGAAGCTCACACACCAGACTGCACGATGGCTTGCGAAAGCCCGCTCCTAGACAAGTGAAGGAAACAACAGAGGGCAGGGAAGGCAGGTGACTGAGGCTCGCTGGAGCACATCCAGGTAGGGTTTGGAAACCCAACCATCAGCAGTGAGCAGCACCGTGCCCCAGATGGGAGCCAGGCATCACGCAGAAACAGGAGATAGCATGGCTGTGCAGCTTTGTGCAGGCGCCGTACCTGGGACCAACTGCTCCATGCTTGCCAAACTGGCTGCCTGCCTTGGCAGCTTGCTGGCCTGTGTGGCTGCACAGGGGAAGGTAGGCAGGTCCTGTCTCCCCACAGGTGAAAAACTACCTGCACTTTGAGGTAAGTTCTAAGCCCCAGCAGTGCTAACTGACCACAGTGGGAGGAACAGGAACTGGGTGGTGGATGTGTCTCACTGGCATGAGGAACAGTACTCTCCACACAGCATTGCTGGTGGCAAGAGAGGGACTAGGAAAGGAGATGACAACTGAGAGTGGTGGCAGTGCTGCAACAGGACAACAGTTCTGCACTTGGATGTTTCTCATGAGGGCAGAAGCCTGGAGAACAGAGGGAGCCTGTCCAGTTGTGAAAGGGGTGAGGGAGATGGGTGCATCCCTGGGTGCTTGCACAGGAAACAAGCCCTAAGCAGAGAGGGCAGGACACCAGCACCAAAAAGTGTGCACAGTTGCTGTAAGGCTAGGAAGCTGTCTGGCCAAGCAATAAGGGAGTGCAAGGCATCTTGCTTTGCCATGGTGGGTGAAAGGCTGCTCCCAGTCTTCACTGCACCCAGAAACCTATATATGAAGGAAGAGAAGCTGGTGCTCCTCCCCATGTTGAAGTCCTCAAAGCCACCCATGCACCAGAACTCGCCTCTCAGGGGCACAGGGACAGCCTGCCTGCTCATGGGCGAACACAACCAGCGTCACCCCATGCAGCAGGAGGAATTTCAGATAATCAGAACACCCAACAACTGTGCCTCAACCATGCCAGGCACAGGACGGCAGTGGACAAAGATATGGGAAAGCTGGGGACAGCAGGACAGCCCAATGCCCCTGGTGACCCCTCTGCTTGCTGGGAACAAGGCCCATTGCTTGCAGAGGCAGCTGCAGGCTGCACATAAACCTCAGTGTCCATTTCTGCACTCAAGGAGCAGGATGCGTCCATGGTGCCGGGGAAGAGGAACAACGCAGGGAGAGGAGGCAGTAACAGAGCTGGAAGATACGGTGCCTGGGCAGAGTTGGGCTGCTGCTACGGGCTGCACTGGAAGGAAGAGAAACCACAGCAAAGTGTGGAAGCAAGAAATTGCCTACATGAAGGAGGCAGAGGAGGAATGGCCCTGCCATCTGGTGTATTGGAACGGAGTAGGGGTAGAAAATGAACCCTCACACACTGTTGGTTAATCGAGCAGAGAAGTGACAAGAGAGTAGGAAGAAAGCATACAGTAGACACAGAGCCTGGTGGCATCCCTCAAAGGGTACAGCTGAGATGTAAGGAGCTTGGTAGGCCTTTGCCTCTGTCTGCAGAGAGGCCTTTCACTGCAGACTTGCTCTGGCTTTGGGCCTCTACAGCATCCTTCAGGATGCAGCAGTGAGCTCCTTCTCCAAAGGCAGTTTTGACCGGCAGAGTGGGCAGGTCAAACGTTGGCTGTTGACTGGGTAAAAGTCACACAAATGATGTACAAGGCACAAACTCAGATTAACACTTAAAGAAAGCAAAATAAAACTTGGTAACACAAGCAGGATCACCTTAAACTGCACAAGGAGTGAAAGTGTCTAACCCAGGGTCAGCAAAGAGCAGACTGGGAGGGCAGCACACACCCACACATACCACACATACACCACCACGCAAACAGCTGCCTTCCCCCAGCTGCTCCAGCTGCCCCCCCCACTGGCCCAGAGCAGCTCTGTGCACCCACCCAGCCCACCTACTCCTCACACTAAGGAACAAGCAGCCAGAAGATCCACCTTCACATTTCAAGTGAGAACAGCATGTTAATGGTGAGGCCTGATGGGCACAGAGCTGACGCTCCTCTCCCGCATCATGCTATTTGCCTGAGGCACCACAGGCTCCTGGAAAACTCCCCCGTGCTCCTCAGCCCCTCAGAGAAGCACCGCTTGTACTTTTTGCAGGGTGCCCAGCAGCTAAGTAGGCAGCTTAGTAAGAAAGACAGCCCAGGAGGCGGCTGTCTGCTCAGGAGATGGGGTCTGAGCTGTGCTGCTGGGACAGTGTGAAGGGGCTCTGCATCCCTCTGGCCTTCCAGGACAAGCACCCCTGCTGCTCCTAACCAAGGATGCCATGAAAAAAGCTCAGCAGAAACAACACAGGCACCCTTCTACAGCCCATTAGTGACTCATTAGCAATGATGTGCCTCCTGCCTTACCCTTGACTGGCTTGTCAGGACCAGAAATAGAGCCTGAAGCAGGCTCTTTGGAAAGCAGGAGTCTGCTCCTGCGGTTTGTGTCCCACCTGAACACGTCATCCTCCGAGATCTAACAGCCTTTCTCAGGGCAACCAGATGGAAGAGTGCAGGAAGGAGGCCAATTTGTAGCTGGAAGCAACAGTCTTCCTAGATTAATAAGTTTTAAGGCCACAGGGGATCAATCCGACCATGTAACATGAGGTGGTGTTAAGTGCAGACCAAAGAATTTCTGCCTGGAAGTCATGTGTTGGGCACACAACTTCTGCTGAGCTAAAGCAAAGCCTTTGAAAGACCTATCTGACTTTGAGATTCTCAGTATGTAAAAATCTACTCTGCCCTGAGACTGCTCAGCCAGCGGTCTGCTAGCCCCACTGAACAGCCCAGCAGTAACTGTCAAACACTTCCTGTACGAATAAAGAGTGGTATCAGAAATCTTCTCAAGTAGGAGCCTGTAAGCCACGACACAGTCACTGTTTGGATAAACTGAAGAACTCTTAGGTTCATCAAAGTAAGGAGGGTTTCACTGGTAGAGCCAAGTAATTCCTGTGGGTTTCAGCTGAATCTTTTCCAACCTGTCCCCAAATCTTTCACTGAACAGATGTCAGAAGCAGTGAAACACTGCTCCACTGGCCAGTGAAGTGACAACCTCAAAAAGAGACTGGTATGAGATCCTCTGTGAGCAGGCAGCACATGGAGTAGGTCATGGGAAGACGTCTGCTTTGAGGAGTTCACAAAGGAAAGGCTTCTCTTACTTGGACTGTTGTGAGACTGAAGGACTCGTTTACACACAGCTGTCTCCGATTAAGTGTGTTCAAGGATAAGAGCATCCACTGATGAAATTAAGTGGCAGAAGAGTTGTTTTAGCCTTTGGCTGTCAATACAAAAGCGTTCTGAAATAGGTGTACAAATCCCCATACTCTAAACTTGTTCTTGGTGTTCAAGTATTTATAACTGCTTGATCTGGACTGCTCTCCTTTTTCATACCTGTCTATCTTGCAGCACTGAGACACCATTAGCTCACTTAAGGGGGTGGAGGAATCCTTGTGACTGATATGTTAATGAAGTCGAGTTTCCCTCAAAGAGAAGGTCGTTCCAATAGCGAGCAGAGCTGCTCTTCCCTGCCTGAGCTCCCCTTCTAATGGCTGTCTCAGGCTCACTGCTGCTGTGCATGCCGGCACGCTCCCTGCAGGGAAGGCTGTCTGCCTTTGCCAACTGCTCACCCCACATGGCTAGCAAATCCCAGACAGACGGTGAAAACGGAAATGTCTTTTTTCCCCTTTTTAATGCTCTTTGCATAATGGCAAGCCCAAAAATCGTTAGTGAAAACGAGCTTATCGCAGGGCCCTTTGATAGCCCTAATCTGCTTATGCGCTGCACTTTGAGCTGCCAATCAGAGCAACACGAACTCCGGCTCTGTGATCACATGGGGCAGAGAGAGGATGAAAGTGATATTGCCTGGGTCACTTCATTATCTAGCCTCCCTATTAACTCTGCTGCAGCTTGTTTTGGTTTCTCCTAGTGCTGCAGTCCTAGAAGCAGCAGCCTCACTTGCTCACACAAACCAAGCAAACGGGCACTTTCCCAAACTCACTCCTCCAGCTGCCTGACAACCACAGGAACATCTGGCCTCAAAGGATGCCTCACCTTGCAATCAAACGTATGGCCCATGGAAGGACTCCTGCAGAAGCAAGGCAGCTGGAATGGGGAGTGAAGGGGTGAAAATCCTATGGTTTGGAGACAGTCACACTTAGAGCCAGCCAAACACCCATATGATGCCTGTCCAGACAGCATGTCTGCATGGGAGTAAATTCATAGAGATGCACAAACCCACTCACATCAATCTCTCCAAAGCAATTTCCCAGTCTGCTTCACTCCTCCATCAGTTTTTATGAATCTACCCTTAGGGAAAGACAGCATGATCAAAGGGACACAAAGAAAGAACTTACCACTTGGGTGCACCCCCTCTGCCAAAGAGCCCTGATCCAAAATCTCAGCTGACTTTCCCCATTACACCCTTTAGCAAACTGCACATCAGCATCCCTGCAGTCACAAAAGGGCAGAAGCACCAAGCTGCTCCATGCTCACATGATGGGAACTGGACTGCTTTTGCTTTGTCTTCAGTAGTGCAGTGTCAGACACTTACTGGATTGGGCAGTTCTGGCTTCGATGGTGGGGGTGTAGACTCCTACCCCCATCTCAGAGCGGGCACCCAGCCGGAACTTGTACAGTGTGTCTGGTTTGAGACCTTCCACAGCGTATGAGGAGGTTGGGTCAAATTCCACTTTTTGCTGGCAAATAAAGGGAAAAAACAGATTATTTGGTGTAAGTGAAGAAGAGATAAAAGCTGGTGCTCAGCTCCCAACACCAAGGGGACCAGCAGCCCCATCACCCATTCTGGCCCCGAGAAAGTCACAGCCATGCTACCAAACCCACTGCAGTGCTGCAGGACTCCAAAGCACTGAGCTTTCTGTGTCATATACAAAGACCCTGCAGGGAAGCAGATCTCTCCGACAGTGTAGCTTGGCTACACTGCTTAGAGCCTAGACTGCGCTCACTGCTAGACAGCTTTGTGGGAATGCTGGGTCTAACTACAGGGTTCAGACAGAGGACACAGGACAATGGAATTTGTTTCTTTCCAATACACGGTGTCAGTCTGTGTAACAGAGCGAAGCTCTCGTCCATGAGCAGTCAGGACCTCCAATGTACCCGAACAGCGCTGACAAAAGGTTGGCTTTGCTGATGCTTCACCTGGTGGGTAATATTTCCGGTAGCTCTCACGCCACTATAAACCCAAGAGAGTGTGGGAGAGGACCATGGGACACTGTGATGCTGCCACAGAACAATTCTCACTGTGTTGCCTTGATACCAGTGCTGATTTTGATATATGCAGAGCTGGACTTCTAGTAATCTGACAGTAAAAGTGGAAGGGCTGTCTACAGGCCATCCTCAATCTACTCCGAAGGTGCTCTGGAGAGTCCAGGAGCTATAGACAGATTTTGAAGGCCATTTTAGATCCACCTGGATGTCCCACTGGCCCACAGAAGTATTTCAAGACACCAGCAGTACAGATACATCACAGATGGTGCCATTGCATTCTGGAGCCTCTCCAGTGTCAAGCTACTATTAGCTGCTTTGTTGAGGATCAATACGCACTGCTGAAGCCACTTACAAAGGAGCCAGACAGAGACTGCTACACCCTATGTATAGAGTATGGCCATAGGACAGAAGGAACATGGTGAAGAAACAGTCTCATTGTCATCCCAGCTCAATCTGCTGAATTGTGATGTTTCGCTCTAAGTGCTGCTGAAACAGAGGTGCAGGATCCTCACCTGAACGCCATCCTCTCCTTCCCAGAACAGCAGCTCGTACTTGGTAATGCGCTCCTGAGAGGCAGGCAGCCACGTCAGCAGGATGCGGGTATCAGACTCTGCCTCTGCCTGGAAGTCAGCTGGCTGGGCAGGAACTGGGGACAAAACACACGGTTAGTGCCAGGGGGCAGATGCAGGGAAAGGAGTTGTGTTGCATGTTTTATCTTGGGAGGATTCTTTCTCACTCCTTCTGGACCCACCCTTCTTCCTTCACCCCACACCATACTTACCCCCTTGCTGTGTTTTGACCTGGATGATGTCTGAGGGGGGTCCGTCACCCACTGAAGTGAAGGCCAGGACACGGATGCTGTAGGTGGTCCCTGTGATGAGGCTCCCCACAGTGGTGAGATGGCTGTCATCAGTGTTGTGCTTTTGCCACATGCTCAAAGGCAGATGTGAATCGGTGGTGTAGTAAACACGGTACCCTCGGATCTGTCCATTTGGCTCCTCCGGCTGCTCCCACTGGACCAGCATGGTGCTGGCACTCAGCATTCGTGCCTGGACTTTGAGGGGTGGACTTGAAGGAGCTTGCTCTCCAGTCCTGGCCTCGACTAGCTCGCTGGGGGGACCTCTGCCAATGTTGTTGACTGCAATGACCCGGAACTCATACTCCGAGAAGGGGCTGAGCCCACCTATGCTATAGCGAGTTGTTGCCACACCATCTACCTCCTGGAACTGACCCTCCAAGGATTTGGGCTTGTACTGGATGACGTAATATGAAATGGGGTCGGAGTTGCCCGAATCCCAGGTGAGGGTCACGCTGGTAGCTGTCGTTTCAGTCACTAATGGCTCCGTTGGAGGTTTTGGCAGTGCTGCAATTGGAAGGCAGAGAGGTGTGATTTAAATAATTCAGTCAGCTCAAACCCTGCAATGTGCACGGGCATAAAAATGGAGCTGCCACCTCCCATTAACATTCTTCTTTAAAAGGCAGAAATCATTTCACACTCTAGAACATGCATTTTTATATTACCATATATTGCTTGAAGTGGTTCTTAATGGAAGGATAAACAGAGCAATCATGTTATTAGACGTGCTTGACGCACTTACCAGCAGCAGGCTAAATAAAGGTAATTCAACAGGGATGCAGGAATGTTTCTGTCATGGGGGTTCAGCTGGCAGTGGGAAGGTGCTTGCTGGGCTGGGCTGGCCCCAGAAGCCAGGTTTACAGCTGATTTACAAAGGGATACAGTAAAGCAATCAGAGCACCGCAAGTAATTAGCTGTGCTGCTTCCAGAGACAGCATCCTAGGCCATAGGGAGTTCATGGACAGTGCTGTTAGATGGGTTGATGGGGGAATGCCTTGCAAGTATTACAGTACATGCAGGAGGGATACAGCCAGAGAAATTACCAACTTTCACATCCACTATTTCCCTGGGTGGTGTGTCAAACTGCAACCAGACAACAAACTGTTACACAAGAACTCTGTGACACTGACATCTCTGAAGTGTTAATGAGAACGCAGCTACTGCAAGGAAACATTTCCAGATTTGCCATTTTACCAAAAGAACAAAGAAAGAAAGTGTGCGTGAGAGAAATCTGCAGAGTACACAAATACTTTAAGACAATGAGTGAATTACAGTCTACAGTAAGTTTAAACCTCCTACGAACCACTCTAGTTAAAGTCATTAGTGACTTGTAATGCAGCGATGCATGAGGTGGAACTAGAAAAACTGCTCAGCTCAAATCAAGATTCCCAAGGACTTCACTCTTTGGCAGAACCATCAGGTTTCCAGCTTCTGGGTGGTTCAGTTGAGGAGGGCAGGCTCTTTGAGGAGGGCTGGCTCCATGCCAGCACAGAAGCATGCCTGCCCCGAGTGCTGAGGAAGGATGCCATTTCCAGTGCTACTGCAACCCAAGTACTGAGAAAATCACAGAGGGCTGAGCTGGCATGGGAGGCAGGGATGTGCAGCCCACAGAAGGACACCACATCACTACCCATGAAGGGCAAACACTTATCACCTGATATTACAGCCTGAAGCAAGACACTTCCTATAGTACCAAGAAATCAGCAGCCTCCCTCAGGCTTTGGAGAGCCACAGGCATGGCTCTTGCCAGCACTTGGGTGTGCAGCCTGCGTGCAGTGCCTTGGATGCACTTATTGCAATCAATGCTGCGTCATCTTGCTTCTCCAATATACCCTGCAAACATCTACTACCCAACAAGCACAGGAGAAGCAACATTGAGTGAAGGAGTTGGAGACAAAGGCAGCAAGCTATCCAGAGTGAAGGTGCAGACAAGATAAAGAAACCAGGAGGAAGGCAAGGGGTTAAAGTTGCTGAGCAGAGCCTTCCCATGAACCAAGTAGTAAATACTGGGAACCATCAGTGCAGAGGAGCAGCCCCCACCAAGCAGTGAGCACTGAGTGAACGGAGCGGCATGTGGCTGAGGTTAAAAGTATCCTCTGACTAGCACCAGGGAAAAGAGAATTTGCTGTTAATCACCAGGACAGAGAGGGCTAAGTCTCAGTTCTGTGATTTGTTCAAGCAGGGACTCGGTGCTAAAGGTGATCACAGTGCAGGAGGGGGCCAGCAAGACCAGACAGACTCAATGGATGACACATCTGCAGAAATCCAAGGCACAAATCAGCTGCAAGGAGGAGAGGGGTAGTGTGAACCTGCTTGGCCCTAGATGCGAAAGACAGGATACACACTTCAGCCTCCCAGCAGGGAGCTGTCTGGGCAAGCTGACCTGGCCCCAGTGGTAGGCACTCATCAGTACTGTGTGGGGCAATGCTATGTGTGAAGCAGCAGCAGGAAGCATGTCATAAGGACAGCAACAAGAGAAAAAGAGGCAGAGCAGTAAGGGATGAAAGAAAATTGACAGAGGAATATACAACAATTTTAAGAGTGCATATCGCTCCTCCCTGCAGGGTGGCAGGATGCTCACTCTGCCAAGGCCCACAGGTAGGTCACACTGGTGGGGTCAACCTCCTTGTCTTGCCTTTACTGCAATAGAGAAAGGAAATGTTTGTGCAAATAGCTCTCTGGATGCAGACATCCACAGCTGCCTGCACTGAGCAAGTCCTGCAGCTGCAGGCATGAGCTAGAAACCACTGGGATGGGCACAACCCCAATGAGGTTCCCTCCTAGGATAGCAGGACCCAACCTGACACAAGTCACATGTAGGAAGAGAAGAAATGGCCTCCAAAGGCCAAATACTATACTGCCAGCAGAAAAAAAAAAAAAAAACAACAACAAAGTTGTGAGTTTGGGAACTTTCCTTGGAAGGTAGAAAAGTCATAGGAGACTGCAGTCAGCTGGCTGCACCCAAAAGCACTCTGGGGAAGGGCTACAACTTTTCAACCCAAGTACAAGGAATAACCCAAGTAAAAGGAATCAATACCTTTGACAGTGATCTGGGCTGTTGCTTCGATCATGCCGAGGGAGGAGATGGCCACGCAGGTGTAGTTGGCAGACTGCACGATGTTATTCAGCTCCAGGACGTTCCTGCCGACGGGCATCTCATCCTCCTTGGTCAGCTCCTCCACACCAGCCATCCACTTCACGTAGGGCATTGGGGCACCTACTGCCACGCACGTGAGGTTCACGCTCCCCCCAGGCATCACCTCATGGTTGCTCGGAGGGATTGAGAATCGAGGAGCAACACGCCGCACTGAAACAAGGAGGAGACAGCTAGCAGGGTCACAGAACCAGCAGGGAGCACTCAGTTGCACTGCAGGGGCATGTGAGGGGGGCTCAGTAGCTCTGCCTGTCTATCCCACGGGACAGATAACACCAAGTGCAAAAGTTGTACACAGCTTTGCCGAACTGTGCACGCTTTGCTCTCCTTCCTTAGCCACTGGCATCTTATTAGAACTCATTAAGGGATGGCTCAGTCCGTTCCCTCCAAACACAGTGTTTTTAAATCATATTACTAACATGAAGCATTCCTCCACTTAAATTACATCCCTCTAATTAGAGAGCATGCACAAATGCCAGTCACACACTCTCTCTGCGTAGGGCACACTGAAGCTCTGCAAAACGGAATTACCTGTTCCATTTATTACCTCTAGAGTAAAGCAACCTGTCCCCTAAACCTCGCAGGGTTTGGGCAGGGGCAGCACACGTGTGCTGCTAAATAAAATATAATTCCTTTCAAAATGTAACTCAGGTTCTACAGTGGCTCAGAAAAACAGTCACCGGAGCTGCATGACATTGTCAGGGCCTGAACAGATCACCTTGCTGGGCAGGAGAGAACTAATCCTGACAGATGTGAGTTCCTATCCATTCTGACAGAAGGGAGCTGTGCTGGCAGAACCATCCCCACCTTTGTGGCAGTGCTTTGGGAGATGTATTCCTCCTTATTTCATTGCACAGCTTCTCTTCATATCAATCCCTTGCTAGGTATTTCATTCAAGACTTATTTGTAAGCAACTCTCAGCTACAATAAAGCTCTAAAGCTGCCTGCCATATGCATTCCCGTCAGGAAAATGACACTGAGAAATGAGGTCCCTTCTTCAGGGTTAGTGTTATGGGCCTATTTAAGCAAGGGTAGGGAAGCAACCGCACTCGGTAAATCTTTGTCTCCTCTGGGCAAGCTCACTTTAGTCTGTAGTTAAAAAAGGAAACTGCTCCAACGCGTGCTGCCCAGCAGTCCTGCTCTGCTCTAGCCTCCTTCACCAAAAGGCAGCCCAGAGCATGGGCCGCTTCCTGCCAGGCCGGCTCCTGAGGGGCCCTTCCCTGCCATTCCATGCCTCCCAACGGGCTGCCTAAGCACTGCGGGAAGGTGAGCATCGGGCAGGAGCCTGAGTGCGGCCTTGTAACGCGCAGCGGCCCCAGGGGCACAGCTCTGCTGGCTTGGCCCCGTCACTTCTCTGTGGATGGCGGCCGCTGCCAGCCTGCCAGGCTGCGGAGGAGGCCGCGCCGCTTGCTGAGCTGACTGTCCCACATCAAACCTCGCTAGTGCTCCCTTTGATGATTCATCCCCAAACCAACAGGCTTGCAGAAATAGACTGAAGATGGAAGCCCCCACGCTAGCATGTACAACAGCGCTAAGACTTCGTGATAAATTAGACAATACTGTCAACATCGTGTGTGTACTACACATCGTCTCGGTGACAAAGCAGGGCTCATTAGCTCTTTCCCAGCCGGGGGAAGGATACTCGCTTTTCTTCTCTCTCTTTTTTTTTTTTTTAATGTCTAAATCCAAAGTCCTGCTGGTTGTTTCTTTTAATCAATTATTAAATCTGAAATCAATAGCTACATGAGTGATCGCCAGTGAGGCGTTACCTGACTGACGGGGCAGCGCTCCCCAAACGAGACAGAACTGAAAGTGTACTCAAGAGCTACGCAGTCATGAGAATACAGAGTTAACCTGATGGACATGGCAATGGTTTAACATGATGGCGTGTATTTCCAACCAAAGCACCCCAGCACTGTTCATTAAGAGTCAGCTTTTGTTTTCCAACAAACATGGTGTCGAATTATTCCAGCTGTTCAAACTCCTTCCCCATCCAAGGACCACAACCACCCACCCACGCTGTATTAAAATAAAAAAAGCAAACTTTGAGTACAAAGCCATAGGTGTGCACACAGCACTCATGCACATGCACCAGGCAAACAGGCCGGCAGGCACTGGAGGTCAAAGGAGTCAGAAAGCAGTGCTGGGGCTGTGCAGTGAGAGGGACGGTGCATGGTAACTCACGTGCAGAGGTTGGGGGACTGGAGGTCGTGCAGGAAGGCTGGAGGCCAGCATACACCAACAGATTTTGTCTCCTAGCCCTGTGAGACCAGAGGCAGCACACCCTACACGGGTTCCCAGGACCTTCCTGGGGACATGCTGAACCCTGCCAGTGCCGCGTCCTCCTGCACTGGCAGGAGATGTCCAAAGGAAGGGATGGGCTCCACCAGCCTCCTCTGGGGGATGAATGGCAGCTTCTCATCCCAGCCAGCACGGAGGGAGAAGGGAAGATGCTGTCAGTCAGCATTAGTGAGAGCTGGCAGAGCTCGCACAGCAGCTTGCAGAGCACCGTCAACACATTCCTCACGCTCAAGCCAGCTCTTCAAGTCTCTTGCTTTTCTAGCATAGGAGTCTGGTAATAATTTAAATCAGTGTCACCCCTCAAACAAAGGCATTCTTCAGAATTTCTGTCCGATTTACAAGTCAAATCTATAGGCAAGCAAAACCCATGATGTCACCTTAAGTGCTTTAGAAAACTTTGTTGTTCTTCATTTATTGCAGCAATGAAATTTCCGTTTTAATTAAATTTTTCTTGACAAGAATTTGTAATTTTATTTTCATTATTTTTATCTTCTTTTTGGATAAAGATCTGAAGAGGTGGTTTGGAGGTTTTGCAAGAGCAGCACAGGGAAAATCACGGTGGATATTCAAATGATTTCAATGGACAATAGCATAATTCAGAGGTTTAGTTAAACCAGCGGAGTGTCAAAAATGAGATTCATTGTCATTCACCCCAAGAATAGCAGTGTAAGGGCTCCGTGCTGATGCAGAGTTCAGACAGCGCTCCCTGGGAAGCCAAGTGGAACCCTGAGCGGTGAGTAGTGCTGTGCAACCTGAGTCTGTGCACGGACCCAGAGGGCAGGGAGGAAGGACAGGGTGGAGATGGGGTCCTGCTCGCTGAGGGCACTGCAGGGAGCGAGGAGGGGAGCAGACAACACAATGGCCACAAAGGTTGAGACTGAGCAATGTTAATAATTCAACATGCATTAACAAGCACACGCCTTGCCTTGAGAGCAAAGAGCACAGATCGATTGCCCGGCTCCTTTCACCACGGGAGCGGCTGCCTCCTAAGACCTCAGGTTCCCTCTGAGGGTGACGTTACCCCCCCAGAGAACCGGGAGCCCCCTCCCTGCTGCTGTCTGCAAGGAGTGGAGGCTCTGAACATGAGTGCTCATGGCTCTCAGGCTGGTGCTGTCAGCCCCTTTTGCATGCTGAGACACTGCTGGCACACAGCAAAGGAAACACAGCAGCACCAGGAGGACATGCCCATGCTGCTGAAACGGTGCAGTGCTGCTAGGGAAGGGGAAAACAAGCTGCTTCTTCCTGCTGGCTGTCTTGACCACAGCGGAGCTGAGCAAATGACAGGGCTAACACCCCTCCCTCCAGCTTGCAGAGATGCAGGGCACTGCCTGCCCTGACATTCCCTCCCCTCTGATCCTCCTCTGCTCAAAGGAGAAGCAACCTGAAGTCTTCTCTGAAAGTGGACTGGGCAAGCTCAAGGATGCATGGTGCATGGGGTGTGCTCTCAGTATGGCCACACTTCTGCCTTGCCCCAAACTCCAGCTCTCCTCAGCACCACCTCCTCCAAGTTTGGAAGGAGTCAATTTAGGAGACATCGTCGAACACGATCGTTAAGTCTGCATGGTTTATTCATCTGTAGACACCTTTCATCTCTCCCTAGTGCCATCATTTTAAGGAAGGACTTCAAATGGAAAGGCAGTTGTTGGTGTCTCACAATCTATTGACAGAATCAACAGCAAGAGAAGAAAAACTGGAACCAGAAAAAATGCATTTATAGTCTAATCTTGTGCTCAAACAATGCTGTACTATTTATGCTCCCAATGCATCCTTGAGTGCTGACATTTTATAGACAATTTCCAAAACAGGGCCTTGCCATTTTTGGATTATATTTCAGCTATAACTTTTAGGTCTAATTATTTGCGCTGACAACCACATATAAAAGAGGATATATCATTACAGTGGTGCAGCACTGGAGACACATCAGCATTCAGCATACTGACATACTAATAGCAAAGTAAGGGAGAGCAAGATTGTGGAGCTATGCAATTTGCATTCACTCTCTGAAATTTCTCTGATGAAAATAACACAACATTAAGGAGGAGAGTAAGAGAAAAGATCCACTGTATCAAGATAAAATAACTCGTTAATAAATAACCTTGTAGCACTCACAGAGCAATAATTAAATGCATGGGTGAGCAGTACACAGTTTTAAGTAAAGCTGAAAAAACCTAAGATGTAATTATCAGCGCCAAACAAATTATAAGTATGGCAAATCCCATTGGAATATTTAGAAACTGATTTCTGGCTTCCCATTAAATATTTGTGTACGTAAGTATTTTTGGTGAGGTGGGAAGGAGGGGCTGACACAAAGAATGAGAAATCGTCTGCTCCTGCTGGCTTATATCCATTCTCGGCTGCCTCCCCTCAGCTAAACCATGCGGCTAAAACGTTTAAGTGCCCTGTCAAAGGTTTGTTCTCCAGAGGTGCCTGAGCCATCACAGCGTGCTCCAAGTTCACTGAGATCTGGGAGGCTTTGGGCCTTGGCTTTAATTTCTTCTCTTTTCTTCCTTGTTCTCATTTTCCATCATTGTCTTGTGCTCAGGTAATTTTATCCTCTATGAAATCTATTTTTAGATGGTAAACAACAAGGGGCCCTATGTCTCAGTTCAGTCTAAATGAGAGCACGTTCCAGGCAGAGAAACAGGAGCGAAGTCAGTGTACTGGAACAACTGCTATGACAACTTGTTAAAACTTGTTCCAGCGACGATTATAAGATCAACTCATGCAGCTGCCTGATGGCACGTGCAAGGGGAGCCGGGGTCTCCTCCCTGTGCCACCCGGGAGCAGCCCCAGGCTGCAGAGCCGTCGCGAGCATCCCTCTCCTCCAGCACGCATGGATGGACCTGCACGGCACCTCGGACAGGGAGTTACCTCTGGGAAGCAGCTCAGGACTTCTGCCAGAAACACCAGCCTCAAAGTGGGGTCTGGAGCTGGATTCAATGTAAAAGCTGGACTCGCCTTTTACTGCCTTCCTTTGTCCAGCTGTGGCTCACCGAGAGCAGTGGGACAGAGCAGGGCCAAGCACGAAGGGGGTTTAGTTGAGCTCCCATGCATGCCACCATGGGCCTCCCTGCACCATCTCGGAATGGCTGAGGCCACTCCAGAGCTCCCTGCTCTCCTGCCAGCAAAAGTGAGACCCTGCACCAGGGAAGAGAGGAAAACACTGCCGGGGCCCAGCTCATGCAAAGGGCCCTTGGCCAGCACAGAGAACTGGCCACTGTCAGTGGGTGGGCAGCGTGCTGGGTCCTTCTCCAGCTGCGACCAAAAGCAAGTTTTGCTCTCTCTAGAGGAAGTTAGAACTACTAAAGCCACAGGAGGAACTGAGGTACCTGCTCTCCCTAGCAGCTCACCAAGGGGCTGAAGCTCATTCTGATCCCTGCTTCCAAAGACTGCTCTTGACCTCTGGCCAGAAAGCAGCAGCAGTTAAGCGGTGTTAGACTGGCACATAGCACAGGTAGGGGGTTAGAGATGGACCCCACATACAGCAGCATGCACTTATTCCCACCCTTCCTTTGAAAAAAATCATCCTGGCTGGTATTTGCATGCAAAATGTACTCTGTGCATTTTAAATCTCAAGCAACAAAGACATGCAAGCAAAGTATCGATGCCATCACCAGAGTCACAGCAAACAGTAAGCAGATTTCATCAGGCACACCGTGGCCGTGCCTGGAAGGGAGCCAGAGTCTGCAGGGCCCCCTCCCCTTTTGGGGATGGCTCTCCTCTCCCTACTGGAAAAGTCCCATCTGACGTGGTGTACTGTAGATGGATAAGAAGTGAAAAGGACCAACCTTCTCGCTGATCTGAGAGATGAAAGTTTGTTTTGTTTGATGGCAGAGTGCGATGAAGATGAGGAGGGAATAAAAAAAGACAAGGAAAAACACAGAGAGTAAAAACAGGCCAAGCTTCATCTGTCCGCACACCACTGAAACGACAAGACAAGACTACAGAGGTCAGCCACGACTTCCCACCACGCACACAGAATGCTCCGTGTTGGGGACAGGAGCAAGCCACTCTCACACCGCTCTGGCCCGAAGCAGGGCTGGCCCCTGTGCCCCACTGCTGGCCTGCCACGGCTGGGTGGACGGACCCACATGGAGGGAGCTTCAGGGCAGCCCTGCGCTGGGCCAGATGCTGGATTCACAGACACGTGCAAAACACACACAGCAAGGGACTCCAGCCATCACACGGATGGACATGCTCCCACGCACCCACTCTGGCTACAAAGATGATGGCAAAGGCACTTTAAACCCATTGACCACACACTAGGAAAAGCATATACACATAGATCTGGATTTTATCAAGTATGAAAGAAAAGCTCCAAGTGGTGGATGGAAAATCTTCTACCATGAAGAGCTGCTCCCCCTCTCCAAACAAAGAGCTAAACGTAGCAGAGAGATATTAGGCAAGTGACAGACACGCACAGGCTCAGCCGGGCTCAGTGTCGAGAGAGCCTTATTGGTACCCTCTGCTGCGAGCGAGAGATGGACAAGAAATCAGAAGGACAAAAACACCCAGAGAGGTCCCAGTTTTTGTTCCTGTGGGAGAGACAGTAGAAGGTTAGTTGCATTTTTCTTATAGACAAAGGAGATCTTATTTCTTTAGCAGGAGTGACCTCACTCCAGCTACGGATCTACGGCGTATCAGCTGTAATCGAACCCTCGCTGAGAGAATACAAAAGTGGATTTGATAGTTAAAGACTGCTTATGAGTCACATTTTTGATGGGGGAAGGAGAAGGTGGAGGGAGGAATGTGCTTTCCAGCAGAAGCACTGCAAATGAGAGAAGAGCATGTGGCATTATACGGTGCACAGTACAGTCAGCCATTTCCAGCCATTAGAGGACAAGATTTTAACCAACACTGACACAGTACAGACCAGGCAACAAACTGCCAATAACAGCTACAAGTGTGGCCTACCAAGTGTAACGGAGCTTGGAAGAGAACAGTGAAACAGCTGGTTTTATTTCTTCAGTTCACTTGACACCAGAGGGCCAGAACCAGCCAGCACAGAGTACAACTGGCCCACGAGTGAGGGCCACATCCAGTGGATGTCTCCAAAACAACCAGTCCGAGATTATGGCCCAGCTTTCCTCTGGGACAGAGGAATCACCTCCTGGTCCACAACACATCAACATAAGGCTAATTTGTTCCTGTCAGACCCTGTGGTGGGAGGGAACCTCTTCATTGCTGCTCCCAAGCCACCACTTTATCCCTCAAGCTACTGAAGCGTATTACATCACGAGGGGCTCAACCCTTCCCAGCAGGGAGGATTTGCTTCCTGCCCATGCCCAGGAAGGACCGTGCTCTTGGCAACCTGGAGTACCCAGGAGCAGCTGCATTTCTGAAGAGCATCACAACAGGGCACCACAAATCCCAGCTGCTGCCAACCAGGGGGACCAACCTGCTGCACCGGCTGGGACTGTGTGCCCAAAGGGTGTAAGCCCAGGGAACGATGCTCAAACAGCCACGGAACAGCCGGCTCCGCTGCAGGACGCCCAAGCCAAGGGTGCTGCTGCAGCTGGGGGACGGGCAGCAGCCCTGCTTTGGTGAGCTGGGCAGCATCGCCCTGCGTCAGCGTGCACGGCTCCGGCAGCAGCTTTCCCAGCGTGTTGACACTTCAGATTAGAGTTGGAAAGGTGAGGAGACACATGTGAAACACGCTAATTCAAACAGATTACTTTCTGGTCTGTCAAACAGGGAAAGGTTTGAGCCTGCTGTTCGTCACTAATTGCTGGATTATCTCTTAATCTCTAATTATATTTGTGGTTTATGGGGAATAAAAGCCCATAGCAGGCCATTTTGGAACAGCTGTAAGGAGAGGGGAAACACCTGGGCATAAAGTTCTTGCTCTATTCCCTTTCCTTCATGCTTAAACAGCTGCTGCTTTATCTCAGATGAACCTGATAAATGGTAAATTGAAAGTTTCATCTCCTTACAGATCCCATTCCCATTCTCCCTTATCTCCAGTTCCCCATCCGTGTCACTCTTAAGCTAAGAGGCATGTTTCACCAACAGTTTGTTGGGTTTTTTGCTCACCACCCTGTTCTCATGAAACTGGGCTGCCTGGCTCATAACCTAAATATGCTGGTCTGTGTGCAAGACAAGGCAAGTAGTGTCACAGCAGAAATGCCAACAGAGGATAGCCAGCCCAAGAAGGTGAAAACAGGTCTCCTTGAGAGCCAGGCTGAAACAGCGCAGGAACAAGGAGCAAGGTCGCATCAGAGAGGCGTCTGCCAGTCCTGGCTGTCAGATGGCTCCAGTGCTCTGCAGACAGAAATCCCCACACTGATTGCATTTGGCTCTTACTGCTGCAGACATGCTCATCTTCTGCAGCAGCAGCAATACTCTAACCGCAGCTGCTTGTTGTAGAAAGAATGAATTTGGGCTTATGGGAGGCTCTGCTTTGTGAATTCTCAGGCATCGGCTCCCTGAAACAAGGCAGGGGGCTGTGGCCAGGATGCAAACACACCAGTCAGAGTTTAGATCGCTACCCCAAACAAAAGAACAGATTTCTAAAGCTTTTCAGAGTGGGAAGCTAATAGTTTCCTGAAAGCAACAAGAAACTTCATTATCCCAATTGGCTCTGTAACTCTGCTGGGAACTGCCAGCATCTGCTCTGTGCTGAAAACCCTCTGGTGCTATGTGAGGCACTGATATAAAGGCAAACCCAGACACTTTGGAATCCAAAAGACACATAGGTTAACAAAAACCCAGAGGGGGATGAACCTGCTCCTGCTTATCTCCAAAAGAACATCTTGCATCTCAAGGACTCCACATAAATCAAATTTTATTTTCTGCAGCTTTTAGAGGTACAGGGGAACAAAAGGACAGATTGCCTTTTTTTACGCCAGATTACATGAGAATAAGACAACCTCCCATTATGGGCGACAACAATGTGCTCCTGCCACAGTGATGAGTATATTCCATCCTGCAGACAGACAGGATGCCCAGGCCGCCCAAACATCCCTTGCCATTCAGAGTGCACACACATGCACCATGAATTCAATTACGAGCAGAAAATCCCAGAGCACCAGAGATGGATTTCCTAACCCTCTGTGCAAGTGGATATGAAAGGGAGGGGATGGACATTCAGTGGGCTCAGAAATGCAGCCTAATTGTTCCACAGATGTCTATGCAGGCCATGTGGGGAGGAGGGGGAAATAGGTTTCCAAGTCCATTTCTGTGCTGTGTTGTCA
Organism: Penelope pileata; assembly: GCA_013396635.1. Taxonomy (NCBI): domain Eukaryota; kingdom Metazoa; phylum Chordata; class Aves; order Galliformes; family Cracidae; genus Penelope; species Penelope pileata. The sequence goes on from WBMW01001574.1 coordinate 233,105, forward strand.
TGCACCGAGCCACCAGCCAATCTCGTTCTGTTTTCTGTAAAGGTCATTTTACAAATCATCAGGCTTGAGCACTTTCAACCACCAAAGGACTTCACAAAGGAATAAAAATATTATGCTTATTTAGTTGAGTTCTACAAAGCACATTGAAATCTTCAGTTGAAGTGGAAGGAGAAGGGCAAGGAACTATTACTTATTAAACAGTGACCATTTTAATTATTGTGGCATAGCTCACAGAAGCATTGATGGTGCACACACTTCTCCCCTGGAGAAAACATGACAAAAATATCCACTGTAATATACGGTGAGAAGAAAAAGCAGCCAAAGCCCCTGCCTGGCTCTCCTGCTCTGACACCAGCCAGCTCCAGGCCTGGGACATGCACAGCCCAGCAGCACGAGCCCCGGACCAGCAAGCAGCAAGAGGCTGTGGGTGCTGCGCTGCTCTGGCTGTGCCCTGCCTGAACTGCAGCTGCTCTGACTCTGGTGAGAGCAGTAGCTTCAGCAGTGCCTGTGGGGAGAGGAGTTAAAAACACTGAGATCCCATAAAGAGGAGCGTGCTTTCCCCATCGAGGGGTCATTGCTCTGTGTTGCATCGTGCTGATGGAGCATCATCTTGAGGTCAGGACTGCACACAGTGTGCACAGGGAGATCACAGCCCTTCGTGGCCCTTCCCAGCCGCACACCAACAGCTGAGGGGTGCTGACTCCGTGATCTCTAGCACAGACTGGTCTGGCTTCTGATGGTGCAGGGCAGAGGTCTGTCTGAAGCAGCACTCTGGGTCATCTGGGCCAGTTCAGCTGCTCGCCGTGCTTCCTGTCACCAGGCGTCATCTCCCTGGCCAGCGCCTGCTCCTGGCTGACGGCTGCCGGGCCCGGGAGCTCTGGCAGTGCCCCTGCTGCTCAGGGACTGTCACCATCAGCCTTACGAGAGGCAGCTTGAGCAGAGCGCGCCGCCAGGAGTGAGCAGGGCTGGAAACAAACGTGCTCTCCGTTATTCAGCCACTTCTCAGACATCTCCAGCTTCGCTCTGACCATCGTTCTCGGCTTTTATTCTTCTGGCAATATCCTCAAGCTTTGACTGCTGTTGCTATTTTAGCTGTTTTAATATTACATAAGCACAAAATGTCCTTTTTAAAGGCTCCAAGTCTCATTGCTCCAGGCCAGTGTCAGTCATTCAGAATTATTATTATTTACACAAGGTCCCCGCTGCAGGAAGTGTCACACAGCTGCAAGTGGCCATCTCGGTGAGCTCCCTCCACGTCCCCGGGTGTAAAACCCTGCAGGGACCAGAGGATCCCTGCTGGGGACAGAGCTGCAGCCCTTGTTTTGTGTTGGGTGACAGCCCCTCAGTGAAACTTGGCGAGCCACACCTCAGGCTCCGACCAGTTTTCCTGCTGCCACATGAAATACTAGCCTGGCCCTTCAAAAGGCAGATTGAGAAAGCACAGGTTGTTGCAGGAAAACCATTTCTGTTTTCTGCAATCTCATGTACTACTTTGTGATCTAGGGACAGAGGAGACACTTGAGTTTTAAATGATCTTTCTTTAAAAGCAGCTGTGCAGCCGCCTTTGAGAAATTTAAAAAAAAAAAAAAAAAGCAGCACCTGAGAAGGGAGAACCAGGCAGCAATTTCCTTGTTCAGCAGAAGGATGCGGTCACTACTACAGTAAGGACTGTTCTAATAGCACTGACTCTGCTCACTGCTGTAAGCAGGGCTGGGAACACAGCTAGCCAACTCCACAGTGTTTTGTATGGTTACTCTTACACACTGTCCTCCACCTCAACTGCTTCACGGAAAAAACACTAATGTCACTGGTAGAGAAAGCGAAGGGTACAAAAAACCTTCCATACAGGGAAAGATTGAAATCCAGAGAGACCACTGTCTTCATAGGACCAGACTTTTAGCTGAAAACGCTCCTTGCTGTGCAGACATCCCTGAAGCTGCAGGCAAATGAAGAGTGAAATGTATTCATAAAAACCCAATGGCCTAGGTGACTCAGTGGCATTATTCTTTACTCCCAGCAAGCACAACGAAATGACAGTACCTTTTTTTCATGAGAGGCCCAATCTCCCTTCTACACTTAAATCAATTTCTTATATGTCTTGAATCAACTTCTAGGATTTTTGCTGCTAAATTAGACAGTAAGCTCTCTGGATTAGAGGAATCATATCTTCCATATGTTTCTATTCCTTTCCCTTCCCCCAGCAGCACCATCAGGTCCCAAATCTAATCACTGTTACGAGAAACTGTGGTACATGTAGCCATGGACCACAACTGGATTAGTGCTCCTTTACAGAGGGAACGACAAGACCCGCAGCAGCTCTGGTGGGAGCGCTTGTGCTGGCAGGGCAGGCTGGGGGTACCTCACTGCCCTTCTGAAGTCCCTGCTCTGCCACAGACAGTCCCCACATCCTGGCACGCTCTCTGCCCTCGGCTTTTGCTCTGTTCTTGCTCCTTCGATGGCGTGGATGTTTCCTGCAACCCTGCACGCACGGGGCTGAAGAGCAGCCCGCTCCCAGTGCAGCTCCCCATCCCCATCCCCGCTCCGCAGCAGCAGACAGATAGACCTGTCAATCCAGAAACAGAAGGCTTATGAGGGTCGCTTTCCAGCACACTTAGAAAGATGAAAACAATAGCTTCAAGGAAAATGCATCCATTTTCCTTTACAAATCCCTGGTGTGGAAATGTTTTAACTTTTAATGAAGTCCATCTGTGCAGAAGTGCTGGCTCTGAAGGATTCACAGAGATGAGACGCTGGCGTTCCCTGCTCCTTCCTCCTCCTGCTCTTTCATTGATACAGGAAGCCCTGAGCAGTGCCTGGATGCTCCTTCTATGCCACCAGAATCTTCCTTTGTTAGTACTGAAAGTATAATAAAGATGCTAATGTGCTTTCTAGCACAGCACACCCACAAAGGATTACCTGGGAGGCTAGGAAAGGCGAGGACACGATCAAAACCATAAACCCCAAGGGCCAAGAGACAAACAAACATTTGAACTATTAAAAAAACAACAGGCTGCACAGGAGAGCAGGTACAAGCACTCCTGAGAATTAGAGGCTGGAAACTAGCACTGCTGCTCACACAACTGCAGAGCAGCACGCTGAGCCGTGCCTTCCCAGGAAGTGGCTGCCTTCCTGGGCATGCACCACAACGAGGGCAATCATTACGGAACCACTACGCGCTGCTGGTGCAGCAGACACGCTTAATTTCCGCTGTAATTTAGCATTAATTAATGTGTTCTCTAGTAAAGATGCAGGCACTTACTAAAGATCCTACCGGAAATCACTGATCCTTCTAGTGACAACACTGTAGGGCAATCACAAGAGAAAAAGACACCAAAGATTCTTTATTCTGCATCCCAGATGTGAGAAAGTAAGATATTCCCATCTTCCCCTTTCTTGTTAAAGAAATAAAATATCGTCCTTGATTTGACTAACTTTCTGAAGTCATTAGCTACTAGAGCAATAATATTTTTTTTGTACAACATCACCTATCAGAAACTGTAAGCACAAGATGTAAGCATAAATACTACCTAGGACCTAGCATGCGCACTGACTTTCATGTGTTAGTAATTTATGGGGTATCCTGTCTTAAATATACAGCAGAGCTTTATCAGGATCACACAGGCTAGAGACTGACATTGTAAAGATTATGTGCAATAAAAAAGCTTGTTCCAAAAATTTATGTGTAAGGAAATGATAGTTAACAGCAAGGCGTATGTCTAAGAACAGGCTTTCTTCCCTGGATGTCAGGATCCTCTCACACGTGCAAACCATCCAAGGCCCACGCCCAGCCCAAACGGGTGAACCTTGTTGAGCAGCAAGCCAGGTGTAGAGTTCAGCACATTCCTCAGACTGACTTGCTATATAAAGAGCGCTCATTAGCACGAAATCAGAACATCGTAAGAGGAGTTTTTTCTATCTCTTGAAGTTGCTGTGCCTATTTTCAGCCACACCACTCTAGAAAACAGAGCACTGAGAGTCTGAGCGTGTCACAGGAAGCAAACCATCCCAAAACGCTGCAGCAGAACGGCTGGGTATCCACGCAAACCTGTGCAACAACAGCCAACCTCGGAGATAGGATCCTTTCCCTCAGAGTGCAAAGGGACAATCTGAAATGAGTTTTAGCACAGCTTGCCTGAAAAATGAACCTGGAAGAATACAGGGAGTTTAAAATCATCCGCAATTACATTGTGAGAATAAAATGAATGATTCCACTGCACAGACACAGTTTCATCTTCTGAATATGTTTAACTGGATACTTCTGTCTTCCAAATACTCTCATAATCCAAATTAGGCTGCAAAATAAAAAAGCAATCCCCCAGAACAAGCAATGACGACAATGCCAGAAGCCACCCCTAGAAGCAAACACACAGCATGTGAAGACTTGATCATGCTCATGTCCTGCTCCCATGCTAACCACTGCATAGATGGTATTTTCTTTCTTCAAAACAGAGAAAGGAAGAAATGAAGATGAGACTTCGTTATTAGAAAGTTGATTTACTACGTAAAAATAAAATCTGGTTCTAACTTCCTAACAAATAATGGTTGCAACAGCACAAGAATCTTCTTTCTCTTCTTGGGAAAATCCATAACCACATTTCCCAGGGGTTCCTAACCAGTAGCTCTGGTTATACAGAGTTTCGTATGAAGCAGCATTTTTTTTTCTTGCTGAAATTAACAGAAAGGGTACAGGGGATTTAGCCCTTGCCTTTCTCCAGGCTAACTCAAACACCTTTAATGTAGAAAAAGAAAACTGGCAAGAGACCATCCTGACGTAAAAACTAGTTTTTCTGGTATGTTGAAAATATTTTTAAATTGGCAACACAGCATAACGATTAGAAAATCACTTTACATGAATTGCAGCTAATTTCCAGCAGGTTCCCAGTGTGAGCCATTAATACCCAGAGGCTCAATCATTGATGCATGTAAGATGGATTAGGACAACTCCAAAAAGCTGTTCAGTTTTTAAAGATACACATTCCGAAGCAGAGGCCTGAATACCAGCTCACCTATAGCTGGCTCATCAGAGCACAACCGGTTTTATACAACTGCACCAGAGGTTAGTTTATACTAAGAGGATTAAGCACCCCTTGCTCCCAATTAAAATAGCTGTGACACAAAGTTAAGGAGTTCAAGGGAGAAAGAAATTACAATTCCACCCATATTTCAGCATTTTACAGGACACTGTGTAAACAGCAAAAACAGATTTCCAGTAAATGTGAGTCAAACCCAACGTGGATCTACGATACCCTTGAGCTTAATTCACCATTTTTTGAGCAAATGGCCACATCACACAATCCACGAAGTGTGATCGCGGCACTAAGAGGGAACACACTCCTTTGTTGAAAGCCCTGGAACTCTTTGGGCAGGAGGAGAGTGACCCCCTTGGGTGGAAGCTGCTCTTACCTCGAACATACAGGTTGGCTGGGGCAGAATAGCGGGTTCCTGCGCTGTTGGTTGCAACACATTCGTATTTGCCTTGGTCCGACTCCTCGCTGTTCTCTATTTGCAGAGCTCCTGTGCACAAACAAGATGACACAGACAATTCAGGTTATGGCAAATCTGGTAATTGAACAGACAGCCTCAGAAAAGGAAGGCCATGCCCCATGCTTTTAAAGTATCTTCCTGGATAAATATATTGTGATGTTGTTCCCTGGACCCACAGGGTACCAGCATACAGCCACGAGGCACCCAGTCTGCTGGTAGAAGCTTGTGAAATTGATTATTTTTATTTTTTTTAATGCACAGGGAACCAGTTACTGATGCATTTCCAACCACCCCAGCCACTTATATTCATTGCTTCAATAAAGGAAAAAAACATACACACACACACACACATATTAATTACAGCTTGGTATAAAACTCCCGTCTAATAAAAGGACCTTTAATAAGCCTTTAATCAAAACAGCCAAGCACAAAGCCCACTAACTGTAGCTGTTTGTTTCTTATCTGATGCACACAAAGCCTAGAAAATGCTCAACAAATTGTGGCCTTCCTGCAGAAGCTGGCAGAGACCCATCTCTCCCACCTCACCGCCCCTCCTCCCAGCCAACATCCCCTTCTGAGAAAAAAACACACTGCCTTTCGTCAGCTTTCTCTGTGTCAGTGATCTCTTTGTCCTTTCAGATTGGATTATACTTGATATAAAATGATTAGAAACTCAGTTTGAGACACCAAATAAAGACACCAACGCAATACACCCATTTTGCAGCACAGTGCTCCCATGACAGCCACCCTCCTCTCATCCCAGCAGCGCCCGCTCCTCCAGCTGTGGGCCAGGAACATCTGCTTAGCCCAGCCTGTAGGTTCCTCAGAACACGGCCTGATCCCATCCCTGAAATGCCAGATGCACCAGGGGCACATTAAATAATTGCAGGAATTGTCAGAGCACACACAGGCGTAACTTACACGGGGAACCTGCACAGTGACCATGATGTGCAACTGGGCACCGGCCTAAGGTGTTTCTCTCCCATCTGCTCAGCCCAGCACCACGGGGGCTGGGAGGCCCTTCATCCAGCTCTGCTTGCCTAGCACTGATGACTGCAAAACCGGTCACATCTGAGCTCCCCTAGTGGGGCCCCATCCATGGGCTGAAAGATGGAGGTGAAGAGAAGGAAAGAAGCAGGATGCCTGTGACAGCACGCTGGCACCGCAGGAGCGAGGGGCAGAGCTCAGCCTGCTTCCCTGTGGCAGTGATTGTTAAAGTGCCTCCAAGTGCCCAGACTGCTGGCTAGGATTGCCTGTAAGAAGGGAACTCTGCTCACAAACCATATACTGAACTAAAAGAGAACATTAACCCCTTTGCTTGTAAGGATTTGAACTCATTTCTGCCTGCCACGGTTCAAAACGACCACTGAGAGCGGCACTGAGAATAGCTGGTGAAATTGCCTTCCCCTCCTTGCTGGTTCAAGCTGTAGAGGTCAAACTCAGTTTTTCATATCATCAGAACAGAAGAAAAACTAATGTGAATCAACCACTGCCACCTACATTATTTAGAAGGATAAATTGAGACTGTAGCATAAGTCTATATGTCATTGGGAAAAATGAACTTCTCTGGGTTCTGCCATATAATAAAAATGATGTACAGAGCCCTCCCTATTGTTGCATTAGCGCTGGAAATGAGGCTTCAGCTAGACAGAGAAAGCTTGTTTGCAGAAGTCTTTCCACCTACTAACAAAAGCAGCTGCCAGCTTTCCCTGGCGCTCTCCGGACACCCACAGCCCAAAGCCCACGGAGCGCTCCTGCTTAATTCAGGGAGAATGGTGAATTTCTACATGCTGCTTGCAAAAAACCATCTTTGAGCAGACAGCAGCATGACAGGCAGTGGAGAAGGAGGAAGCTTCCCAGCACTGACAAGACACAGAGAATCTGAGAATCTAGAAATGGAAAAGACCTATTAGGTTATCTTGTGCATCCCTGGGGGCCAGGGCAGCATTGCTCCCTGTTGTAAATGTACTTGTGTTCTGTCCAACCCCATTTTAAATGTGCCAAGTGATAGGTCTTTCACCACTTCCTCAAGGAATTTATGCCACAGCCTGGTTATGCTCTCTGTCAGGATGATTTTCCTGGAGCTCACCACATATTATCTCCTTCCTAATTTCTGCTCATTACTGTGGGCACACATGTGCTGCAGAGTTCATTCTCTGTGCCTGCATCAGGCTGGGCTGGCAGAAGTTGTACGCTGCAAAACAAATCCAACTTTGAAAATAAAATGTGGATGTCAACGCCCTGACCAAAAGCCTCTCAGAGCAAGCCTGCAGCCCTCAGCAGCGGGGCTGGAAGCAGGGCAGCGTCAGGAGGAGGCAGCAGGGCCTGCCTAGGAAAGAGCAAGGTCCCTAGGGAACTGCCGAGCTGGCACACCTTCCGATATGGCCCTTTCAGCCATTTAATACACATCACTGGTATTTATATCCTTTAAACATATGCAATCTTGTGATCACCATGCCTCTTAAATGCCAGTTAGTCATACTGCTCTTTATCTCTAGGGACCTCGACATCAGCGCTGGAGGGAGAAGAGCAAAACGTAAGAGGATGAAGAAAATGAAGACAGAGAGGAGTTACGTGTAATTATTGCCTGTCAGTTCTGCAGCCAGAGCAGGCTGGTTTCTGGAATCACGCTGTAAATATGTAATGTATGTCAGCAATCGTCTACAAATGCTCAGGGACAGTGGGCAAGGGATTCTGGTTTTGTCTGGCACAACTCTTCAAATTGTGTCAGGAGCAGGAGACAACCCAGAGAGCAGGAAGGAAGGTAAAGCAAACCTCTCAACTGAACCAGAAAGAAAGCAGTTAATGAAATAAATCATCATTAGGCAAACATAAAGAGCCCTCAGCATAGCTAACAGCTAGCACAAAGGGGAAGAATCACAGCACGCTGATGGCAGTCAGTGGGAATAACGGGGCTGTTTTCTTGAAGGAGAGCCTACAACTCAGTGATGGATACAGAGAAGCACAGTGTGTCCCAGGGTACAGAGATTTATGAACAAAGTTAAGAAGCTCAGCCATGGTTGGGATCAGCACACTGGAGACATTAAATGTATCTGAGCTTTGTGAAAAACTCTCCAAGTGTAAAGACAAGGAAAACCCAAGTCCTGAGCAGCTCCTCTCTCTGAAGTTCATGGAAGCTGCATCCAAAGACCCTCCACAGTACATGGAAATCTTTGCTCCAAGAACGGCAAAGGGCTGGGAATGTGGAGACCTGATTTCTATTCCTAGCCCTGCCAACGTCTCATCTTATAATCCTCTGTGCCTCTGCAGACCAGGGCTAGGCAGGCTGACTTACTTTTATTCATTACTTGGGATTTATGTTGTGCAAGCTGCTGAGTAAGGCCTTGTTCACACGGGATGTCAGAGCAGACTTCTCGTCTGGACTCCTCGAGTGCTCCTGTGCCAGAAGCCTCCTCATCTGCCGAGTCCTGACATGCAATCAGATAGCACAGCTCCAGCGGATGCACGAGGACGATCTACCATCAGGAGGTGCACAGGCAGCAGCACTGAACAGTGTCTCTGGGAGCTTGTGGGGCTCTGCAGCCGTATGTGCACATCAGAGCAGAACCTCTCCCCATGGAGCACCACCCGACCGCAGCTCCCCGAGGCGCAGTGGGGCCCAGCAGGAGAGGGGCAGCCATCCCCCACCGCGCTGCCATGTCATGTCACTCTCACTTGCAGCTCAGACCTGTTCCCGATAACACATCTCAGCTTATCAGAGAGCTGCCAGCTCCTGAGGAAAACCCCTGGCTGCTCTCCAGTGCCAGGCAGAATGGTGACAAGGCAGAGCTTTCTGGGGCTGAGGGCAGGAGCAGGCTCTGCTGACTGACAAGCATCCCTTGTAGGTCCTTTACTCTTTGCCAGTCCCTTCCCTCCTCTCCCAGCTTTTTCTTTTGCTCTTTAAACTCCGGCACAGACAGCATCCCCATTAGCAGCTCTCCAAGATACTTATCTATTCAAATATACTTGTGCTCAGGCAGAATCATTAGTTGCAGTGACAGTGTTTAAAAGAAGCATTTAAAAAGTGCACTGCGCAGAGCAGGGGGAAGGCAGATCCTGATAAGGGCCAGTGCTTGGCAGCGCTGGGTAATGCTGCACCGCGGAGGGCTTGTAGCTCTCCTCTAGGTGACAAACCAAATGGAAAAGCTCTGAGCTGCCATACAGATTGATCTTTCTGAAATTCTGCTGCAAAGCTCATCAGGAGCAGAGCACATGCACCCAAAGAGTGCTGCATGGAGCAGAGCCTGGCAGCTCTGGGGCTCCGCTGCTCTGCATCTATTGCAGTGGCAGCTCTGTCCCCGGCAGCAGGAGCCACTCTGTTTCTCTAGCAAGGTATCTGCAGCCTGAGCCCTCCTGGCTCAAGGGCAATGCATGCACGACCTTTTGCCCTGGTTATAAAATTAGACAAGGAATGAAATGCTCCCACGAGTACCCAGGAGGCAGAGGAACCAGGCTGCACTCACAGAAGCACTTGTGATGCAGGTGGTAACTAGCTGAGCTATGGGATCAGGGCCCTTCCTCCCAGGCAGACAGGAACAGTTACATTTTGCCCTTCCTGTGTGCTAGAGCACATGGCCAACACCAAACCAACACCACCTGGCGTCCCCTGAAGCAGCATTCTTAGCCACCCCTTCAGCTACTGCTCAGGGTTCCAATTCCTCTTCTGCTAAAAGTTCCCTCCCAGAGAAGAAGAACCCTCCTAATAAAACCCAGGGAGCTGTGGAACAGAGGCCAAGGCCAGACAAGAAAAAATTTCCACATGTAAACATAATGGAGAAAGAGACAATGTGTGAGCCCTGACAACACGAGGTTGGAGTTTGGCATCCTGGCTGCTGACCAGGACAACCAACACCTGTCTTGGGAGCCATGAAAAGCTGAAGGACACCAAATTCAGACAAGAGTCACTAATAATGAAAATAAGCATTTCCCATGTTCACTATTTTTTGTAATTTGTAACAGCAGCACCTCCCAGCTGTTACAGAGGAACCTAACCTCCAGCAGCCATCAGCAGTGCCAATTATGCAAACACATACACTACAAATGTATTTCCATTGTTAGTGTTCATTATGCCCATTACACCTGAGAGGCCGGTGACTGGCAGGCAAGGAGCCTGCTCTGGATGGCAGCGCTGTTGAGAAATCACTCTGCTGTGCACCAGAGGCAGCTGCTGATGGCACCCGACCACTGCCACTGAGCACGGCTCGGGCAGAGGGAGGGAGAAGACCCGATGTGCTCAGCAGCACGAGGCCTCCTTTTCAGACAGCAGAGCTTCAGGACGCTCTGATCTTTCACCAGCAGGTACAGGAGATCTCAGGGGACTCTGCACCAGAAGCAAAGCTACAGTGCTCTCAAAGACACAGTATTGCCTCTGTGTGTGCTTCTAAAGGGACATGAATCAATCTGAAGCCACATAGCAAGCAACATGGCATTACAAATATTTTCAGGCATTAACCCACCCATCCGCCCCTCTGACACTGCCTGCTCCCCAAACACATCTTCTTGTTTTTAAATTGTTTTCCTTTTTTTTGCATGTGTCTGAAAAAAGCTCAGGAAACAGGAAAAATTCTATCAAAGTGCAATCAAATGTACAAACACATGCTCAAAAAGACAGCAGAATTCTTTTAGCTTCCTCTAATCTCTCTAGATAGCTTTACGCTCCAGCTCTCACGGTAGCAGAGAAATACTGGAGCTATATTTAAACCGGTTCGCTCGGGACCGGGAAGTTTGAGCTGCAGCTACCTGGAGCTGGTGCGGGTGTTTACCTGGCTTCTCGCACAGACAGCTTCTGACACCCAAGTGAGCTGATCTAAAGTTAATTCAGACAGACCTCTGCTTTGCTGACGTCTGCTGGGAAGAAATAGTCTTATGTATAGGAACCTCAGATATTTCCTGTGGTGACAGCAAAGTAACAAATAAATCTGACTGCAGAGGGATAATGCCTGAGATGATGATATTTCTTTACCTCCTCATGTGCACCCGATCTAATGCCTGCTCAGTCCAGCACCCACCTGAAACACAGCTGTGCTCTGCTGGCTCTTAGAGCCTGGGGCAGGAAAACACAGCCAGGTTTCACACAAGGTTGAACGAGTTCAATTCCAGAGAAATGCTAGAAATGAACACCTTATTTTCTACTTTGAAAATAAGAATGGAGCATAACGCGCTTAAACGTGGAGCTGCTGATACCATCTGTGGGTTACCTTAAGCAGTCAGCTATTGCCTAATGTGATGGGCACCTGCCAGCTCCGTGTCTTTCTGATGAACAAATAGGGATTTCAAGATTTAATTACTACCCAGGGCAGTCCTTGAGGGGTAAAGAGTTAAGCTACAAACCGAGACTTGCAAATTATAGATGGCAGCTCCTCCCATCTCAGGGAAGCCAGAGACGTCTTGGACAGAAAGGACCAAATAAGTGGGGCTAAGATCAAACAGGATGCTCAGAAAAATCTCCTACTGTTCGGTGAGGGGTGCATGGAAGAAGTCCTTAGGTTCCCTTGCTAACCTCACGCCGCTCCCTGCGAGTGGGTCCTCCACCGCCCTGGCACAAAGGCCGTGGGTAACGCTCCATACACACAGCTCCTAGTGACAGTCACAGCAGCAATGAAATCAAACTGCATCAGTCCCCCCACCCCCAACATTATTACCAAAAGGGTTCGTTAAGAGTCATTAGTTCACCCTTTCTTTCAGACCAAATTAATGGATTCCAAAGCATCCAACTTACCTTAATGAGGAACAAGAGTGCAGCTGGGTATAGAACATGGCAAAACAGTCACTTCTACATGGACACAACCTCACCATCACAAAAACACTTTCATCTAATCTGTCGTTATCTTTAGAAATTCAGTGACCTCCGTTTTAAATAAAAGGCATTAGGCTGACAGAAATCCTCTGGGAGAAGCCAGAGAGCAGCACATGGCTTCTGTTTGCTCTCACAGAAATGTCATCTTTGACATTCAAGCAGGACACATATATTTTAAATAATGTCAAGAGCATTCTTAAAACACCTCATCAGGACTCAAACGGAGGTGGGAAAGGGGGTGAGGGTGTGAGGAAGTTATGCTTCATGAGATGGATGGCTCTTTGTCACAGAGATGCGCTCGGTTCCCAAGCAGGACGTATGGAGCATCCACGCGGTTCTGGTGCTGAGTCACTAATGTCATCAGACAGGGAGCACGCGGGGTGGCCCCGGGACGGCCACGCTGCATGTGCTGCATGCGAGGCTGGGAGCGGGAGCGCTCGGCTAGTTAGCATTCGATCTGTCGCTTCGTTTTAGGATTTGCAATAGGAACAGGAGACGAAGAAATACTTTAAGGAGCTTGTAACATCACAGCTGTCAATCGAGAGTGTTCCAAAGGGAGGAATGACAGATATGTAAGCCCATTCATAGCAAAATAAGGTTTGCAGTCTTTCTCCCTGACCCAGATTTGCTACAGAGGCAACTTAATGCAAACACACATCAAACGGCAATTCACATTTGCTCTAAAATCACTTAACGGGAGCTGAAAACATTAACCCCCAGCAACAGAACCAGTTCCAGAGAGTCAGATTATTAACTTCCAGCAGTGATTCAGGGAAAAGGGGGAGGAGAGGGGAAAAGGGGAAAACTGAACGAATGAGGTTGTGCCGGTTTGTAGGTGGTAGTCACTCTGTCGAGAAATCCAGGGGTCAGTCAACAGGGGTAACCAAACTCACAAGAGAACTCGGGAGGGTCTCAGCACGTAGTGCTGATTAACACGCTGAAGTTAATCTAAAGGGACAGCTCTGAGTGCTTAGGCTAGAAAAGACAACACTCCAATTGGAAAGTCATTACTGGTCCATACAGGCTTTGAAAACTAGCCAGGGACTGTGCAGACAGAGCTGTCAAACCATAGGTGGGTTTAATTAACGAAGGCTTAAAGCAGCCAGATGTGTTTCTGATTCACCTATTTAAACAAATTTTCATGCTACAGAGCACCGCTGGCATTTCTGCTCTGAAAGGGGGGCCTGGGGGCAGCAGTTCCCCACTCTGCTGCCACATCGCAGGGTCAGCACACTCGAAAGGCAAACATGGGCAAGGCAAACAAAGGCAGCTCCTTATCCCAGAGCCAGACTTGTTCAAACTTTCAAGAATGTATCTCTTTCTGATCAGAGTTCCATGCCGGTCAGCAGCAGCAGAGGGGAATTTGACTGTTCTCTTGTGAAAATGTTACCTACTCACACCAAAGCAATCCATCTAACCCTCCCCCTCAGTCACAAACCCCAGAGGCCAGGACTGTGCGGGAAGCTCGGAGACTTGCAGGAGCTGCAGGAGATGCTGACGCTCCCGCGGCGGAGGCTGGGGGCCATTTTCCAGTTTGCAAACTTTCCGTTGAATAACCCCCTTTCAACAGTGCAAAATCGCAATGGATGAGTCTACAAGAAGTCACGCTAAAAAGCAACCAAAATCGACACACCAGTGGGAGAGTGCGGATGAGCAAGAGCGCTGGCAGAGTTAGGGCTGAGAGTAAAGCTGGAGATGAGAAACACCAGAGGAGAAGGGACAAGGCAGACAGGAGATGGAGTGACGTGACAACTGGAGGCACATTTTAGCATTCTTACCTCTGATCGGTGTACCACCTGGTGAGGTAATTTGAATGCAAATAAGATTAGAGAGAAGCATTAGTACAAAGAGGAAAGGAAGAAAATTATAACTAAAAAGCAGAAAGTTTTTTTAAAGCTAGAACTTGTATTAGCGCGATAGGAATAAACAAAAAAGAAACTGATGTGCAGTAAAAGTCAAGAGTGACACTCTTGGGGGGTTAGTAAAGCTCATTGCTTCCAGGAGCGCAGCACCCAGCCTCGCATCTCACCACTGCGGCCACCACCCCGGGGACAGGGCCTGGCCTGGGCCGCCGAGGTGATGGTGCTGGGAGGTGGCGGTGCTGGCCGGCCTCACCGCTGGCATTCACCCCCGCCAGCGTTCAAGCAGTTGAGATGGAGGACACATCGGGAGGATGGTGCGGTGCCCCTTCATTCCTTACAGAACAAGGAGTGCGCGGCGTGTGTGACCGCCAGTGTGCTGGGCAGGAGGGGTGGCAAGCGCATGGTTGCGGGCACTAGGTGCAGTTTTGCTTTGAGGTTAGAATGACCAGTGGGACAAAATCTGCTTGCTTAAAGAAATTAAACGAAGGGGAGAGTGTAACAAATCAGTTTTGAGCTATTCTCCACATTTGCCTAAACCTTGCATCGGGTTCCCTCCGGCAAAGGAATTGGTGTCATGCAGAATTAACTTTACACAGAGAAATATTTCTAAATGAAGCAGTTTCTGGTAATGTGACAATGGCATGCTAGCCAGACCTCTGTTGTTCCTGCCTAATTTGGATGTTAGCTGGAGGAAGGAATCCCTACCCTCTTTATAAGGCACCGGAGACAATTTTACATGCTGTAATGAAGAGTATCTTATAAGGAGGGCTTCTCTGGGACCGAGGTTCAGTTACCCTATTGCAATGATCTGTAAAGGTTTGTTTTTTGAGGTCAATGTGTTTAGCAAGTGGAAGATCCACTGGTCAGTGTCTTGAGTGCAGTGCACAATCAATAACGATGCATGATTCAAGGGGAGATGCTCCAGCTGGGCAAATTGGCAGAGAACCCTTCTACTCCCCACTTTTGTCCCCTTGGTCTTACTTTGCACATATGGAGGCTGTTAGTATAAGGGAGAGATTCATGCAGATCGAATCTGTAGGCAGTTCATGGTATGTGTTGGTTTTATGCAGATTTGTAGGATCTGAATACCAAGCACTTACCAAAGAAAACTGAGGAGTTTAAACAGACAGAAAAACAGGGTTAAACAGGACACAGTGTGTCAAATCATGTTCAGTGTATTGATTAATAAATACCAGTATGCATACAAGAGTGTCGTGTATCTCAGATTTACAGCTCATTCCATTATCCACAACAATGATCACTCAATGGGAAAGAAAGACAGAAAAGAATTTCTGTAAATACAAAGAAGGCATATTTTTAGCATGTTTAACTTGCCTCTTAAAAAGTAATTACAATATTTATACTTATTCTCTTTTTTCTTTCCTAACTACCCTTCCTTTAGGCAGAGTCCTTTCTCAAAGCAGGAGCAACAATTCAAACTACTCGTTTTAGCATTTTCCTCTGCCAAGATGACATTACTCCATTTTAACTTTATGTCTAGTTATATTTTCTGATGCATTCTATCCACAGATGACTGAAGCATCAGGAAAGATCCTGCCGTCACTGAAGCTGTGGGTAATCTTTCCCTCACAATAATAAATCTGCTGCTTATTTATCTATCTCAGTAACTACCACTGCCCTTGACAGAACAGTTATACCCACAGATACTTGCATGGAACAGCACAACCATGGAAAACAGGGTTATTTCTCTTGGCCTGTTTGGAAAGTTTGCCAAGGGATATTTTTGTACTGTTTGGTCTAGGGACTCCTCCTGCCCCCTTCCATGATTCTCAGAGTTAAGAAAAGCATCACCACAGTGTGTCACCTCCCATGGGAACGGTGCAGTGACTTCGAGCACAAGCCCAAGGGGCAGAAAACAGGACTTCCTTCTCTCTTGTCTGGCTGAAACAGGGTTTGTTGTTCTGTCCTAGAACTGAAAAGATTTGCAGCAAATCTTTAAATCTACTCCCTGTAGAGGCTAAACCCTTCCTCTAATATGCAATTGTCTACACAGAACTCTAGGAGCAACTGCATACTTGAAGCAGATTCCCTAAAATGTAAGTGTGACCAGCTCATTTTTTCCTGCATTAAGTCCCAATCCTCCCGGCCTCTGAATGTAAGCCAGCCCTTGTGGGAGCAGCAGCGAGGCATGCCATACTCAGCGCACTGTTTGTTCTAGGTCTCTCTCACCTTTGCAAAGTTAAGGCACTTGGTCTTCACTCAGAGGACACCACTAGGGACAGCGAAGAAGGTTTTCTCTTGGTCCCTAAACTTCCTCCTCTAGGAGGAATGAAAGTTCCTGTTCACATCATACAACGATGCATCTCTGACTACTGTCCTTTCAGGGTGTCTCTCAAAAGGACCAGATGACAGCAACAGGCCACAGAGTGCCTGCCAAGTCTGTCAAGTGATGGAGGTGCCACCATTCAAACCATCACTGAGGCCATCTTGTGTCCTGTGATCACCAGGCTACTTCATACAAAGGACATCTCAAGATCAAATTTTAAACCCTTGTGTGATATGAAGGTTTCAAACACTCCTAAGGAAGGAAATCGTATTTCACCTCTGTGACAACCATCACGGAATAACACCTCATACAATCACTGCATCAGGAATGAATGCTGACCTCAATGTCCTCTGCGTACTGGAAGTGCACAGCCAAGCACCCAAAGCGAGGCAAAACACAGAGTGATGTCGGAACCCCCCTCACCGCCCGGGATTATTTGTATCAGTATTTCTCAGTGTGGAGGAGAGACTTGGTTGGAGAAGGGACTTCACTCTGCTGACATAAATTCTTCCCAGACCTATCAACAAATCACTTCATTACAGGAACCTATTTCATCCCTGTCAAAAAAAAACTCTCCAAAGCAACATCAAAGAGAAAAACGAAGGCTCTTGCTGACCACAACTAGGCATTCTTAAGGTAATGCAAAATTGAATCCCAATTGCAACTGGGAGACTGCATGAATTGCACTGCGGCTGTGTGTGGCTCAGACAGCAAGACCCAGATGTGCAGTAAAAGTTCCTTCAGGACATAAAAATTCTGCTATCAATTATTTGGCCATGCTATTGTTTCAACCTTTGTTCAGCTAGTCCTTTCTGTGAGTGAGCATCTATCCCTGTGTAGGTTTCCTGATCTTTTTGCATAATACCACCCAAACCCCATTCTTTTTGGCTGTTCTTGTGCCCATTGTCCCAAGTTGTTGCCTATCTGTTGTCTGGACTTGAAATTGTAGCTTGCCAAGAGTTAAATGCCTTCTGCTGGGGACTGAGTGGTGGCTGTCACCAGTGAAGCTGGATAGGGCAGTCACCAGCCACACTGCCATTCCACAGGCACCACCTCCTTTTGCAAGTTTGTTCTGTGTATGTTGGGCATGTCTTTTGTTTCCATCCAAGTAGCGCTTCTACCTATAGGAATATGACTAAAATGAAAATGCTTGCTGGTAACTGAGAGCATAAATGCAGTGAGATGATCTGGTGAGCAGCTTCCCACTGCTTCCTTGTTAGAAGCACCTACACTTTTCCAGAGAGCGAATGATGTCACCTGCAGAGCCCTCTCTAATACTTCACTTGCAGTTAATTGCCTGAAAGCCACACTAGGGTCTAGGGCACGGTTCTGTAACTCAGTTAATTGATGGTGATTAAAAAAGAATGATGTTTGTTGTAGCACCAAGTTCTTTAATGGATGCAAGATGACAATGCTCCCTGAATTTCTGGAATTTCTGTACATGGTAAAGATATCTGTACGTTGATGTTCAGGATATTTATTTATTCTAATTTGACATTTTGTTCAGAAGCTTTCTGAAGAACGAGGTGGAAGAACAATTCAAGTACGAAACTCACTGGAAGCATTCAAGAGCTTTGAGAGTGTGAATACCATCACAGTTGCTTTGAAGTCTTAAGCTTGTGATCCCAGAATCCTTATGGAGTAGCTGTGAAGCATCAGCACCATCTGATCTATATTGAGAAAATTTTTGCCACTTCATCGACTAATTTTAAAACATGGTTGGAGGTGTAGTACTGACCCTTGCTGCCAGAACTCTCATATGTGCATCACCTGCTACTACAATCTCTGCACAGTTTTAAAATCAGTTCAGCCAAACAGGTTTTAAAATGAACTAGCATGTCGGGGAGGTTTCCCAGCCCAGAGTTGGCCTTGGATTCTGTGTCAATGACTGAGAAGCAATGACCAAAGCTATGCACCCTGGGCAAGAACAGGGAGTTGTCCTGAGTCACTGCATTTGCAGAAAAGCAGCCTCTCAACAAGAGGTGGGAAGTACTAGCAAGATGAGCAAGAGAGAATTTTGCTACAACCAGCATGAGTCAGAGACCTTCCCTCTGCCTTGATCTGTGATAACAGAGATGAAAATCTGTATTTATTTGTGTTCTCATCTCTAGAGCAATTACCCCAACATGTACTGGCAAAACTACCCAAGACCTGGACTTAAAATGAATTAAGCTTTATTCTGGGGAAAGGAGAAAAAAGCCTTCTAAATGTAAAGAGTTATGGTAACTATCGGGAGGTTTCCTAAGAAAAGTGCATGTACACAAATATAGATATAATTAGCAACTGAAGGATGACAGGGCACAGGGCAGAAATAAATTGCATATTTGCTACAGACAGACATCATTATTTCAGGGTTAAAAGAGCCTAAGATGACAGTTTGGTCTTAAACCACAAATTGTAGTACCTTGACAGAAGATGAACACACCTCTAGAAAGTGACATTCAGAGCCCACTCGACCATACGATGTGACTGCATGTGAGCTCAAAGACCTGCCTGCAGCCCTCAGAGCACTGCCAGCCCACATAACTGTGAGTGTCAGGAGATAGCACCTCTCCCAAGCACGTGTTTTCTTCAGCTATTTATTCTACACAAGGAGCCTGAAGAAATGAAATCGTTCCTCAACAACTTCTCTATGTGAGACTCCAAAGCAGCTCCTGCCTTTATGACCTATATTTAGGACATCCAAATAACAACATATTATGTAGGGGATGAAGGTCGGACACCTCATATACGTAATATTGCACTGACATTGTGCTTGCTGTAACTATTTTAACTATATTACATCTGTCTAGGTTTTATTGGGTTTTAATTAAATGAAATTAAATGAGCGTATATTTAGATTGAGAGAGCATAAACTGACATTCACGCAGATATGGCAGGCTGGCTGTAAGATATGATCTTAATGGAGCAGAGACTTTGCAAACTATTAAACTCTCTCATATAATGAGGTATCTATTTAAATATTCTTTTCTTTGAAAAATAATTCTGCCCCACTATGGTGCAGTGCTGGAGAGCTCAATTAGCACCTTGCAGAACGCATCAGACTCTGCCAAATCCATCATGCTGCTCACACAGAGTGACTGCAGTCAGGTAAGTGGGGCCTAGCACTTCAAAGGGCATTAACTGCTTTGCACCAGCCACAAATATAGGAAAAAGCCACAGATGTTAGCAAGGGTCGAAATCTGGCACATGAGAAGAATTAAACTTGCTCCCCATTCACGCTGTGGTGGAGCCAGAGCCTTGGTGAATCTTGGCATCACGTCACCAGGTCCCTAAAAAGAAAACTTCACTCATACCTGGAATTCTCTTGCACTGAACTGTGGAAACTTCCCTTACTACATTAGAGAGCTAATCAATTTCTTTCGCAAGTCTGAGGATGTGTGCTGCTCATTGATTTCTAAAAGGTTCCCTTGACACATCCCTTGGTAATTACTGTGTCTTCAGCAAGCAGCCAGCTCTGGAGTTTGAATCCCAGGTGAAATATTCAATTGAGATGTTGCTGAAGAACAGCGAACAGGAAGCAAAACTTGGACACAGTGACAGAGTTTACTGGTTTGTTTTCAAACTTTCTATTTCACTAAACTTGTGAAGCAGCTGGTAGAGAGGCAGCCAAGTGCTTGCGAAAAGGAGGCTGGAGAACATACAGCAAGTGCATCAGGAGCTGCCTTGCTGCTCATTTATGGTAATTTCTGATGCTGATTTAGTCAGCTATTCAGTGAAACACATCCATGTGTACTTTCCTACTGCTGCTTCCTAAAGCTCCTAAGAATAATTAACAAGTGTGATATTTTCTTTCAGCACAAACAGATCAAGATTAAACCATGTTGTGGGGGAGATAAGCTAAAGGTCACTGGGAAATTTCATAAGCTATAAATGCATTAGTATAATTAGTGCTCACTGGTACATCAAGGTGGGATCAGGAGTGTCAGCCTGGGTTCTATTTTTGATTAGAGTGATGTCTCATTACTCACTCCCCCAAGTAAAAGCCTATTTCTTATCATCCAAGCATCATCAGATTTATGCAGAGGGCTCCTGCTATGGGGAAATGTGTCAAGACATTCACCTTGCTAGGAGGAAGATAGTGTTGCCCTGGCAGCAGCACTCATAACAAATGTTTTTTGAGTGCCCAGAGACACATCATGGCCAGGCAAGCCATTCTGCCTCTTATTTAAGCATGAGACCTTTCCAGACTGAAGCCAGGCCAGCTCCAGTCCTTCTGTACTTCCAGTAGGATACAATGGACATTCTTTCCCAGGCTAAAGCTCCTATACAGTCATATTGTGCATTGTTAAATATCCTCTGCAATTCACACTGGGGAGCTGCACTCCATCAAGTGAACAAAGCGATGTTTTATTTTCTTTAATTCTCTTTTGGGCCTTACAGTCCTGAGAGACTGAACAGTGCAGCAGAAAAACAAGAGTTTCTCACTAAAACAAGTGCATTCCTAGCCACACACAAGAACTAAACGTCTGCATATCTAAAGCTAGTATTCAGATAAATAATAAATAATAAACAGAATGTTTCAAAACTGCATCCACCTTCCTTTGAAATCCATAGGATTGCTGCTAGTTGGCTTTTTCTTCATTCTTGTAGTGTGACATAGCAAGAGTGATAAAGACCTCAACAGCAAGCAGAGTCTAGCAGAGTCTACGTAAGGAGTGAAGTAGTACATGACCACTGACTTTAGAACTTCAACCAGTATCTCATACCGATTTGCACTATGCAAAGGTAGCTGAGACCTGTTGAGTTGGTAGTGAAATGACTGAGCCTAGGCAAGGATTTGTGGCAATGTCAAGAAGGTCTACAGAATCCATCTCGTGTTCCAAAAGGAATGTTGTCCTCGTCAATCTCTCTTTATAACAAGCCACGATATCCCGGTAGACAGGATCAGCTCCAAAAACTGGTTTTATGTTGTAAAAGAAACAAGCTCAAAAATCAAATTGACATCTGAGTTTAGAATTGTATTTCAGCATCACGAGGAAAAATAATAGTATCAAGAGAAAAGGGAGGAAGGGTGTAGTTGTGGGGACGCTTACTTGCTTTGCTGCCTTACCCGAGCGGAGCTGCTTGATTCTCCCGTTGCTAGTTGCAGTGTCAACAGGCAGGAAGTCCTTGAACCAGGAGATTTCAGGATCAGGGTTACCACTGGCAGCACAGAGCATTGTGGCTGTGCGAGCCTTTTCCACTACCTTCAGCTGCGGGCCCATGTCAATGGTTGGGAAACCAGCTGGGAGGTGGTCTTCTGCAGGAAGCAAAAAAATACACAAGGTTAAACAGAAATGTTCCAGCATAGCTATGGGATACAGTTGTAGTGACAGCATTACCATTGTACAGCATCTGTGCCTCTGCTGGAAAACAGCAGCCAGACTTCCCTACTGAGAAGGTTTTCAAGCCCTTAAAGCACATTAGGCTCTATAATGAGCATTCATTATACCAATAGAAGCTTCCACTAAATTTAACTCCATTTAAATCAATTGCCCTGGGAAACGTCCATAATTTTCATTGATACGTAAGCTCCATCTATTGTTGTTAATAATTCCGTAAAAGCAGGTATTTGCCTTTTGGTGGGAGGACCGAGTTGAAGATAACAGACAAACACAACGCCAAATAGTTTGAGGCATCTTGAAAAGCAATAGCTAAACAATAAAACCCCTTAGAACGGTCCAGAGAGGCCCATTTTCCCTTTTTTTGTCTAAGAACATTTTGTCACACTGGTAGTATAGACTGTAAATCTCTTCCTCATGCCCCCAAATCTGATTCAGAAGGCTTTTAGAAACTAATGAATGTAAAGCTAATGAGGCACGCTCTGCTCACAGGCCGCCTTGCCAGGCTGTGCCGTGGCAAGCTCCTGGTGCATTTGCTGGGCTGCAGAGAGCAACGGAGCTGTGCGACAAACGGCCAGTGCACGCTCTGGCATGTCTTACCGAAATACTTTAAAATGGAGCACCACTGTAACTGCTAACACCGTTCATCCAGCAGGTATGAAAATAGTTAATTGGGTTTGCTGCTGCAGAGCACGCTCAGGTAGGCTGGGTTGAATACATTAGGCAGCCTTCACTGATAAGCCAAGGCATGCTCCAACATCGTCATTCAATAGCAGCTGCAGAACAGAGCTCATTTACTCATTCTGTACCAAGATGTACTGTACTCTGCTAAGCCTGAACTGCAATCAAAAGGACATACTTTCACAGAGAAAAAAAAAAAAAGAACTTGAAGAACATTAAGAAGCTTTTAAAGCACCAGAAACTCAATTATTTTCAGCATGTTTCTTTTTTTCCCGTTTTAAGGGAACTTAAGCAAACCTTCTCTTGCAAAAGTGATTCTGCAAGGCTCCCTGCTCACCGCGGCGTTTAAGCAAACAAGATCTCAGCATTTTCCAAAGTCCCAGAGGAGCCTGAACGTGCAGCAGCCTGGTTTTTCCTGTTATCATCACACATCTGGACCCACATCCCCTCGCTGCTGGCAGGAAGCTGCTAGCCAGAGGCCACCTCAGGTGCTTCCTTCCACCTGTTCTGCCATACCTGCAGCACACACACAGCTTTTGCTGGCTCATCTTAGACAGTTCTTCCTTAAGATCTCAGGAGAATTCCCAAGACCCTTGACTTGTTTGTGCATCGAGACTGCAGCAGAAAGCAACATCTGCTGTAAACAAAACATTGCCCTGGAATATTTTTTTTTCTGGTGGTTGAGGGTGGCTACGAGACATCCAAGGTTTTCTAAAGGAAAAAGAGGTTCCTGATGCATATTAAGAGCACAAACCATATTTTGTCTCTCAAGCAGGCTTCCCTAGAAACTTCTCTCATCATGAGCAAACATAAAAGGAGTATTTTTATTTTTATTTTTATTATTATGTTAAAATGAAAGGTACCAGCGGAAACTAGTTCTTCTTTAATTTGCTCTCCATTGATTTTCAAAGACAAAAGGTACATAGAGCTTAACTGGGATGACACCAGAGCTAGCATTCAATAACAGGCAACAGAAGCACTCGATACTGAGCACTCACAATGCATACTGCTACATGGCTCAAAAGAAACAAAAGAAGGGCACACGTAGAAGTACAGTGTGGTATAGACTGAAAAGCAAAAGATGCATAAGAGAAGTGGTAAACAGTGACATTCCCTTGGATCAAGGCCATGTTTGCCTAAAGTGCAGCACCTTGCTATGTATGACATTGGAAGCAGATGTTTATTCTGGGGAGGCTGAAACCCTGACGTGATCTAATCTAATCACCATGCTCAGTATTTACAGTCCCGGTTTGTTCAAGATTTTACATGGAATGTACTAAGCTAAGTACCACCTCGTTAACTTTGTCCAAAGTCTGTGTGGAGACTTAGCAAACAGCTAAAGCAAATCTAAAACCAGCATTTGTGCAAGAAATCTCTTCCCATCTGCACTGATCCTTTGTCCACAGAAACGAGAGAGGGCAGAAAATCCTTCACAGCATCTGATCCACAGGTACGCGACGGGCCTGCAGCGCTGCAGGTGCCTGCTCAGACAAAACGAGCAGGTTGTGAGGAGCCAGAGACCAGCAGCAACGCCATGAGCTAACCTTGACTTCACCAGGTACATCGGGGACATGCTGATTACAAAGACCCTGGAGTGAAGCTACTTCTGCCATACTGAGAATCCCAAACGAGGCCTGTTCTGGACTCCAGAGAGACGTACACGCAGCTCTCCCCCCCACATGCACCCTGCTGTCAGCTCTGGGGTGGCCCAGGGGCCTGCACCAGGCCAAGGCTGCAGTGCCCAAGCCTGGAACTCAAGGGGATGATAAGCATCTTCTCTAAACGCAGCCTCAGGTGCCTGTGCCATCAGGAAGCAGGGACTTCAGCTGCTGCTGTCCCCGAGACCTGCTGGTGTGGACAGCAGCTGCTCCGGTCGTGCCTGGCACAGCCCCAGGCCGTCCCATCAGCACCGCTCCTCCAGAGATGGCGGGGCTGTGTCCCAGCCAGGCTGGGCGCTGCTGGCTTCACCGGGACAAGGGATGTCCCCGTGTCCCAACATCACAGGCGATGATGGGAGTTCAGAGCTGCTCTTGCCTTGCCTTCCCCTCCAGCAAAAGTCTAATCTAGGTCTAGTTAAGAGGCTCAGTCATGCCTCGGCTCCTTTCAGCCCTCGCTAGCTGTACTAACTTGTCTGCACACGGAGCTTGTCAATAACAGCCACCCTCCTGCCCATGCCAGTACGTGGGTACTCATTCTAGAAAATGACTTTGTCAGCACTTGGTTTTATTCAAGGACAGCTAGTACGCTCTGAATACACATTAAAACAGGCTACGAACTTGCTTTCAAATTCAGATTACCTAGACACCACTTCTTTCTGGGATTTGCATGCTGTCAGAAGGGGTGTATCTCACGTAGGCATTAGGTTAGAGCAAGCAAAATCCAGGCACAAGCAGGAGTTTTTCAGGCACTGCAAGCTCCAATTCCCTCTTTAGAGCACAGCAGCAGAAGCAGAAATGACAGAGAGGAAAATAAGAAGAGAAGAGAGGGAGACAATGAGAAAGAAACGAATGGATTTTGCAATTGCAAACTGAAACTTGGAAAAGGCACAGCCAGACTGAGGCCTTGCTAGCAGCAGTCACCAAGGAGCCAGGAATGTCCCTATGGCATCTAGCATGACAGCACATGCAGAGGATATCTCATGCTCACTCGACAGCTCGCCTTGCTAATCTCCTTGCCGAGGTGACAGAAATCTAACCCCCTGCTCTCACAGCTCTTTTGTGCCACAGATTTCCCGTCTTTAAAGGGGAAGCTAAGGTAAGAAACCTTTCCCACAGCCCCAAACTGGAGCTGAGATCTCCTTTAGAGCTGCTGCAGTTACGTAGCACGTTTGTGGGCTCACCAGAGAAACACCCTTCTCGAGGCTGTTGCTGTGACACAACCACCGGAGCGTCCTTATTTTCTGCATCACTCCAACTATCCGCTGAGGATAAGGACACTGAGGCAATTGAAACCCAGGTCTTGTGAGAAGCACAGACCAGCCACAGTGTGGAATGGTGCAACAGCTGCGTACAGAACAGGCCTGCAGAGAGCCCATGGTGAGCACAGCTGTTGATAGCTGAATCCTGCAGGATTACCCCCAAGATCTTGCTCAAAACTTGTAATCTCTCAGAGAAGAGGAAAACTGGATATCAGATTTCCTACTGGTGCAAACCTTGTATGGCACTGGCTGGTCTTGCAGCCATGCAGCTGTGTTTTGCAGGTCATATCGTGACTTAGCACCTGCAAAACCTTACCCCTCTACCACTGTGAATTTCCTTTGTGTCAACATAATTCTCAGAAATAGTATTTTAGAAAAGATAGTGAAAACTGTAAACACGTTTATGGGTGTTATTTGTCATATTCCTCTTCCTATAAAGGCCAGGCCTGCTTAGTATCATAAGTCCAATTGCTCAGACTGCCAAGGAAGGAAAAAAATGATATCCAGTATAATTTGGAAATAGCAAAAAGTAGCTTTTCTATATGTTACAGCCACAGCTGTAAGGTGAAATCTCCTACAATCTATCAAAAACCATTGCCCCATTGGAAGGGGTGTTCTCAACTCATTTCTGGTGAGATACTGGGCCTTATTCGTTCACAGGGCCGGAAACAGCTTATCTAGCCCACTGGCTTCTGCCAGCGAGTGTCAGCTGAGGAACTTCCAGCCCAACACCAGTTTTAGGAGTGATTAAAACACAAAGCTGCTTTGTTTTCAATTCTGCCAGCTCCCTGAAGCCACGCAGGAGTGTGCTGTGCTTGGGATAAGGCAGGAAATGGATTGAGGGCAGAGTGAGATCTCTGATAAATGCATTTGAGTTAAGTCAGCATTGCACAGGAGCAGGATGCACGCACCCAGTTATTTCACTTCTTCCCTGCACATTCAGTGAGCCAGGCTGGGATCTCACCCAGCTAAAGGCACCACTGCTGAAGCAGTCCTGGCAAGAGGGAATACAACACAGGATGCTGGAGGGGTTTGCAGGGGTCACCCACCCTCACCTACTGATGGACTCAGGACTGATGGATCAATGGAATTACTTTACACATTTTACAAGCTTCCAAAGCTCCCCTTGACACACTAAAACACATCAGCAAACGTGAAATTACCAGTGCAAGAAGGATAGCTGGGGTAGTCGGCAATATTAACTAATGAAAGATGCAAGCTAGTAAGATCGTAAGCACACCACAATCCAGGACATCTGTTTGCTGAATAAACAGCCCTAATTCCTTCAGCACAGGTTACACAGCGCGGCTATTCAATTACTGCAAGACAATCAAAAGCACTCAAGCAATCCAGCGGCCCAGAAGAACGGCATCATTTTACATGATAAGAAAACCCTGACACTGCGCTGCTCAGCTTCAACCGATGCTGCACAAAGAGCATTTCATCAGCCATTTTGAGGCAGCACTCTTCCTGCACCCTCCTTCTTAAAAAGGCCCCCTAAGAGGCTCATCAAAAGCATCATCCAAATTTGTGGCCTCCAAAGGCTGCCTGGTGCCAGGCTATGGCCTGTGTGGGGAGGAGGAAGGAGTGCGTGCTCGCTGCAGGAGCCAAGTCTCAGGCGGGCTAATTAATGCCCTGTTGACATTGGCACCGCCTTCTAATTGCCTAAGGAAAAGGTGGGGCAGTGAAACCAACCTGTTTCAAAGGCAGCAAAGTTAATTGCTGGGTTAGCAAGTACAAAACAGTTTCAGGCAGGCAGAAAACACAAACAGTCATCTATCGATGACAGGGCTCTGAATGACAAATCTGCCGGCTCTGTATGACATCACGCCAACGTGACACGCTGAAGATGCCTGCTGAAAACGGGAGAAGGGCGCAGATGAATGGGTGGGTGTGGAAATTAGCTCCAGAAGGACTTCTCTGTGTCACGGCGTAACCACATGAATTACCGCACAAGAGCTTACAGTAAACACAGTATTTGCTATCTCTCAGAAAGATCACAGCAGCAGCAGCAGCAAAACAGTCACAAAAGAAAGAATCTGAGTCAGTCCAAACCAAAGAAAGTACTGTAAGGAAAATTCAAGAAAATACAAGACTAGACAAGGCAGAAGAGAATAAACCATCAGGCTGATTCCTGCCCCGGGGGCTTGCAGCGTGGGAGCTCGCTGGACCTGCTCATCCTGGAGGTTATGAGCCATAAAACACCCACTGGAGACAGCACTGCCAGAAGGGTGCTGCTCACGCTGTCCCTTTGCGGCAAGATGGCTGCTTCCTCCATTTGCAAGCCCCCAGTACCTTTCTGGCAGGGCAGGTGGCTGTCCCCAAGTGCCTGGAGGGCAGCACGGTGCTGCACAGGTTCCCTCCCTCCCACAGTGCTGTCCCCAAGGCCATGTAAGAGACAGGTCCCTCAGGGAGCACAGTGCACATCCACTGCCACAGCCTCATGCTCTGATTCAGCATCTCCACGAGCATCGTGAGATCTGCTGAGATGGCTGGGAGCAGCCACAGCTTCAGCCAATTCCTCTCTCTCCACAGATAACAACTTGCGACCTGCGCTTCAGAGGGCACACACAGATGATTAACAGCTGCTGAAGCTGACTCAGAGCAGACCAGAAGTGAGTACTCAGTCACATACTTGGACAAATTAAAGGTTTGCACCTACGACCCACTGCTTCAGTCTGTAGTTTAGGGATCTTCCTAACAAATAACAGCTTCTGCTCAGGATGCCTTAGCTGTGGAATCTGCTATCAGCTAGGAGACCTCAGTTCATCCTGGAAGAAAACAATTATTTACACCTTTATCAGATTAGACAGCAACAGCCTGAGACAGCATCTATGAAATCCCTGCTACCACATCATCCCTCAGCCACCCCTGTCATCTCTTCCTGCTTTCCATTTCAGCTTCCTCTCCAGGACAGTCTCATTGGCAATCTTGGTCCTACACTCAAACTTTCTGAATGACTTAAGGCCTGGTATAACTAAAAAAGTAAAAAATAAAATTGGTAAAGAAGATTATAGTAGCAGCTCATCTGCTCAGCCTGCACAAGCTCTGTACTTGGGACAGGACCGGACTGGACAGGACCTACCCACACTGATGTACAGAACCTTGCAGGCTGGTGGGATGTGAGGTGCAAAGTCCCTTGAGAGGGGATGACCACCCTAAGCCTCCTGCTCAAGCCCAAGCCCAACGCTCCACCACAAAGGCAGAGCCACGTCCACAAAGTCATCTCCAACCATCCAAATGCAAAGAAACACCTTAACGAGTATTTTTCCTGAGAGACTGGAGAAACTAGTCACTCAAGTTAATGAAGTACTAAAAAGGGCTTAGGCTGTAAGGTGCTGAAAGTCATTTAAGGGTTCAAAGTATAGCAGGGCAGAAACTACAGCAAGAAATGTCAAGAATGTGGGTGAGGAAGAGCTCGCACACCAGCAGAACTGATCCTATCTGCAACATTCCCGACTGAGCAAGCGTCCCTTCCTTAACCCCTTTTTAGGTAGAAAGCCTGGTTTATTCCCTCTCCACCAAAAAAATATTGCAGCCTAATTTCGAATAGGTAAAAATAGAGTTTTGTGAAATAAGATTAGACTCCTTCAACAACTAGTACTTAAAAAAAAAATAAAAAAACCCTCAAAAAAAAAAAAACCCAAACCAAACAAAACCCAGCAGCTGGAAGTATGCCTTTAAAAAAGCTCACAAAACTTTAAACACAATGAATTCAAAAAGGTTTTGCAGCCAGCTATTAAGGCTCCTAAGTAAAGGAACAGTAAAAGACGACCAAGCTGTGCTTCCAGGCAGGACTGTGCCATTTCTTGGTACCAGCCAATGAAAATAACTGCCCGTAGACCTATTTTCAAACCACTGTTCCCTTTTAATATTTTATACTGAGAAATAGAACACAACTGCTGTCACTGCACGTTTCCTTGTGACAGAATATATAAACATACTCCCACTAAAACATACCCAAAACTTCAATCTTTTCAGAGAAAAGCATGTAAATGGCTTACTTGTACTCTAAGTCATTTACGAATCCCCTGCATTTTCCGTACCACTTCACCTGCACCGATGTGATATGCTATTAGCATAGAGATTTTCATTTTTAAGATGTGCAATCAATAAAGCATTTCCATATGTCATTAAATACAGCGTGTGGTTAAATTAATGGAGCATTTGACTTTTGATCCATTTATGTTTGGTTGCAGTTCAGTGCAGGAAAAAATGCATGAGAACTGAGTTAATCTGACAGCAGAGCTCTCCCACGCTTTCTAACACAGAGTTTCAGATTAATGTGAAGCATTCCTGCTGCCACTCAGTTGGAATACTAAATCTGTTCATTTCCACTTCACAGGCCAGAACGCAAGATTTTCGGTCACTTAACTCCTGCTGAAAGGGCCAGATCGTGCTAAAATCTGATTTCTATTTCACTCCTGCAGCCTGTCTGCATCGCTGCCAACCCAGTGGCCTCTTCTCTTCTGGGGGAACATCACAGCCTACCGAAGCAGCAGCAGCCAGCGAGTCTGGAGCAAAAAATTTTAACATTTGGGAAAGGAGAAAGTTCTGTGCTTTGACAAAACATCCTGCTGAAAAACTCCAATTCCCATGTTGGAACAACATGGATGGAGTTCCTACAGAGAAAGCAATGCCCTTCCTTGCACTTACACTACTGAAAAGGAAGGCATTCAGACAACACCGTGGAGCAGCAATTTTTTAAGACTTTTAAAGAATAATCGCTGCAATATTACTTGAGAGAGAAAAAGAATTCCCTTTTGTCTGTCTTTCACCCTCCCCAAAACCCCCGCTCAAAAACTCTTGAGAACGTTGTAAATGTTCTGGAAATACTAGCTTGGAAATTAAAATTTAAGATTGTACTGGGGAGGAGCCAGAGAGTCATTAGGGAAAGCACAAATGTGCTCCAGTTCTGGGATTCACGAACTGCCAGTGCTTCAAAAGGAAAGCAAAGAATTCCCCCCCAAGAAGAATGCCCTCCCGAAACACCTCTGTGCTCTCTGATCTTAAGGACTAAACTGAAACTTGAAGGCAATCTCCAAAGCTGCCAAGCAATGGGATGGAGCAGCTCTGTAATACCGTGAGAGTTTGGATCCCAAAGCCAGCAATCAAGGTGTGTGGGTGTGGGAAGGAGGACAAGCACAGTTTCTTACAGAAACAAGGCTCCTTTGCAGCAAGCAGGCTGAAAAGCACCAGCCCTGCTGCTCTCCACCTCCCCGTACTGCCCCTTCCCTGACCCTGTGCCTTTTCTCCAGTTCCATCCTTTCCTACCGCTCTCAGTAAATTCTCATGCACAGGCTCTGTCTGCCATTTCCTTAGCTGTACTGATCTGTGCTCTGAGCAAGTGCTCAGAAAACATATCAAAATACTTGTATTAATTGTAAGTTAGCAAAACTACAATATAGAACCAGTCCCAATAAAGGCCAATATAGTAAAACAGAAATGAAATTTCTAGTCCGAGGTATTATTTCTTTACAGCATTTAAAAATAAAACAACCTTCAAGAAAATGCTGCCTTCAAGAAAATATTCATATATTGAGATGAGGTAAACTCCGTGACTCTGAAAATTTCTCATGTATCTTTTCTCAGAGAAATTCTATCTTTGAATAAAACAATAAATGTGAAGTTTCAGTGCACTCGTTCTGTTTCAGCCAGTTCAGGCACAGAGGGTCTGCAGGCACAGAAATCATTTGTAAAATGTAAGAATCCAATTTGTACTCTAGACAGACCAGCGACATGGCAAACCACTGCTTTGTACTCAGAAGTTTTAAAATACTCTATCACGTATAAAGCAAGTTGAGATACTGGGTAACTAACTTTATTTACTTGGTGGGGAAGTAAGTTTTATAAGGAGGTAGAACACTTGCCCAGAGTCAGGGACAGACACATTTTCTTACTATGAGTTCTACATCTTACTGCGAGACATCACTTTCTAGAAGACCCATTAATTGCACTGGCTCCAGCAGCACTTTAGCTGGAGACTCTGGTTACCTTAATAGTCTTTCAGAGACCATATGAAGTAGGAAGGCCCTCAGCAGAAGACCAGCAGCAAGCCAGTGACTACACGCCAACATGAGTAAGACACATTTCCAGATAAGTTATGGCCTTTAATGTTGGGATGATGTAATTGATCAGAGTTTAACAGGGGGCACACATTTTTTACACAGACAGTGAGTGTTACGGAGGCTCAGCATCCTATTTACTGCTTTGCCACAACACCCATCTCTTCAGAAAGAAATACCACAGAAGGAGGGGCTGATAATTTCAGCCAAAGCTTTAAGCAAATCCCCAGTGCAGGTCCTCATGAATTAAAGAGCATGCAACAGATAAATGGAAAGCTGGCAGCAAAACCACAGCAGGGCCAAGAGGATAAAAATGGCATCTCTCGGCTCCCATGGCACACATCTCAACACAAACCAAGTGCAGGAAATCAGCTAGCATTCCTTTCCTGCTCAAGAAAAACTCATTCCCTAACATTCAACGTAGTTGCTGTTAGTCAAGGGTTTGGTTTTTCAAATGAGCACTAGGGAAACTGTAGGTCTCCACACCCCTCTAACTGCGGTGGGACTCCTCCTTCCCACATGGAAAGGGAGCGTTATCTTCCAATTTATTCCTTGCCTTTTCCCCCAAAACATTACCAGATACAGACCAAGAAAGCCAAAGAGACACTCAGATTTGGCAAGCTTCAGCCTCACAAGTCCCTTGAGAACAGCTGGCTTTGAAGTTCCAAAGACAATCTGCTATTTTTCCACTGCAGTGTAATCCTGCTTTTATTTAGGAAGATCCCTGCATCACCTCGCTAGTGGCTGGGAAGAGCAGTCCCCACAGTAGCTGTTGAGGTTTCCTTTTTTTTTTTTAGCTTTTATTGTTTAATGGGAAATTACAGAAAAGGGGAAAAAGGCAGCCATTGTGACCTTCCCACATAACAAAGCTGAGGTTTAGGACAAGCAGAACTGAGAACAGCTACTGGGGATGTCATGCTCTCACCCTGTATGAGTTTTGTTTCATTCCTGACTGAATAGCAGACAGCATTCAAGAGACAAGGGCTGAAACAGCGCGAGGTTGCAGATCTCAGAAAACAATTACAAGGAAATGGAGTGCATGAATCGGTTCGTCTCCCTTGCTCTGAACCGTCTCTCCTCCTGCCCTCAGATACACACATGGCCGCAGGTGTTCCTGCCTGCTTTGGTATTTCTCTGCAAGATACACACGGCCCGGCTTGCAGGAGGAGGCTGCTCTATAGACTCTCCAGGCCCTTCTTCGAGGCCACGCTGACAGCGTCACACGGGTGATGTTGCTGCATCCCATGTCCCCAGCACGGCGGTGCTGCGCTCAGAGCCGCGCGGGCGCACTGCGCGCCTTTGCTGCCGCCTCTTTCTTTTGCCAAGCTCGGGTTCAGCCAGATTTTCCAGTACAGACAACAACTGTGCTATTTACATTTCATACACCTACAGGGAAGAGAGCGGAGCTTTGTTGGAACAGATGTCTTAGAAGGAAGTTCAGAGGCTGAAAAGCATGTTGAAGCCACGGCAGCCTCTCCGACCCGCTCCACCATGGCCCAGGTGGTTTGGCTGCAGAGTGCCCATGCAGCTGGCGCGCACAGAGCTGCGAGGTGTCAGGAATGACAAAGCAGTGCCAGGGTTTGATTTACTGCCCGGAGAGCGGCGGCTGGCGGGGGCCGCACAGGGAGAGGTCAGGCAGCGCTGTCCTTTATGAGCATGTCAACAACGGCCGTGCTAACGCACTCCCAGATTGGACTGCTGGAAATGAGAGCGTGCCCGGGTACAACTAATTGGAAATAGGCCCGGAATTCCTAATAACCGAAGTTATCGTCCCTGGGATTTATGCCAAATTAGAGACAATTAATTTTCCTCTCTTGATTATTACACACCTTAATAGCTCTGTCCTTGAGTCGGTTCCATCCTTCACGCAGAGCCCTTCAGCTCAGTCGCTAAAATTTGATGTGCATGAAGAACGGTTAATAAGAAAGTTCTGAATCAAAACCGAGTTACCGTATCACAATCTCTCATGTTTTACAACAGTGAAAGAAACAAATGGATTCAAAGCCTACTTCAGATCCCAGATTATAAAGGCATTTGCTGCATAGCCTCTGCACTCTAGTCTTCAGAGGCCTTAAACAATTCTACATTTCCCTTTAAGATGTTCTTTTAAAATATCACATGGCAGTATATACAGATAATCAGGATTGTTTTCATTAAATGATTTCAGTGAAGTTCACTGGCTTTATTTGATATACAAAAGACTATTTAACCTTCTCCCAAGATACTCCGCTGATGTAATTACAAGCAAGAGATGAGGCACAGCTCTCCCAGCTGCAATCATGAACAGGAAAGAAAACTTTCCGCCAAGCAGAGGCCACTGCACATCTTTCCCGAAGGATGCAGGAGGCGGGTATCTCCTTGCAGACAGGAGTACTGCGACTCTATTTCCCCAGCTCAGCGCTTACTGGCCACTGCTATCAGAATGATCTGGCTAGAGATGTTAAGAGCAACTGTGTGCTTAAGGTAAAATAACTGCTGGCGCTCCCGTCCTAGGCATCGCTCCTGCACAAAGCAAACAAGACCCCGTGTCCCTTTTCGGAGAGTCACCAGCAAAAGCTGAATCAGGGCTCTACAGAAGCCCTGAAGACATGGCTGTGATCTTCAGAGCTAATGGGGCTCCAGCTGTAAGCCTGCCTGAGACACAAGAGGACACACTTCCCAAGGATGGAAGGGAAATGGCTGAACCTCAGCTGGTCACTGCTGAGCTGACAACCAACACAACATGCCAGCAGGAAACACTCTGCACAGTGAGCCCCTGATGACGGATGTGATCACGAGGACCTCTGACTCTGTGAGAAAACACTGCCCTTCTTTCCAGAGAGGAGTCTTTAGACCTATGACCTGCCTGAGGGAAGAGAAAATAGGTCCCGATCCTATCTGTGAAAACCAACACAGCCCCAGCCTGCTCCAGACGGCGCTCAGCCTCCTCGTGACTGGCCCCATGTCCCAGCAGCAGACGGAACCTTGGGGGTTTCAGCAATGGCAGGGAAACCACAGTCCCACACAAGCTGAGCCACCTCCTGTTGAGGCTTACACGCTGCCCAGGGGGCCCTACAGCAGAAGGCAGTCTGCTGTCATTTTCACCACCACACCTCCTTCCCAGCAGACCTGAGGCAGATCTCTGCAGAGCCCAGCAAGGAGAAGCCACTGAATGTTACCACTTGAGATCTGAAAATCCACATTTCATAGAGTCTGTTGAGTCCTGGGATAAGGCTATTATTGCTCTCCAAAGCAGTTTACTCCCTAGGTTTCTCCTTCTCTGTCTGCTGCCATCCCTGACACACTTGGTTTCCACCTGCACAGAGACAGAAAGTGGTCTCCTAAATGAATGGAAATAGTGGAAGGGATTTTGGGGGATGTACGATCCCAAAATCATGGGAGGCACGGAGAGGAAGCAAGCACCCCCTCAGCTTGTGGCTCACAAACAACCCTGGTCTGCTACAGAACAGCAAATCAACACAGGTTCCCCATACATGCAAGCAGCAAGTAAAACAACAAAATAAATGAAGCAAGCAAACCCAAAATACTTATTAGGTTGTAAGTGAATAACCTGAGACAACATTACATTGCTTAGCCTACATATTTCTTCAGAGAGCCCTTGCACAAAAACACCTGAGAACGCCTGGTCTGGGAGGTAGGGCCCCACCAGCACGTGAAGCTGGGCTGCCACGTGCACAAGCTTTGGGCTCAGACCTCGACACACCGTCAACAAAGGCAAAAGGTTGACTCTTCCCAGAAAACCACCTGCAAACAGAATAAACAGCATCATCTTGCACTTACACTGAGGACAGAAATTAAATTAGCAAGTAGATTTTGATCATGAAGTGACCTTTAAAAATGATTGAGGGAAGAAAACATTAGCCACTGTTATTTCCTCTGATACAGATCCCTCCTGAAGGCAGCTTTGTCTGCAAATATTATTGCTAATTTTACTTCACACTTTCAAGCTGCTTTTAAGAATTTAAGATTACTCTTATTTTCTTATTTTTTCACAGATAGGCTTTGCTATCTTGTTTCTTCATATAGGCACAAACTGAGAAAAGCACTGTAGCTGGACTTAAAAGCACTGGACAATTTTATGATGTTTAATAACATTTGTAGCTATAAAAACTAAAAACCAGTAAGGGTAATGAAATCTTATGCTCCGGTGCTTAAGGTATTCTCTTCTTCTTGTCCCACATGCTGAACCGTGAAAATAGTTCATGTCAGGATGGGAAGCTCCTTTCAGACACCCCCAGGGGCCAGCTGCTGCAGGAGGTCAGAGGCACTGCCAGCCAGGCTGACACCACACTGCCATCTCGTCTAACTGTACTAAACACCACCATCACCATGCTAGCAATTACAGCATTTGTTGCACAAATCTTAAAGAGTGTTCCAAATGAAAGTGGGCTTTTCTTTCTTCCTGGCTTAAGTAGGGTTATGGAGAGATTGCCAAAAATCGCACCTACTTACGTTTTCAACAATCACATTTTCTTTCGATGCTCTCATCAGACCTTGCTGCTTTCTCACTTACATAGAACTGCAAAGATTATGCAGAATTCACATCTGCATTGTGACAAGCTCTTTTAAAAGTCAATACTTTCAGAATCTGCTTTGACCTTGCATTTGGACAGACATAATGCCATGCACGACTCCATCCTGCACACAAGTTCCCTTATTCATGCGTCAAGGCAAGGGATTCGACTGCCAATGCCTTCTCTTCGCTTGCCAGGCCAGATTTGCCTAAAACCCAAATCAGGGCAGAACTGCACTTTCAAAATTTGATAACCTCTTATGGTAGCCAATCTTTTTTTAAACAGTGACACACTGTAATCATTGAACTGTAGACCACAGACCATCTGTCAGTATCATCTCTAAGTCATTTCATCATTGCAAAGGCTTCTGACACTGGAAGGCCCTTGGCTGCTTTTGCCTTTTGTATCTGATATTTTAAGCAGTTGAGACTGAACTACACCATGTCACAAGGGATGACGCAGAGAGCAAGGTGGCAGGCAGTTGTACCAGACGATCCAGTGGTCCTTTTTATGAAGCTCAGAACATCACAGCACAGAAGATCAGAAGTTCCAGCAGTTTTTCCACTTCTCATACAACCAGTTTCAATACTCTGCGCTTTTATCCATTGCCTAAATGCATCCAAACCTCTTCCCTCCATTGGCCCTGTGCCTCTTTCCACAATCCGGTTTTGTTGGGAACGGTGGCCTGGTCTGCTTGCCAGCCTGTCCTCAGGAGCAGGCTCCTGCTCCCTGAAACCCTCCTGCTCTGAAGGACGGCATTTCATCAGGCTTCACCCCCTCCTCGATCGGTCTTTCTAGCACATTTATCTGCTCGTGCAACACCACCTACATCAAATCCCAACAGCAGCATGCAAGGTAAAAAAAAAAACAAAAAATGTTTCCCAGCCCCAACTGTCTGACCCTAGAAGTCAATACTCCTACAATTAGCTGTCTCATTACCATCTGTATGTTAGTCAACAAAACAAAAATACTGACATTTCATGTATAATCACTGGCTGAACCAGCAGGAAACAAAGCTCTCATGCCTGCACACAAGAGGCAGAGAGCAGCCCCTGGGGATGTGGGGTCTCCTTGTGTATCACCAGACAGGGAGAAATTAATTGTATTTGAGGGCTTGGGGACATCTGCAGAGCAGAGAGTGCTCTCCTGACTGCTCACAGGGGTCATGCCCGCCCCTGTGCATCTCTCAGTCACCATGAAGAAATGTGTTCATCCTCGGGCAGAGTGGAGAGATGGCAAACACTACTCTGAGTGTTTTTAGCAGGTTGCAACAGGCTGCAGCTCTGGTGAGACAGGTTTGTCAGCCCCACCTGACAGCTCCCCGTGGGCTGATCTCAACAGGAGGAGGTCGGAGGCCTGGGTGAGCCAGCTGGGCCTGACATGCCCCAGGGCTGAGGTCAGGCAGAGCCAGGTGAGGGGCTGCTGGCTCATCCTCCTGCCCAGGGGTTGTGGCAGGACCACGGGCTGAGCAGCCTGACTGATGAGCACAGTTTGCCCGCTGCAGGGTGAGGCCTGTGCCCCGCGGCGGTGCTGGAGCCTCCCCTCACAGGGCGCGCGCCGCCATCCCGCCCGCTGCCGCTCTGCGAAGCGCTGCTCACAAACTCGCCCATTTGCAAGCTGCATGCAGCGTGAGGCATCGCTGCAAACTCATAATTAAATTCATTACTCCATACAATTTTAAGCCATTCTTCAAATAATTACAGTAATTTGATAAGCAGAAATCACATAAACCTGCTGCAGTTTTATCTCTCCCATTTGCTGTCTGAAGGAAAATGTGTGGGTAATTAGTCAGATGATAACAGTCCGGGTTATGCAAGCAAAACAAAATTAATATGATCCTTACTCAAAAAAAAAAAAAAAAATTAAAAAAGACACCAATGACACCTTCGGCAGTGCGGGGTGGGAGCGAGGGACGCAGCGAGGCCCGGGGTGGTGGGAGGAGGGCGATGCCGTGCCCATGGAGGCGGGTGTGCCCAGAGCCGGCCTGCTGCCTCCTCTCCGGGGAAAGTCTCCTCAGGTAACCTTGGTAACTGGGAGGCCCGGTAGAGGCAAAGAGGCGAAGGCTTCCTGCAATATGCACGAGACCACGACAGAACATTCATTAGCACTCTAATGTCAGGAGGGATGGCAGTCCGGGCGGCCGTGCCACTCCTCACCTTGTTTATGAGGTTCCTGACCTTTCCTGCTTTGGACCAGAGAGAGGAGCAATGAGAAGTTCACACTCACTGGCTTCTCCAGAAAGCTCGTGTTTGTGGATTGAGAACCAGGGAGAAAATGGTGCACAATGGCCCTCGCAGGCTCTGGACGCCCTTGGGGCTCATCCACCTCCCCAGCGCTTCCATGGGACTCGCTGCCATGTGAACCAAGGGCTGCTTTGCAGAAGGGGCAAATGGAGACATAAAGAGGTGGAACTGGGGGCTGTGAGGAGGCCGTGGTCAGCACAGACCTCGGTGCCCTGTGTCCTGCTCCGACCCCATGGCTGAGCTAGGGGCTGGACTACCAGCACAGGCCGACAGCTGGCACATGGCCTCTCCACTGGACTGCAGCATCACTGCACCCGGCTGGAAAACATCAGGTGACCGATGGGTTAATCAACCCAAAAGGGCCTGGGATGAGTTTTGCTAGAGATAAGGAAACATGGAGTATACCAGGGTGAAATAGAAACGTGGTCCAGCAGTGAGATCAATAGAGAGGAGAGGGCCAGGGCTGTGGTTCCTCTGGAGCTCGGATTAAGAGCTTCATCAGGTTTCTGCAATCAGATCTGATGACACCACGATGGAACAAAGGGAGGCTCCAGGCCCTCATTTCACACAGCAGCAAACGAGAGTCATCAATTTCCTGAAAGTGACTTTATGCCTCGTTAAGACCCATCTAAATTATATACAAGATGACTTCCAAGTAATGGAAAAATGAATCTGCAGACAGTCCTTTTCTTTTTTTTTTTTTTACCCCCTCTTTTCTTTCCTTAAGGATATGTCTCCAACCAGCCTGAAACCAAACACTTGTTTGAGGGAGAAAAATTCCCATTGCTACAGGGAGATGTTTCAAAGTGAGCACTTCAGTTTTAAATGCTGCTGCACCTTTCACGCTTCTTTTCTTCCCCTAGAGCTCGGAGCACCCTGGCCAAGAAAAGTGATTCAAGTCCTAAGCACCACTGATAATAAGCAGTTTACGAATTCAGGCAAGATTAGCCTTAAATATCACTTGCCAGAAGAATCAATCTCTATGTGGCAAGTCTACAGCCATACATATATATAAAAAAACTTCTTAAAATGAAAGACATTTCACATCCTTAATTCAGAAATAAAACCAAATCAGTTTGCTGAGTAAGCGAGTTCAATGCAACTTAAAAAGGGGAGGAACAGCAGTACAACGCACCAGGAGGAAAAAAGCAAACAGGTTCTTTTAGTATATAATTTACCAGCTGCTAAAATCAGAGTCAAGTATGAGTGCCTGAAAGAAATCCTTAGCACAGAGGCTCTGTCTGCTTCCTTGACATGGCCACGGCTGCCCTGCCACCCACCGGATGGCTCCCTGGGCACTGGTACAGCACGGCTCTGCCCTCCCTCCCCGGAGCCACATGCCACAAGAAGGGACAGGGACAGGCGTTGTCTCTTCATTGTGAAGCTGATTCAAAGCTGGGTGTATCACCAGGAAGGATGATGGATTCGCTGCTGCTTGGGAGATTTGAGGAGAGATTTAAAAATTTTAAAAAGTCTGTGGGAGAAGCTGCATCACTGGTGCATGTGTGCAGAAAAGGGAGTTTGGGCTTGTGGGTGTCACGGTGCTGCCTGGCTGGGGAAGCTGACTCACTGAGCCCTGGAACCCACCTCCCCAACAGGTGTTTGTGTCATCCCTGGCATATACCTAACAGCTGCAACAAGGCAACTTCCAATCAATTTCCACAGCCCAGGGCTTCAGATAACCACTTGCTTTGGTCAAGAAGAAATTTGTTTCCTTCCCAGCTTTTCCTGAAGCAGCAGCAGTCAGTTATGGGAAAATGGACTGGGGAGCAATGGCCGGGGGTGGCACCAGGAACAACCCCGCGATATCTGCACCAAGATGGGGGACTGGGGGAGAACAAGTGGCCAAGGACCCTGGCAGAGGGAAGAAGGACTGCATCCCCACCTCGCAGCCCAGTGCTGCCTGGAGGGATGGGATGAGCCCCTTGCAGCAGCCTTGTCCTTTGCGGGGTGTCAGTAGCTCCCCTTCCCTGCTGGGATGGGTTTCCTGTGCAGTGAAATGCCCGGTGTATTGCAGTACTCCCAGTGACTGCCCACCCCGCAAGGAGATAAGGACAGATAACCTCATCTCCCTTCTGACCTCGTGCTCAGGATTCTGCTGACAGAGCAAAGCTCGCAGCAAACTCGTCTCTTTCAGCTGTGGGCCTCCACCACGGATGGTAATCAATACAAGCAGATCAGGCAGCAGCAAACAACCACTGCCATTTCGGCTGCTCTCACCAAGTCTGATCCCAAGTCCCTGCCAAAAAGCAGCTCGAAGTCCCAGCACGGTGATGCCGCAAGTCCCCGTGCTGCTGCAGCCTGGTGGGACACAGGCTGGCTGCTGCCGGGCTGGGCAGGGCAGCTGGCAGAGCGCGGCAAGCCTGCGGCGCTCCAAACATTTGTCACAATTATCGGGGATTTACGAGGACAGGGATCCTGTCAGTTGGCTGTAATTTCACTCCAAATGATACCCCCTCTGTAGGAGGCAGCCTGTGAATTAAGTCAGCCTGGAGGGAGGAAGAGAGATGTCCCCACTGAGCGCCTCTTTGACAGACAGGTCACCTAGACAAGCTCCTCTGCAGAGAAGCTCGCTGAGGGCCTTGGAGCAAGAGGTTGTGTCCCCAGCACCCAGGGCAGCAGCCCACCTCTCAGTGCTGCGGCCAGATGGCTGCTGGGCACCAAAGGCAGAGCGCAGGGCGCTGGAGCTGGCAGGTGCCCCAGCTCAGCCGTGCTGGAGATGTGTGCTGGTGCTAAAACCAAACAAAGAACATGGGGATCTGCATTCGCTGATTGTCTTCGCGCAGGACTGGCAGCTGCAGCTATAAGAAACACGTGTACATACTGAGCCAGCGACAGCAACACCCCCAAAAACCTAGTGCAGAACACCTTAAATGGGAGGGAGGGATACCATGCCATAACAGACACATTTAATTAAGATGCTACCTGCAGCTGTCCCTTGTATACACATCCAAAAATCACAGTGCTCTGCGTCAATTTGCCTAATACCAGTTTTGTACTACAGCAACACAGCAAGTGCTTTGCTCCCTTTGCT
The DNA here is from genome assembly GCA_013396635.1 of Penelope pileata. Classification (NCBI taxonomy): domain Eukaryota; kingdom Metazoa; phylum Chordata; class Aves; order Galliformes; family Cracidae; genus Penelope; species Penelope pileata. The sequence goes on from WBMW01001574.1 coordinate 274,312, forward strand.
AATTATGAAGACTTAGCTCTCTGGAATGATACCTGATTGCAGGCAATGATTTTTGCTAATGGAACAGCTCATCCTTTCCATACCTGAAAATCTGCAAGAAGAAAGTACTCCAGGGGGGAATACATAATGTAGTAGAAGGCATGCTATGCACCTCTTTCTATGAACCTATAATCCTAAGGCTTCACAGTTCACACAGTTCCACTTATTGCACTACAGAGGCACTTTTCACACTCGCACAAAGGTTGTGCAATTCATTTCATGATCATCAAAAAAATCATTTAGAATAGGACTTTTTAACAGTTGCATGAGATTTTCCAGCATTTCTGTTGTACTGTGCCATGGTAATTCTTTCTGCAGGGCTCTGTACCGAAGAGCAGAATTGTACTGCTCCTGCTGCTCTTTGGATCCTTACCCCTCTCCCTCAGAGCAACCAATTCTTGCCAATTCATAGGTAGTTAAACAAATTCTTAGATCCATTAAGTCCACCAATCCCACTACATGTTTTCAACAATCCTGAGTATCAGGACACCAGCATCACCATAACCCGTGAGACACCCATTTGGGGACATTCATTCTGACACAAACTGAATGTCAGTGGTACGCATCTACCCAGGAAGACTGGCCAGCGGCTGCACATTCATTACTGAAATTAACTGCGCTGTCTGTGGGTGGAAGAACCACCTCGTACAAGGTACTGACTCAGGAGAAATTCTGAAGGGAATCTAGTCAAATAAATATGGATTTTAGAAATAGCAGAGAGAAGGTTGTAAACTCTCAAAGCTTTCCTAGAAAACTGTATCTCAAAGCATTCTAGTTGGATTCTCCACTTATTAATCTGCACTAGAGCAGCTCTTAGAGACTGGCTGGTTATATTTAAAAATATTCATGACGATCCTTTTTTCAAAGCTGAAGGAGCTCCAGAGGATCCCTGGCAGAACTGCATCAGGGACACACAGAAAGCTTGCAAAGCGCACAGCACAGAACAGGCAAGCTGCTATGCCAAGGCAGTGTAAGCAGCTTATTAAACCCCACCGGTCCAAAGCCAGCGGGCAGGACTGCTGGTCCCGAGTAACGCACTGCACCGTCAGAACAGGGTTTCAGTATGTGTTACAGCCCAGTGCAGCTTCCACCCATCACTGCTGGGCAGCTGCAACCAAGCAGCTGCCAGCTCCCCCTGCAGCACACCTGCACTGCCTAGGGAAAACAACTGCCCGCTACGCATGCCTGTAACGGGGCTCAGGCTGTGGCTACAGCAGAAATTTGCAAGTGTTCTGTAAATAAATAAATAAATCACTCAACTGTGCTGCCTTTGCAGACAGATTTTCCTTTTCAAATTTCCCTTGAGCTGCATATGGCTCTGTAAAGAGCCATTCCTTCCAAAGCATGCTGGCTTTGACAACCACCGTCCAGATTTTAACATTTCAAACAATTCAGCGACCACAGAAATTTGTGCTAATGAGGAAATATGCCAATGTACTGCACGGGAATAGGAGGGAGAGGAGTAGTAAATAAAGACAGGGAAGGTCTAGGCAAGGCAGCAACTGAAGGAAAAACTTGTAAGGATCAGCAGGCTGGGCCAGGTGGGCTCCCGTGGTCTTAAAGCCCACAGGAGTCTCAAAGATGCTCTTCAGCTCAAAGATGAAAACAGCCATAGCTGCCAGTTTGCTCCACAGGCTCTTCACAGTGGGACTGGACTGGAGCAGAGTTGAATTGACTAGACCAATTTGGCAAGTCTTAAAACATTTCTCTGGAGAGAAAGAGGCTAACTAGGCACCAGCCTGAAGCTGCACAGCAGCTGCATCATCCTGATGACTGCACGCAGGTAAGGATATAACAATGTCAGGAATGAGGGAAGAGGCCCCAGCAGAAACTCAACTCTCCCATACAATTATGTGCATCACAAAGGAACAGAAGAAAGCATGAAGACATTATGGAAATGTAGACAAAGTGAAAAAATAACACGAGTCTCTGCCACTAGGGTTTTCTGGTTTTGCTTTTAACCTTATGCAGAAGGCGCAAAGACTTACAGTCAGGATGGTATTGCACTATATGGATGGCATAAGGAAGAAAAGAATTTGAGTTGTTTCATCTAAAACCCTCTGGGCAGAGCTGGCATTAGACCGAAGTAAAGTATGCCACATGCCTCGATGGGAGGAAAGCAGATGGCGATGATAAGAGGACGAATGCTTGTGCTTCCCATCTCTGAGTGCTCCATTTATTCTTAACTAGCTGTTTCCTGCTCCACTGCAGCAGATATTGCTCCTCCCCAATCACAGCCAACCTTAAATGCTATGGCAACTTTAGATTCTGGGACAACTGAGGCCTGGGTCTTGGTTCCACCAAGTGTGGAAATGACCCTGAGTTTTCTAGCTAGAGTTACAAGTTACAGGAGATGTACAATAATTTAATGAAAATAGCTTGCTAATCAATAATGATCGCTGGAGAAAAGGATAAGCTTTTCTTCCTGAAAACAGAACGGTGACACGATTAGTTATGAGAGGTTTCCAGAGGAAAAAAGGAGATGGCAAAATCCATACCTGACAGTTGTGGTTAGCGGCCTGCCCCCCGAGGCAGCATCCAGCAACCCTACAGCACCTCGCTGGCACAGGCCACAGCAGGGCTCCTGGAGGCCACCTCACCCCGGAGAAACTAGGTGCTTCTGCTAATGGAGTATGACTGGCAGCAGGAGGTGATGAACAAAGTTATGTTGCTTGCACCATCTGTTACCTGTCAGCTTTTCCAGAGTTTGTTCTTGGGTAGTGTGTAACTGGCCAAGCTGCAGGATGGATGCTATAGTTTAGTTAAACCTTTAGGTTGTGCCAGATGTGCTGGCAGCTCTGTACTACATTTTCTTTTCCTCCTAACTGACAGCAGAGGAAACTTGACAGCATTTTCTATCAGCTGCTGTGTTGCAGCTACATCCTCTCCCACTCTCAGGGCTGCCAATTTCTCTCCAGCAACCTTGAAAAAAAGATTCATTTTTCTGGGAAGCTGATGACACGTGAGCCCCCGCCTGCACACAGCCCTTCCATCCTTGCTCTTGTTTCCTGAAAGAGCTGTTTTCAGCTCCACACCACATCAACGGGCTCAGAATCAGGGTTTGTTGTTAGTGGTCAGTCATGGAGCGCAGTCTCAAAACTCATCCCTTCTACTCTGAAAAAAATAAACTTTTACTGGAAAGTCCCAAAAGAGGACCACACAAAAGTGTCAGCTTCTGTTGCTGAGTCTGTTTTTCCAACAACCTCCCAGGAACACCGCTGAGCCAGCTGGGTTCTCAGGTAAAAGAGAAACAGCCACTTGGGCTGTCCCAGGAGGACCTGCGGCACACTGATCCAGCAGGTGACGTACCACAGCCAGCCCCATCCCGACACCCCACAGCAGAGACCTGCACTTCCCTGTAAAGGAATTCAAGTTGCCACTTGATGCACCGATGAAACTGCGAAGTAGGAGGACTCACTTAACCTTGTGATGCAAGCAGTGTGTCTGCAAAGATGGAAGGAAGATTTGCTGCTAATTCGCAAGATTGCTTTCTGGGTTTTTCTCCATGCCACCCCACCGGACAATCCTTGCTGATAAGCACAAATTTAATTCTGCTCAAGCTCCAAAATAACCCGAGTGAAAATCAGTTCTCTGCTGTTTTCAAGGAAAAGATCTAACCAGACTCACAAAACTGAGTTAATACAGAAATGACTTGTTACATTTCCAGTTAAAAAATGTAAGAGCAGAAAGAGCATTTGGTCACCTCATGTGACCCACCATGAGATGAATTCCATACAGCAGCCCTTCACACCCGCCTTCTGCTCTATTTCCACCTACGCTGGGCTGAAAGGTCTTGCAGAAAGGTGTCCAGTGCTCGATAACATCAAGAGATAGAGAAGCCAGCACTTCCAGTGGCAAATCAGCCCCACTGTTGGAGATCTGAGCCTTATTTCTGCTTGCATTTCTCTGGTTTCAGCTTCCAGTTATTGATTCTTGCTCTGCTCTGACGGATTAAAGAGCCAGGCTTTGCAGCTAGTGTATTCTCTCACTTCAGGTACTCACACTCCACAAATACTTCACCTCTTGCTCTTCTTTCCGCTAAGTGCAGCACACAGAGCTTCACGTCTTCTGCTGCGTGGAATGTTTTTCCATTTGTAGATTACTTCTTGTGGCCTTTTATGTACCCTATATTGCAGTTATGGCCTTCGTTCCTTACAGACAAAAAAATACGGGCATGTAAAGCCTTTGTTACTGAACTCATCCTCAGGGTAACTTTGGGCAGAGCAACAGAAGAATCATCTCTCAAAAAAATCAGTATTCCTGGGAAGAATGGCTGACTTCTTTCTCTCTCTCACATTTGTACTTCCTCTCTTCTCAGCAACAACTTAGCTCTTCTATCCCTTTCTTCCACAGCTTCTACACCTCCTCGACACACTTCACATATAAATGAAGCTCATTCGAAGGCTGGGACGGAGAGCAGCCCATGTAGGAAAAATCAATTATAAGCCTAGATCTATTTCTGATGGTTTTGTCTTTCACAGAAAATGTTTAATGAGGAGATATTTATGAAATATAACAAATGTAGTTCTTACTACAGCAATTTTGGTTTGTATATTATGAGTCCTGGCAAGATTTCAGGAGTTGCTAGCCATGGCCATGGTGCCAACTCCTTGTCCTTGAGGTAAGGAATGGCTTGTTCTCACTTTTCATTATAAGAGCATAATGTGACATCTGTATAAGCAGCACGAGAGATCAGAGTTTATCATTAGTGTCCATTAGACCTCTGCTGCTCCTGCCACAACTCGGGTGAGAGGACAGCCTGCCTGTTGCCCACACTGCAAACCAGGAGGGCAAGTGGGAGCAGCCCCACAGGGAGCCAAGAGGAGCCATGGGGTGGCACTGGACTCTGCTGGTGAGAAGGGATGTCCAAGCAGAGTGTGTGTTTGAACCCCCTGCTCCACCTGCAGGGTGCCACTCCACTGGAAACCAGCGGCAGCCTCTGAAGAAGGCTTGGATGTTGACCTAACACTTGCCTCCGGTGGAACGAGAACTGACCAGCACAGCAGTATCACTGCTTGGGGAAAGGTGGGACAGTGCTAAACCAGCAGCTTTGTGCTTGTGTTGACAGGCTTCAGAGAGATGGGAAGAGCACCCTGAGCATGCAGGGTCTCGGGATGACAGGCAAGCTCTGCAGCCAGCTGCCAGTGGGAACAACACGCAGGCACAAAGGTAGGCTGACGGTACTGTTACGGACAAAGAAATAAGAAAGTAAAAGGAACAAACTCCTGGAGAAGCTGTTCAAGATCTCTGAGTGCAGGGGCCAACAGAGTAAATTGGATGAAAAAGGTGAAAAAGAACCAGAGCAGGATCTGAAGAGGCACCGATGGCCTCCTGACAGCAGGAGAACAAGCCTCCTCTCCAGTGATATCTTGATTATAATGGCAACTTGGACCAAGGCACACTGAGATGCTCTCACACACATTCAGCCTCTGAAGGAAACTCTGATTGCAGAGAGACTTTAAACTGTTCATGCCTCCTTCTGTTCCAAGCAGTCCCAGGATCAACTGATGACAACGGAGACAACACGCAAAGAGGAAGGAGGAAAACTTTGGGCAGAAATCTAGTAATCAGGATTATCATCACAACTTCAGCCAGTAATTAGTAAATGGAAAGTTAATTATTGCTACTTCCCTCTTCCTTTCACCATGTCTCACCCAGCTGTTCATAAACTGATAACCATAGAAACAAGCACGAGCCAAGCCTGGGTAGTTGGTATTCATGCAGAATCAAAGAAACACATTTGCATTCTTTGCCAGAAGAATCAATTTACCTTGATTGATGATTGAACTTCAATAAGTTCTTTAATATTTTGGTCATTAACTGTGATGCCGTAACAGTGTCACCAGAGTGCTATTGTATTTCACACCATGGCTCTTATTAGCTGCACTGTGTAATATGCCTGAACTTCTAATTGAGCCCTTTTAAATATTGATAATCAACATACTTCAGAAGATGATCCTTCGAAACAAAGCTCAGCCTTCCCAGAACGGTTTGTGAACGCAGTGACCCTGTCACCAGAGTGGCTGGGCACTGTGGGTAGACAGCTCAGGGTTCAAGGCAGCACAGAGCTCCCCTTTTCCTCACCACTGGTTTTCCTCACCGGTTCACTTTTTCTTTCCCAATATTGTTGAAACATTGCTTCTGACTACAAACCCTGCTCCTGCTTCAAAACAACCTGCAGTAATTTCATTTTCCCTGTTAGTAACATTTCAAAATGAGATCAGCAGTAATACTTCTCTTTATGCATCGGGCTAAATGTAGGCAGATCTCAAACAACCTTCCTGATGATAGATATATGGTTAAAGTCAAAGAGCTAGAGGCACTTAAAGTGCTATAAAAGGAAATAAAATAAAAAAACGACATTGTTGGTATTTTGCAGTAGAAAAATAATTGAAGAAAATCAAGAAATAGTACTTAATGCAAGCAGTAAAAAGAAGCTTCAGGGCACTGGGTAGGTGGTCCTCAGTTACAACAGCAACCTTAGCACTGAACTCCTGTCCTTCCTTTTATTTTGCTAAGCAGTGAAACACTGACTATTTACTGTCAGGAAAAGGCATCAAGCTGTTCCTGCTACAGATACAAATGACAGCGATGCAAAATCTGTCCCCTGTAACACCTCCTCTTTGTGCTGAGCAGCACAGCCCAAGCCTATCAAAGCTGAACCCTTGGCCTAAAGAGATGGCAGATAGCTCAGCTACACCTCTGCTGCGAGTCAGCTCTCAAACAAGGTAAATTAGCCCATGCTTATCTCCAAGCTATCAAAGCAGGATCCCTTCAGAGAGCCAGCACAAGCACTCCTATACGGAACCGCGTCTAGGTGTATCCTCACCCCTGCAAGGATGCAGCCAGCTTGCTCCAGTCGCACCTGAGCATGGCAAGAATATGAAGGACTGAGAGGGAAGCTGATAACATTTCAATACTGCGTTCAGAGGTGAGACAATTAATGAAACTGAGATAGCAGTGCATCTATCAGAACGAGGGGACAGTGGCAACCCGCGCTCTGTTCCTGCTGCACCAATTGTCTGTTGAGCGGCTGCTAAGAATTAAAATTGTGCTGTCAACGGTCTAAGTCTCGCATGATTACACACCTTTAAAGCCGATCAGGAAGAAAATAAATTCAGATGTGCGTGGCAGGAGTTGAATAGGAAAGATCCTACAACAAGCCTCCATTACCTCCTAAGAGCTGCTCAAATATTAATCACTACAAAATCTCTTGACAAAACCAGTGGCATGGTTCAGCTTTTCCAGACACGCAGAGATACAGAACATGTGTGTGAGGATCACGGGACCTTCCATCTGTGCTAGACAGCATACCAAAGGATACCTCCTGTCTGCGTTGGCACTACTGCAGAGCTGATGCACGGGCCACAGCAGAAATGCCTCCACTGAACGTGGACCAAGGGCACGCTGTCAGGGCTGCTCTCAGGAGGGGTGCCCTCCGTGGTCCTTGCTGCCTGCCAGGAGTGGCCAATGGTCATTAGCATGAGCAAGAAGAAAATTCCATTTTACCTACAATTTCGTCCCCTCCCTCTGGAACAAGCCTAATTCTTCCCTTATCCAAACCTGTAAGGGAGAGTTAGCTTTTGAAAAATTGTTATTTGTCTTTGATATTCTCTGCTGAGAAGGTACAGATACAAAGGAATTCTTACGTTTGCAGCTTTTGTGTTTGCATCTCTGCATATTAACAGAATATTCAATGAACTCATTTAACACTTCCCAGCGATCTACAAATAATCCTTTGTTTTTGAAATGTGGCTATAGGCAGAAAAATGACTGCATCATTTATTTTTTTTTAAACATAACAGTTCTGTTCCCCGTGTGTAATCAGTCATGTCTGCTCGCTAAATTAACAAAAACGAAGCTAAACATGTTCTTATCCTATTGTTTTGCAAAATAAATGTAGCTCTAGGATAGGAAGCTGGCATCTATTCTGGCTCATACATGATTAATAGAATTATATGCAAAATTTTGAGTTACTGTATTGCAGAACCAGGTTTACCTCCTGCTTTCCATGCACCTGTAGTGGCGGCAGCAGGGAGAGCACCACCAGCACATCCCTCTTTCTGGGGCCAGAAGACTTTCTTCTCTACCACTGGGAGTGAGAGATGGAAATAGCAACACTCACACACACCCAGACCTTTTGGGTAAGGTGAGCTCTGGAGAAACATGGCAGTAAAAAATCAAGCTTTTGCCAAACAGTCAACATGTATGTTCAAGCAAACTGCTTTAAATAAAGGCAATCAAGAGATGTTGATGGATTTAGGGAGATGCACTCCAAATCCAGATATCTCCACGCACGCTGACATGACAGCTTCCCCGAAGCAGCTTCCCGCCGAGGTGTTTGCACACTGAGGAGGCTGCCAGGGGTGACAGCAAGCTGGTTCTTGATCCAGCTGATTTTGACTGAGCCCATGGGTGACTTGGACCATATTTTCTCCCAGGTGCTGCTGCATTAACCGCGGGAGGAATGCGCCGGGCGCCAAAGCTGCTGGAGATGTGCAGCTCTGCCCCAGAGACAGACACTGCTGGAGGGGGTGGGTGGTCCTGCCACACAGAGAGGGCAGCTGAGCCCACTGGGATGGCCTGGTGGGGGTCAGCCCCCGTGGGCAGGGGGCAGAGCTCCAGGGCTCCCCATGCAGCAGTAAGGAGCGAGTGTTTGGGTGTGCTGATAGTGGCAGCAGCTTGTGGGCAAACAGCCCAGCCTGCCTGCGCTCACCCAGCAAACTCTGCTATCTAACGGGAAGAAAGGCCTCTGGCTCCGGGGCGTGCTTGAGCAGACACACGTGCATGCATGTGTGCGTGACTGAGAAAACAGCTACACTCACAGCAAAGCTGATTTCTCCAGCTGAAAACCACCACCACTTATTCTCTGCTTTGGTTACATCAAACTTGGCATTTTAAAAGCCTGTTGGCTTCTTTTTTCTCTTTATTTTATTCTTTAAACTGGGTGTTGTTTTGAATTTGCTTTAAGATGAATGTTGCTTTCATTCCCATCACTGCTTCCTAGCCTGCATCTCGGAGCCTCTGCTGCATTTTCACTACGTTTAGCACTTACTAAGGCAATTATCACTGAGTCAGGTAGAATGACGGCATTTTTACAGTTCAAGCACACAGCTCAGTGTTTCAGGGAGCTGATTTTTAAACTACTTAAATGTTAATAGCATCCATCTAATTGTACAGATCAGAATGTCACCGGCTAATCCCCGTGCTTTCCAGCTGACTTCTGTCAGCTGCTCCTTCGCTTTAGTTATCAATGTCAGGATATATTTTTGATCACAATTATTAAAGGGAGATCTGAAATACTTCTATTTCTATTCCCAGGTGCTTTCTGGTTGCAAACCTCACCAGCCTATCATTTCTTACACATGCACAATCCGTTAAAGCATCACAGGGGGGAACGCGCTCTTACTGCAATCCTCCATTTTCAAAACAACCCATACGTGATTGCTACGGTCCTGGGGGGAAAGCAGCTCAAATGTGCGTTCATATTCCCGCTGCATTTCACGTCAACACATTTTACAGCATCCAAAATACTGGGGTGCAAGGGAATGCAGGAGTGTCCATTTGGGATCACAGGAATGAAACCGCCCTCCTTTGCCTCCTCCTAGGTCTTCCCTTCTATCTGCAAAAGTGGAATTTAGGCTTAAAAAATAATCTCCAGACAGTTTCAAGGCAACCGGAGCTCTATGACACCACTTTTGCTGCACAAGAAACTATTTCAGCGGAAGGGGATGAGGAGATCCTTACAAGACAAAGTATACTGCTGTAATGGGAAATGATGAGGGAAAATGATTTCAAAGAAAATCTATTACTATTCCCTTGTGATGGCCAAATAAAAGAGCAAATCCTATTGCCATGAGTCAGAAGAAAAGTGAAGTCAGAGGGTCCCTTTAACGTGCAGATTTTGACATGCAGCCCTCCAAAAGGAAGGGGGACAGAAATAGCCAGTAACGGTCTCAGAGTCATTTATTAATAGCTGAATTCGTTATATATCTGCTGTCTGTGGACAGACTCCCACCAACTCAGCCAGCCTGCCCTGTGGGAAAGGAGAGGGCAGCACGGCTCCAGCGCCGGGTTTAAAAAATAAAATAATAAAGCTGGTACACACAAGTAGAAAGGCACGAGAGAAACAACACGGGATCAGAACACAAAGCAAAAGCAGCACAATGGAGTCAAGAAAGTAGAAAACCCAGAATTGAGGTAATGCTGCTATGAAAGTTCTGGGAAATGAGGAGGCATCAGAACTAAATAATGGAAAAGTAGGGCTGAGAAATAAGGGAGAATGGAGCGCCATTTATGACTCAAGTGCTTGAGCTGCTGAGCAGTTTTTCAGAAAGGAGCACAAGAAAAAAACCTCACAGCTTTTAGCTTTAATGCCAATATGTTATGGGAATTAGCTAACAAATTTACAATATCAATTGCAATTATTTTAAAGTCTATAGAGAGCTAAGCCACCAGAGAATCAGAAAAGCAGCAGAGCCTAATGCAAGAAAGGCAAAACGGGTGACACAGCAAGCACTGTCCTGCAATCCCACACAGGGCAGAGCAGACACAAGTGACAGAGTGGCCTTGTTTAGGTGCTAGCAGGAACCCAGGGCTCATCAGGGATCCAAAAAGAGCAGCTCAGAACAAGCAAACCCAAGCTTTTGTTCTGGTTTAATTAGAGTCCATGGAAGAGTGCTACAGGACTCCATGAAAGCCCATTCCCAGATCGATGCTGACTGGGATTAAATCCTGGTGGAGATGTCTGAAAACTTACTAAGTGTCCATAACTAAAGGGTAGGGATAAATGATAACATGCTCCCCCAGGGACTGGTGTAAGGGACAGATCTTATTTAACATTTTAATTAATCTAGGAGTAGGGAAATCACTGCTCATTGCACGGGGAAAGCCCAGGCGGCAGGTTATAATTACCAGTACCCACCCAGAGACTGATGGCAAGGCAATATCTGGCGTCTCACATCCCAGCTGCCTACACATCACTCACGTTGTCCTTAAGAGCACAAGATGCTTCAGAAAATAGCGTATTTTCACCCAGCTCTGACCACGGCTCTGACTTCAACTGTCAAAAAATAGTGCAGTGAGAAAGCGGGCAGCACATAGATCCCACTCGGTGTCTCCAGCCGGCTCGGAGCACAGGCTCGTCCGGAGCTGCAACAGTTCACTGAAGTGGTCAAACGTCAGGATGCAGCAGCGTTTCGATCCTGAATTTGTGAAGATGTGGGGCTTCTTTTTTTGATGAAAAGCACCTGTAAAGTGCAGGGTTATTGTGCTCCCTTTTGCCATTTCTTGGATAAATGTCATCATTTTTAATGCTACCAATCTTCTTCTATAGCCTGCAGGGGAGATTTTCTAAGGCAAAAAATGGCTTGTAGGTGCTTAATTCCCATTAAAAGCCACCGGGGAGAAGCTGCTGCTGGAGCCTTTGGGAAAGAAGTCTTCCCCTAAACCATTGTCATCTGCCCTTTCAACACCTGTAATAAGTCACTGTTTCAATATATATGGTATTAAAACGAGAGAGATTTGATTCTGCAGTGAAATCACTTAGTGGCCTAAGCAGCAGCTTTTTGGCAACCCCACGCAAGCATGCAGAGTGAAGTGAGACAAGATGCACTCAACTCTGCTTTTAAGAAGATCTCTATTTTAGGCAATGTAACGTGAGAAAGTGGATGTGTCATCTGTATCTGACTCAGCAGAACAGCCTCATTTAAAAACTCCACGGCGAGCCTCAACTGGTAGTCATGAATACTTGCATTTGGTTTAGAGGTGAAATGTTGTGTACATAATATTTAAGAGTGTAGAGGCCAAAGAACAAGGGAGCTCTAAGAGATTTACTGTTGCCAATATTTTTCTTTCTTTCTGTGCTCTTAGGCTGTACTCCTGTGCTGATGGTTCCAAGGGAGCCCTTTTCACCCTGGATGCACGGGCTGTGGTCTTCCAATTGCTTCAACAGATCTCAATACCTTTGCAAAGGTATTGAGCTGAAGTCCTGTGGAAGGAAGCAACCTTGTAGTCACCCAGGAGATCTCCTGTGGAGCCACCACCAGCCCAAAAGGCTCTGGGGACCCAAACAGAGCCCTGGGAAGCGACAAGCTGCGCCTCGTGCCCCCAGCTCCCCGCAGCCTGCAGGGATGAGGGCCGCCATGACGGGAGGCACGATGCGGCAGAAGGCCGGCGCCCGCTGGAGCAACACCGAGGTAACAGATTCATTTCAGAGAGCTAATGCAGAGAGATCCGCTGGTAACTTTTAATCAGGAGCAAGTTAAGACAAATTGGAAGCCATGACCTACGAAGAAAGGCTCTGCAAATCCCGCTGCCAGCCTCCCGAGGATGGCAGCTCCCCCGGTGCACAGCCTTGATAAACGGAGCCTTTTACAAGGCCTGGCTCGCTTAATCATCCCCTCCGCTTGCATTAACCACTTCTGCAAGGCTATCTTTCCTGGGAGCACTGCTTAAGTTAGGTCAAAAATTTGGTCTTGTTTTCAAATCCGCCCTCCCGATGAAAGCTTCCAGTCTAAGACTTCTATTCTTTCGAGACCTTTTCAGTTATAAGCACTGTGAATAATTCCTTTACTTTCTCTCCCTGCCTGCTGTAGGGTTTCCTCCCTGCAGCACAAAGCGCTTGGCCTTGCTGGATCCTCCCTGCACATATCTGCTCGCAGCCGACAGGATGGCTCCCTCAGAGCGAGGGGGCTCTGCTCTCACAAGGCTGAACCCCAGGCAGCCCCACGCTCCCCATCTGGAAAGAAAGAACAACTCACCGCACTGCTGGCTCAAGGCTGTCACAAAGACCAGAACTCAGCCTCGAGCCTTCCATGATGAACTTGAATTTGAAGGTGGCACCGAGCCCTGACCCGGGTCGAGCCTCCGCTTCCATCGCCCACCTCCTGGGTTTGTTGGTGTCTTCTAACCCTAGCAGCCTCTCCTAAACCTAATTTTCAAGTGTTTATGTTTCCCTCTTTTCCCCACTGTAATTTTCGGTGCTTTGAACGTTTCAGGGATTTGGCTCCAGGAACAGATACCCTAATCTCATAACAGCACACCAGATTACATAATTGCGATTAGGATGGGTAATTACACAGTGCCCATGTGAGGCAGGCAGCTTCGGCGCTCCGCAACACAACCGTGTCAAAATATTTTATTTACAGAACGTCAGAAGTAGTAACGCCACACGCTACACCGAATTTTACACTAAAACATTATTTTTTTGACATGGCTGGCTACACAAAAATAATCATTAAAAAATCCTTCAAATGACTGCATTCTGTTTCTACCTTGTTAAGAAAAACCACGCCGTTGGGGTCCTCCCTTTGACAGAATGTTCCAGCTGTAAGCTACTTCTTACAACCTTGGAAAGTGTTCCTGTGTATTGTACAACATTACCAGATAATATTATTTCCTGAAGGAGAGCTCACAGATAAGTAAGAAAAAAAATTAGCCACGGTAGATATTTTTGTCAAGGTATTTAGTTCTCATTTTGATTTGCTGATGACCTTTTAATTGAGTGAGTCATAGCTACATCCTAATGCCACAGCTTATTCACCAGCTATGAAAACAACCTTGAATTGCATGCAAATTTTATTTTTGTTTTCTCTCCTGACCTCAAATTTACACTGCTTGGCGCTCCATCTCAGAAATGTCACAAATCACGAAGGCCCTCTGTAAGGCAGGGGAGAACGCAGAAAAAGCTGTCTGCAACTTGGTGGGGACGGGAGATTGGCAGAATCACATCAGCTGCTTCTGAAACTGGCGGCACTGTAAGGAAGGAGCTGATAAGCTTGAAGAGTGCTGCGAACAGGAGCTGCCTCCTGGCATGCCCACTGCCTCGCCAAGACTCAGTTCAGAGAGCCTACAGAAGGGCTCAGGCACCGCTGTCCGGTATCATAAATGTCACACACGGCTACCAGGAACGCTGGAGCAAGGGTTTGCTGACCCCAGCTGATCCGACATGGGCTTAATTGTGTATTTACTTTACATACAAAATAGCCTGGATGAATATTTTCCATACGGCTAATGTGGAACTTTGTGAAATAATCGTGGAGCTGCCTGAATGCTGAAATGCTGATCCCCTAATCACTGTCATACTCAGAGCATCACATGCCTCTCCGAATTGACTGTGACAAACACATGTTGGAGGTTCTCACAAGGACCTGCCACTTATGGTAAAATACATGTTGGGAGGTTTTATAAGGTTTAATTGCTCAGGATGAAGCACTACACCCAGGCGCTTGATTTATTACTAAGCATGGCCCTGTATCAGCACAGTCGCAGGGCGCACGGTGCTGGGGAATTATTTTTACTCTGCCATGACAGATGGACCCAGGCAGTGTTTGGTAAAGAGCGCGTGCAAGTGTGCAGACACATGCTGCAGGTGGGCTCCTCTGCTGTCTCCTCCAGCAAGCTGTTATGCTTGAAAATGGCACATTTCAGATGACGAAGAGAACTTCATCATCACCATCATCCACATTTTCAAAATGTCAACATAGATTTCAACACTTGAAGTGAGAAAAGTCCATCCTGCCTAGAACATGATGTAAGGCTTCTAGATGTTAGGGGATCTGGAAATACCAATGCCTGAGTTATGACCCAACCCCATGCAGGTGTACGCAGCCCATGCTGCCATGAAGCACACAGCTACTCCCAGGAGGCAGCAGAAGCTGCAGCAGGGATGAGAGTTGCAATCTCAGCTTTCCAACCTGCACCTTCATTTTGCCCCAGTCTCCCCTTTCACTGCAGAGCAGGGCACCCCGCTCTATGCTATGTACCACCTGGGAGCCCCATGGTGCTCCCACCTTTGGCAGTGCACGCACTGGGAGAAGCAGGTCTCCATGCAAGCTGGTGTGGATGCGAGGCTGTGGGATGCAGGAGCACCCGAACAGCAAAGTGGGCAGCTGGCACAGGCAGCCCCTGTGCTGGATGCAGGCAGACAGGGCTGAGAGCACCCATTCCCACTTGATGCTCATGGAGTTGGCATGTCGAGTGGGGTCTGAGCGCAGGGCAGCGACGTGCCCATAAGAGCTCTGTGGAAGAGCCCGGATGCGGCTGCAGTAGCCCAGTTCAAGTGCCCCTATAACAGCAGACAGCTGAGCACAGACCACTCTCCTTTCCACCTACTGAGTAGAGGTGAGGGTTTGGCACCACTTCTGTGCGTCAGCTGGCTTCTGCCTTTTCTATTTATTGACATTTCCATGGGAAATCCTCCGTACCCGGCTGTGCCATGCTCCTGGCTGCTGCACTCCCAGAGTCCCACCAGCCGGGGCCAGCTCCGAGCCATCATTCATGGTAAACTTTCAGACAATGAAGGTTTCTATGGCACGGCCTGCATAGGATAATTTTGAAACTGTTATTCCACGATTTATGAGAACTGTGGTTAATACTTGAGAAAAATGCTTTCAAAGCTGAATTCTCACATAACACTAATGTATTGTTGACAGCCAGCAATACCCTCTCTCCCCATTTGTTTTCTGAGCTGACACTAAACCTTCCTACAAAGCTAATTAAATCACCAGGAAAGGCATCTGACAATGTCCAACGGGCTTAGAAATGGTCTTAATCAAGGCCTTTGGCACCAGGTTCACATTCCTCAGAAGAAAAACTTTATATTAAATCTCCTTGAAATCAAGTGCTTTGGACTGGCCCCTTTCCAGTGGCTCAAGATATCACTGCCCAAACCCAAGGAGTGCTTTGTTCCAGCTGGAAGGAAGCTTAAAGCCAGATGAAATGGAGGTGGGAGTAAATCTCTGTATTTCAACCAAACAAAATGACATCCACTCTATCCTCTACTTTTAACAGGGGCCAGAAAAGGGCATCAACTCAACGGGATCAGAATCAATCGCTCAATCGGAAAAACTACTGCTAGCTAAGATAGTTCAGCCTTGTATTTAGCAATGTTTTATCGTTTCAGGGTATTATGGTGTGCCTAGAAAACACTGCAGTCCCTGATGACAAGCCTCTGGGCTACGCTGATGGAGGGGCACTGGCATCCTGCCTAGAAGCAAAGGTGCAAACTACACCAAGAGCCAGGGAAAACCACCGAAACGAATGCCCATGGCAATCTCTGGAGCTCCAGTAATCTCGCAAGCTCTTGGGGCAATTAAGATGCCTGCTTGTCTTTGTTTAAATAGTGAGGATTTTATGGTTTACTCCATACCCTTTTTCTCAAAAGGTTAACGAATACTAGAACAGCACTGTAACATTTTAATGCAGATTCACTGATAAAATGCTCATTCACTGGACTCAAAGGAGGGACTGGATGTCATGTTCCCTTTCAAAAATATGTCTGAAACAAATACTCTGCAAAGACTCAAAGCAGATCTCGGATACAAAGAGCAACATAAGATAAGCGGTGCGTAAGGAGACAATGAACAGGTCACGGAGTGTTACAATAAGCACTGCTGAAAGCTGGTATTGAGGTTTGATTCATAAGGATCCTCTAAGGACATTTATCATTATTACCAGCAGATTACATGCCTTGTTTTAGGGGAAGCTGACTAAAGGTTGCTGCTAAAACTACTCCTAATAGCTGATTACCCATTTTTACGGATACTTCATCATTAATTCTGATCAACTTTTGTTGATTTATAAACACTGTTACTTCCTTTAAAGCCTACAATCAACCACATTATGCACCAGATAATGAATGCACTCCCTAACTTCAGATAATAGGCAAAAACTCCATTAGACAACAGTTGAATGAAGTGGAGCTCTGTATTTATCTCCGTCTACTCAAGTGACATTCCTACGGTGTTTCTAAGAATGAGGCTCGCTGCCAATCACTCTGAACACAAGCACGAGTCCTCGTTCCTCCCCTGAGATACGGCGCGCGCATCTCACAGCTGCACCAGCACACCAAGGTGCAGGGCAGAGCCATATATACACAAACACAGGGATGACTCTGAAAAGACTGCAGAAACATAGCACCAAGCCTCTCCTGGCTCAGCTTACCATTATTTAAAATACAGAACAAAATGAAAATAGATGGGAAGATGGGAAAAGACTGTGAGTGTCCTCAAACCTCACACAGAATGCTCAGACGAGTCAATAGTAACAATGACATAAAGAAGGAAAGATCTCCACATTTCCCCCTTCTGAGGTTTCCCAGCTCACCCCTAGTCTATTAGTTCATCTTCCCAGCAGTCATTCTCATTTTGTGCCATGTACAAGGCCAAGCACATTACTAGTGCATAACAAGCTATAATAATGATTGACGACTACACATGGACAAGGCAAAGCTGAGATTAAGAGCCACATTAAAACAGCACCAGAATTTCAGAGAACTTCATCTGAAAAAAGCTCAGCAGTACGAATGGCAGAGAAGAGCAACTGCAGAAACCACCAAGGAAATCCTTACTGAGAGGGTCTGCAACCATTAAAGATAAACAGGGATAACAGAAGAAGAGCATTAATCAAAAATGGATAAGAACAAGCACTGTATATCCCCCTGAATCTCACCTGCTATCAGGTTAGATGCAAATTTGCATAGCCATACTGTGTACCAAAAGCCTTAAACTTCTGTTCTAAGCCAAACATTGTTTAGCCTTAAAATATTGTTTCTATTTTAGGTAACCTCAGAGGTTGTACTTTTTCTGTTCAGACTTCTGCATTAAGAAATGATGACAAGACAGCTCCCAACGCTCTTGCTGCTCTCTGGCATACATACTGCGTGCAACCCACCTACGAATTGCTCAGCAGAATTCCTCAGAAGGAACAGAACCCATAGGAACTTGACTACTTGGGTTTTCACACAATAGCCTTCATGTTGTTAGGAATTAAAGGTGATCCTTTCAGTCAAGGACTTTTTTTCAAGCTACAAAGCAGCAAGTCTTACAGTACTCCATATAATTGCACGTCTTCCTACGTTTACAATTGTGTTACAAACTGACTTCCTACAGATGAAAACTCAAGATGCTTTCTGCCTCCGTGCACCTCACGTAGGCAACAAGTGCAGACAACAGCTCTGGACACAGGGTTTGGTGCTCATAGAAAGTATGGGTCCTGCAAAAGATGTGAGCTTCACCCCACCAAGTCCCACATGGACAAGAGGACGACAGCCTCTTCCAATGATGCAAGGTGCTACAGCTCCACAGCCTTCTCGCCTGTCCTCCCTCCCACCCTCCAGTGTTTAACATAAGAAGAGTTGTTTAAATGATAGCAGCATTGTTAGAAAGTCAAAGAGTTAAAGGTTTCATCGTATCATTTATGGACTGCCAGATGCTACAAGCTTGTTATATCCGACTTTGATTAGCTGTGAAATGAATCTACAGACAGATTACCGCTGTTTGCCGAACTCGCTTTTCCTTTTTTGGGCTGAGGATTTGTATCTGTCATTCAGCTGAAGTAGCAGCCAAGATTACTGGCACAGCACTCTTATCCCTGCCCATTTCATTTCTGATAGCTGGTGTAAACACTGCAATAGCATGAGGTCCCTACTGACTGACAGCCTCCGTGAGGGGTATTTCATTGCACCGTATTTATTCCATGCATCTTCTGCAATAGCACTCCCAGGCACTCCCCCTGTGAGACATGGAACACAGCAGGGAAGATAGAGGGGCTGCAGAAATCCCAAACAGATACAAGAGAGATCCAGAGAAATTAAGGTCTTGAGGGAACATGAGACCATCAGCCTGATGCCTCGTTTCATCACAGCCTGTAACGCAGCATCCCAGCTCTCCATACAGAAAATTAGGCGTCACAAGATCTCCACAGATGTCACCCAGGCTTCACTGAAGTCACCTGAAGATGGAGAACTTGTCACTTCCAGTGGTGGATTGCTCTAATAGCTGCCCATCTTCTCCGCTAGAAACCTGCACCTTGTTTCCATTTGAATTCACCATGATTTAAAATTTCCAGCTATTAAGTCCTTCTGATACGTTTCTTCACTTGATTAAGAAGCCCTTAAAAAGCCTTTCTTCTCCCCATGAAATTATTTATACACCATAATCAAATTCCTCCCCATCTTCATATTAATAAGGAAAGCAAATTGATCTCCTCCAGTCTACCATTAAATCACATTTTTCTCCAACATTAGATTACGTTTGCACTTTTCCTACTTCCAATTTAACATTCCTCTTAAAACACAGAGAGACCTGCATCTCTTCCCAACATCAGCGTGGGGGACTCTCCCTCAGCCCATGTCCTTGCCTGGGCCACACCAGCCACCTCCCCAGGCTGAAGGGCCGGTGGGGCACCGTGACCCTCAGCTGCATGTGCCACATCTGAAGGGCTGCTTCTGTGCTGTGGGAAGCTCTGCTCAGACTGCAACCATTTGCATGGCTCTGCAAAAGCTCTTAGCTGCTGTAGCTGTGTCAAAATCTCACCCTCTGCACACATCACCTGCTTTCATTTCTCATCCACAAATACCAGATTTGTTTCTCGTGTCACTGAAGGGGTGCTGTCTAGCACTGGAGCCAGTGCCAGCCCCTGCTACGTCCCACTAGAAATATCCCAGTTTGATGACTGTCCAACGAGAACCGCTTTTGCTTTCTGGTCATTGATCAAATTTGACACACCACTGCTCAGCACTGCATATTTCAATCAGATGCATCAAGTCAAATGCCTTACAAAATTCAGTGTATCGCTACTGCACAGTTATCTTTATCAATTAAGCTTGCATCGTCAAAAGATGAAAGTATTTTCCATAAGTCCACACTGACTGGAATTGGCTTAGTAATACCCTAGGTCTTCACAGACAAAATCCCATTACATTTTTTTTTAAAAGTATTTTTATCTAATACAAATATTAGGCCTATTAATCAGGTCAAACACTTGCTTTTTTAAAATATTAGCAAGAGAACAGAATATTTCTGATCTAGGACTTTCCTGGTATTTCAAATTTTGTTAAATAGGAGCATCCAATTTTCAGACCTTATGATTTAAAAACGCACGGCCTTTGTTCACGATGTCTAACATCCTCCATTTTAAGGGACCAGCGCATGGCATCATTTTGACACAACACAAAACCAGGCCATCCTGTACTTCTACCAACAGGATCTGAGCCAGCGACTGAACATGCTGCAGCTTGCTCTGCTCCGCTGCTTTGTCCTGCAGCGGGGGACTCGCAGCACTGCAGGCAGGCCACTGCAGCCTCACCATTACTAGGAGTGATGCGAAATAGGTGAAGTCGCGGGTGAGGAAAGACAACAAAGGCAGCTTTATGGAGACAGAGGGAAGCAGTGACAGATAGACAAAAGCACTGAGACGCGAGCATGAAAGCCTTGAAGGGAAGGATAAGGAGTTTAAGCTTGCTAGGCAAAGACAGTAACATATGAAATTCAGAAACTGGCACACAGTGACAACTGGCTCAGCGTGCCGGAAAAAAGATGCTGCTATCAATATTCTGCGTGTGAGCTAACACACACGCTTTTCCCAAACCATTTGGGCTTGGCAAATTCCATCTTCTTCACTTCTGCCCTTTCCAGAAGTCCGCCACGCTGCCATGCCAACGGAGGGTGCAGCACGCATCCTTGGCAGAGCTCAGCACAATGAGCTCTCCTGGCCAGGGGCTATTGAGGCTTCCTTGGCTCCTCAGACAAAGTGAACTATCACAGCAGTATCACCTTTGTTCTGCAGAAGTACATCACTTGAACGTTTTGATGGTACCGTCAGCAAGCTGCTCTGCCACCACTCACATCTACCTGCCTGATGTCTGCACCCCATCATGCAAGCAGGCAGGAAAATCTACCGATGGGAGAAAAAAGTCCAAACAAACACTGAATCACGGACTGAAAAGACAAGAGCTGTAGAACTTCACAAGAAGTTTGCTTCTGTGTTAGCATTTGTTTCTTTATTCATGTCCAAATCCCTTGTGACAAGTCACTCTGGAGCCCAGTCCCACCACCGCAGGCTCTTCTCTTCCTGAGTACAGTGCACTTCCCAGCTCTCACTGTCACCTTTCTTATAACACTCTGATGAGAATACTTTTCCTTTAAGCACCCAAGAAATTATTCATTGTTTTAACACAGGTCACCCCTTGATATGCATGCAGGACTCTCTGGCCCACTGCACATGGACCAAGGTCGGCTTCCTGGCAACACAATGGGGCTGCAACTGCCTGTGCTTCTGCTAACCTCTGGGTGTGAGGAAGGACTTCTGTCAGCTTTGTTTTCAGCAGGGGATTAGCGCTCTGGTCCACTTTTCAGTGGTTTGGGGTCCACCAGATTTGAGCGGATGGGCTAATGACATGCAAATCTCTGAGGATATTTGAAAGGAATTAGCTTTCAAATAGGAACTGCTGTCCCTTGGGAGCTGCTGCTCCTCACTGGGTTAAGCAGGAGGAGACAGGCTTCCTCTCCTTCCGCCTCCACAGCCTGTTTCTGACAGGTGGTGACATCGCTGAAATGAAGTGCTCCTGAGGCACACAGGCTCCCAGGTACACGGGGACACAAGTGCACAGACACTGGGAATTCACAAACGAGATGGCAGGACATCATCTGAGCCTTACAGGACCCTCTCAGCACAGCGTGGTAGCACGGCTCCTCACATCCCGCCTCTGCTGGGAGGTAAATGCCTTGAGGCATGAGCTGATGCTGGGACACGGGAAGGAAAAGTCAGGAGGAACACCTCTCAACACAAGCAGGCCCAGCCCAACATGGCGCAGGCTGATGGCCTGACCCAACATGGCGGCCGAGAACAGGGAGCAGCGGGAGCTGTGTCACCCCCACAGCTCTGGCTCTTCCCGGGAAGGAATGGAGCAGCCCTGTGAGCAGTGTTCTGCCCCGTTCTGTGCACTGCTCCTTCAAAGGGTAAATTTTGCTGAAACAGGACATAAAGACCAGGTTAGAAGTGTTTCTGTATAAAGCTGCGATCCATAACACACAGGTTGCACGGCTGCTGACAGGAGCCTAAGCCCCAAGCCCTCAGCTACCCCCTGGATGCATGAACTGGTTAATGACTGCTGCAGAACAACTGCTAACAGGGCTAACAGCCACCCAGAAGGAGCACTGCACCTGCTCACGAGGACACCTCGAGCGGCTGGGCTGCCACAGGACCGCCCGCCCTGCAGCCGGACCCGGCCTCACTGCTGCGGTGTGCAGCACGGCTGTGTGACCACACAGGGCATTCCTCGTGAACTTCCCAACGCCATCTTCCCTGACAAATTTCTGCAAGCATCGCTGTTAATTCCGTATCAGCCGAGGAGCTAAGTAAGAATTGCTGAGGGGACAGCACCATGTTTCCCTGCAAAGAAAGCTCAGCTGAGACAGAGCAACACCCGTGTTTGAACCCGGCCGGGCAGCGTGCGTCAGTGAAGCCAGTCCCTCACCTGGAACAGTTCCTCTGCAAACAGTCACTGCTCACAAAGCAACCCACAGCAGGGTTACAGCAGTTTGTTGGTGCGGGTTCAACAGCAAGGGAGTTGGCCTGGTTGCTGGAGCAAAGTAAGAAGGAAAAACAAAGTTTTCTGCCTTCAGGCCCAAGTACTAACAGTGTCCCTCCACAGACCTCAAACAGGTGGCAGCAGCGGTGACACCCCCTCCCAGCTGTATGCTGTAATGCAGGTACAGCACATGCACTGCTCTGTCAATGAGCCAGGAGCCTCCAGGGGGAGGGAAAAAAAAAAAAAAAAGCAGCATATGAACTACCTCTGCAGCCATTCTCTAACATTTTCCTCCTAAACTTATTTGGGCACTTATGGCCCACCATGAAGCCTTGGTGGATGCTGCTAAGGCAGCAGAGGACAGATTCTCCAGAAGAAGATGGCGAACACAAACCTAAAAGTCTTTTACCTTCCCTTTTGTTTACTTTTTAAATCCTAAACTTACAGCTGCTCCAAAGAACTACCTCAGGCTGAGCACCATTCCTGTCTGAGAGGCAGCAAGTACGTAGCAGGATGGCACAGGTATTCCACGACCTGAGCTACTGCATCACGTTAACACTAATGTCAAATTTACAAAGAAACATTTTCCATCAGTACTAAAATATAGTTACCTCACAGATTTTTGCATCAGAAAAGCTGCTGCTTTTTAGTGGGGATGCACGATGAAAGAGAAAACTGGAGCAAAACACGCAACCCACATTCACTCAATTCATATAATTAAAAACTAAATAGTAGGCAGGAAAGCAGGCACATCTTCTCCGTGTGTCTGTGTTTGTATTCGGCTTTGAATAAAAACTTCTGGTCTCTGACCAAGATATTTCATTCAATAAAATGTGTTGGCTAACAGCAGCTCCTAAGGTATTTTGGTGCCTGAGAAGCTCTGAAGACCCCCCCCAACCCTCAGGGAAACACCGGGGTGACCACTACAGACACGGTGCCCACCAGCAAGGCTCCCTGGGCTCCCATCTCTCTTGCTCACAGCCCTGGATTAATGGTGTTGTCTGTAGAAACACAGGCTGGAGAGAGCTGTCGCCTCTTTGTATTTAAAGGATGAAACTCTGTAAGGAAGGCACATAAAGCCTCAAGTAAGAGAGAGAGCAGTACAGGAGAATCACTGCTATTTACTTTTTTTTTTTTCTCTTTTTCAACAAAGTCAGGTTTCAGCTGATCGTTTTGTTTACAGTACAAGTAACTGAAAAGACTTTTACTCCTTACAGCCCATTAAACCTGTTTTTCTCCTACTCACATTCTCCTCCCCCTCTTCAAGTCTTTAACAAGCCGCAGGAATACAAATCAGAAAAAAATACCCCAAATCTCTCTTCTGCTGATGAACTGCTGAAGAAAGGTTTCAACACGGTTGGTATTAATAGTGCAAATTTCCGACCTATTTATATCACGGATAATTGGCGACTAGAAATATTTGCATTGCTAATTTTCCTCTATTAAGAACAAACCCAGGGTCCCAATATTATGGCTTAATAGCTGCATTTAAGTCACTGCCCCTTCCCTGCTTTTTTTTTTTCCCCTCTTCACACACAAGAGAGCTCCTAAACAAAGAGTTCATTGTTTCTTTGCACCCATTATTACCAAGTTTGCTGTTCTAACAACAAACTTGACTTTCACCGATGTAAGTGGAAAACAAGACACAGAGGGTGGCTAGGAAAAATGGTAATTAAAAATCTGTTACTCTGCGCTCTACTGTTGCCTTATTATCAATTAAATTAGAAAGAAAAAAAAAAGCACAATTTTCCAACACAGACAGGACCTTGCAAAGCTGGGTTCTTGTGTCAAGTGCTTCAATTATTAAAATTGGTGCCCTAGAAGTACCTTGAGAAAGTCTTCAACAGAATGGTGGAAGCGTGCTTTCATTTCCATCAGAGGATCAGCAGAAGTCTGCAGCTCCCGAAGGCAGAAGCACACCTGGGGGCTGGCACTTGTGGGTGACCAGATTGTCACTTGTGGGTGACCGTCCTGTGCTGGGGGGCTCCAGGAGCTGATCCAGAAGCCAGCAGGGCAGAGGCTGGAGCCTTACTGCACAGCCATGGGGAGAGCAGAGTGCCTCTGACTTCAAGCAGCAGCTCTGTTTCACATAAAGGGCCACTGTCAGGTCCCTTTAGGATCACTTGAAAATAGATGAGGCAGATTTGAGGGCTAAAGAGAAACTTTTTGCATGGTCCACTGGATCTGCACGCAAAGCTCACTGAAAACATTAGAGATGCATACCAAATTAACTGTACCGCACAGCCCAAATTAATTGTGTCCTTGCTAGTGTGGCAGCTCACAACATTTGTTATCCCATGAAGTCACTCAACCCACAAACAAATCCCTTTGCTGCCATTTGTGCTCACGGTGCTCCCATAAAGCATCCAGAGCAGGTACCTGCACCCATTAATAACTCTGTCACCGCTGCCACATTACAGGGGAATGTGAGCTATCATGACACGGTGACATTTAGCTGATCTCTGGCTCTGCAAATTCAGCTGACCAATGCCACATTTCACAAATGAGTTTTGCCTGGGTGAAGACAGTTATATACTGAAGAAGATGGCAACTCGGCAAGCATCAGCTGTGCTGATTGACTGGGGACGGTGACAGCAGCACAGGGCTCTGCGACGGCAGCCAGCTCTGGGCCATCTGGGTGGAAATACAGCACAGAGTGGCTGAGATGGAACGCTCCCTCCCAGTGGCAATTCAATTCTCGGTGAAAACAGGGCCCTTTCCAAAGCAGGCACCTGGGGGCTGCACAGCACACCTGTCCCAGCAGCCCCACGTGCAGGGAAGGGGAGCAGTTGGCCAACATCTCACCGCAACACCAAAATCCAGAGGACCGGGAATGCTTAGAGAAAATCAAGAGGAATCTACGCAGGTAACTCCAGCCGAGCTGGAGATTGTAGGATGACTGTCAGCTGAAAATCAAAACCCAGCTGAAGTCACAAAGCCTGCAAGAATAAACCAGTATGAAGAAGATCATAGATTATTTTTTTTTTTTTTACCATTGCTGTTACCACAATACTCCCTGCCACATTTATGGAAATATCGTAATCTCCTGAGGAAATCAGTGCTCTCAACAGATATTCTAAGCCCTGAAATCACATCCCTTCTCTGCCACAGTCAATAGCAGGCCCCATGAAGCATCTGTACTTCAAGAGATGAATGTATCTTTCTGGTTTAGTACTGTGAAAAAATCTTAGCAGGGTAAGAAAATAACTCTAAGATATATTACAACTTGAACTCCAAGTCCCCTGAACTCAGAAATCCCTTTTCTCCAGAGCTGCTCCTGTGACCTCCGGAGCCCTGCACTGACATCACCCCCACCTACACACAGAAAGCAACCGTGTCACTGGAAAAAGGCCGTTTCCAAAAGCACCCACCAGAAAGCAGCAGTGCTTTCTGCAAGCCGCAGCCCCCGGCAGCAGAGCGAGCTGTGCTGCTCGCAGCACCTCTGTGGGCTCCATGGGGACCCAGCAGGGACCGCTGGCTCCTATCCCTCCACGCAGCATCCCACCGTGCTGCACTTCTGCGAGGTCCCACAGACAGCATGAGGGGAAGCAGAGACCACCAGCAGCCCCTTCTGCTGATTACAGATGGCTTCGTTAGTGACACATAGGGCTGAGCTCTTGTAAGTGATCTAGTGCCAAATGCATAGGAGACTGCATCGTGATAAAGTCGGGTGTCTTGAGTACATAATAAATTTGATATTCACCCTCTGTCTGATGTAGGTTATGTGAAGCTGCTAAGACGGCAGTTTTTAGGCTATCACTGTCCTTAAATTATTAAGCAATATACCATTAGAAAGGCTGTGTGCTGCGGCTTTGTTTTCATTTTTTTTTTTGATGTGTGCCTGAATAGGGAATGTGACAGAGAAGGCTCTGTGATGAGAGCGCGTATCCAGAGGATGCTTGGAGACTGACACCATGTCAGGTGTCACTGTTACTTACATTTATATTTTGCTCGGGTTTAGCACGTGTGTTGCAAAGAAAAGCACTTAGAAACCAACACTGTAAGAAAGAAAAAACCCTCCATCTCAGCAACGCATTGTATTAACTGTTTACACATGTTTTAGTTGGTTTGAAGCCAGTTTGGTAAACATGTCACAATATTTTAAAATCACCTAAAAATAGCTCCCTACTTCGGCTTATTTAAATTCTGGAGATCTCTGTGATATCAGTGCCTCTCCGAGGGGAACAAGGAAGGCGGTCCCCAGGAATGCCTCGCAGCACCTCCTGCGTCACCTCCGCGTTTGCTCAGCGGACCCAGTGGGCAGGAGGTGCAGCGTGCACGCCTCTCTGCAAACCCCAGCAAACCCCAGCACCAGGGGCAGGAGGGGAGCCTGCTCCTGGCTCGCTCACTTCCCTGTCCCCCCTCTGCAGAGCATGCTGGAAGAAGCCTCATTTAAACACACCCAATCCTGGGCAGAGATTGTGAAAGTTAATCCATGCTGAGCCTCTTAATTTTTTGCCTAATGAAAACATAATATCAGCTGCTTTTATGGGAGCGAGTGACTCATATTGCTATCACCTGTGTATTATTCATCCTCCAAGACAACGAGATCTAGAGCAACCTAGTTAAGTCTGTTACAGAAAGACAGCATTAATCTGGAAATTACCTCGTTCTCCAAAGAGAAGGCAAAGCTGAAGCAAAAGGAAACGGGGGGGTGCTGAGGATGCTTCATGTACTGTGCAGTAACGGGGGCTCTGACTCCAAAGCCTGCCACGGAGGTTAGGGTTTAGAGGTGTTTAGAGGCAGAGAGATGCTGCAGGACTGCCTCTCACTGCTGCATGGCACAGGGCTCCTGCGGTACCTGGCCTGCCTGCCCCAGGTGCTGCTGGCCGCTGTGCTGGGGCTGCTTCAAGACTCAGGAAGTGGAGCAGCCTGCATGCAGCATGCAGCCTTCTGCAACTCCTGCTTGCATGGCCTGCAAGCCATGAAGGGAAAACCAGACAGAACCCAACCACTGAGACACAGGGACAGCAAGGAGCAGCAGCCCCGGCAGCGGCAGCTCCACGCGGCGCAGAGCACAGCAGTGTGGCTGCACAGCCCTCAAGGCACCATTTTATCTGAGCCTCCTCTAAACGGTGCTACCTAAGCCTGTTAGCCCCTAGAGCCTGGCAGGCGAGGGAACAAGGCCCAGGAGCCAAATGAGGCAGGATGCGATATTGCGAGAGCTTCTGCGTGCAACACGGGCTCTGCCGATGGCCCAAAGGGCACCTGACAAACAGAGCTGAATTTTCTGCACTGTGTCAATTTCTGGCCCCACTGTGCTCGCACAGCAGATGGTTTAAAAACATGAATCCTCCGCCACTGCCTGGGCTCTGCTCGGCGCTGCCTGCCAATGCCTCGAGTTTACGATGTCTGTAGCAAATGTTTTAGTGTTGACATCTTCCGCAATTTGAGTGAAGATAAATTGCATTAAACACTAAAACATTACTTACAGATGGAAAATAGACTGACTTCATAGGCATCTGCAGGCAGAGCATCTCCAGTTACACCATGGCAGAGGCTGCAGCAGAGAGAACTTCGTTTAATAAAGAAAACCCAGCTGGCACTGACCAAACAAAGCCACCTTTACCTCTGTCCGTGCACACGCACTGAGCTGTGCATTGGCTGCATTTGTGAGCAAACACGGTGAGGAAAAGCACCAACCAGGGCTCCCTCCTGCCCCAGTTCACGTGCAGCTATTTCTTACGCTGGAGCATGAGCGGGATCTCCGTGTCCTGTTCCTCCCACCACGCTCCCCTCGGTGCAGGAGTTTATGATACAAGTGTAATTGCTCTGATTTTCTCCATGTCCTTTTGGGAGAGAGAATATTTCTTCTTTTAAAGGGTATTAGTAACCCTCTGGCGGTTCCATTTATCTCTCAGCACGTGACCGGGAGAGCCCCAGCCCGCGTGGGAGCTCACCACGCACCCACTGCCGCACACGGGGACAGGGCCGTGAACATTTAGGGCTGCCACTCTGTAATAACACCGAGGTAAATACACGCAGCTTTTATTTATAGGACAGGCAGCACGAGATGTGCTGGTTTATTTGCCAAAGCCAGAAGAGTTCAGGTGCTCCCGGTGCAGCTGAGCAGGAAAGGGGTTAAGGCCAGGGCTTGAAATGCAAAACAAACACGGCTAAGCCCCAGCGTTCCTCCAAGGGCTCCCTTCCTCCTTGCCCTCTGCAGAGGCTATAAATAGACTGCACAAGGATAAAGGACGGGGGCACTGAGCTAGCCAGCCCCTTCCATTCGCCCTAGGGGAGAAAATAAAGAATAAATCATCGGATTCAACTATTTTAGATGATGAAGAAATTAACGCCCCATGAAAAACCTGGACGTGCTGCTCCTAATTACAATATGCGGACCTCTGATTTATCATCACATGGAATATGTGCCTTTGAATTCTCCTTTCCTTCCTTCACATCGCACTCATACATATTCCCATAGCAATGCACATTTGCAGAATTTTGCAGTCATTTCCCACTGACTGCCCATAAGGAAGAGAGGTGTATGAGACGAGTTGAACTGCAGTGTTGTCAGCGCTCTGTGATGTTAATTCAGAACAATCACTGCCCTACCCCTAACTAAACATCAAGTGGAAGGAGAACCCGTTCTGCCCTCCACCCCAGAGCTGGCTGGTCTTCTCTCCAGCAGAGCGACGTGAAGCAACGCACAGAAAGGCCAAGGACTCAAATGGGATTGCTTCATCCACAATCCTGTATGTGGCAGGGTAATCAGCCCTGACTTGACATCCCAAGCCTGTTCTTAGAGCATCACCGCAGAAGTGTGTAAGAGCTCAGGTATTAATTTATTTGTTTGTGCAGCCACCAAGATCTGCTTCTTGCCTGTGATAAGACGAAGACTTTTAACTACTGAATTTAAAAAGTGATTTGGAACAGCAGAGAAGCGGGGGCTCTCCCTTTTCTCACACCCCACCTTGCTGTCCCAGCGGCTGGGGCCACCTCCCAGCTGTGCCAGGCACCGTGGCCACGCAGCTCACAGCCTCGCTGCCTTCCCTGGGGCAATGCCAGCACTCCTCTCCTGCAGCCCAGGAAATGCGAGGAGTTGCCCTGTGCCTCAGACATGTAAGCAATGCCTAAATTCCAACTTACTGGAAGCTCTTCCCAAAAAAGTTTGGATATATAAAAATCCATTCCTACGTGCTCATCATTCCTTTCTTCAGTATTTGTCTCCTTAACCCAGGCAGCTCTCCAGCGCTCTGTAGAGCCTGCACAGCTCGAGCAGGCACCAGCAGGTAGCTGCAGGAAGGCAGAAGGTTTGCTCGGCCCAAGGGGAGCCTGCCTTGCCCCTCTGGGCAGAGGTCCACGTGCTGGGGGCTGCATGCACCATGCAGCGGGCAGCAGGGCTGTCACAGGCGAGCTGAAGCTGGCCCTGGTGGGAGCAGGGCTGGGCGAGGTGACCTCCAAAGGAGGCTTCTAATCTCAGTTTCTCCCCCTGGTTCTGAGATAAGGTGGCAGTTAAGCAGGACAGCAGACCTGATG
The DNA here is from genome assembly GCA_013396635.1 of Penelope pileata. Classification (NCBI taxonomy): domain Eukaryota; kingdom Metazoa; phylum Chordata; class Aves; order Galliformes; family Cracidae; genus Penelope; species Penelope pileata. Next base: position 304,145 of record WBMW01001574.1, read on the forward strand.
CCCTCCTCCCGCATGTCCCCTTACAGATCCAGGCAAACCAAGCTGGTCTGGCACAGTAGAGTCCTCATTGCATCCAGGCACCAACAGATCACTTCCCCATCTACTCTGCAGCCTGAGCTCAGCCCTCTCAGCTGAGTTTGTGTTGGGTTTTCATTGCCCTGTCTCCCTGAGAGGAAAAGAGAGGTTAAACGCTGCTGGTTTTACGTGGAGCATGAATATTGTGAATCCAGTGCTTTTATAATCCTCCAATAACAACTTGTTTAACTGCGGAGACGGCTGTATAAAATGAAAGCCACGGAGGCACTTTCCCTTAAACGCATTATTTCTGTAAGAGTTCAGTTTTGCTCAGACACGTTTCAAAGAGACCAAAGCAGAGAGCATGAACTCGAGGCAGCCGCTCGCGGGACGAGGGCACACAGTGCCTGCTGGCAACAGCCCCGGCTGTTCGGCATTGCCATCCCTCGTCCGCGTCCCGGGAGCAGACAGGAGAAGTGACGGCACCCATGCAAACCCCCAGGGAGACACTGCTGCCATAAGCTGTCCCAGGGCGAGATGCGCAGAGCCACCTGCACCATTCCTTTTGTTCGGGGGCCCCACAGGGCAGCGAGCCAGCATCCTGCATAAGCAGGGCAACAGGAGAAAGAAAAGAAGGCATTATTATTTTTAAGGTAAGATAAATCCCAGTTCCTTCCTCCAGTTCCTTTGTACCACAGTTGTCTTGTTTTTCCCACAAGTCACTGACAGAAAGAATGCAATAGATTCTCAAAAGAAAAAAAAAAAAAAAAAAAGCCCTGAAGGGGTGCGAGAGCAGAAAGCACACCTGGTCCCATCTACCGCTGACATGAGAATTCAGGGAGGCCTGCAAAAGGCGCTTCTCACCCGTGATGCTCCTCTTCTCCCTCTCCCCAGGCACCTCCCACCCACTCACCCTGCGGCTCTAAGCTTAGGAACTGGCTCTGCAAGACAGCAGGGGAAAGCTGCAGAAGCCCAAATGCCCCCAAAACAGAAGTGGATATGGATCTGCCCAGCCAATAGCACTCAGCAGTGGCACCTAGAGCTTGGCTGGGGACAGCAGATGCCTTCACTCCAAAGAATTCCTCTGTCTGCCTGCAGCAGGCTTCTCCTCTGCTCTTGCTTCCTGCCCAGAACCATTTCCTGCAGGTCTGGCACTCGCTGCTCCCAGCCCTGGTGCAAGGCACAGCAGGCTCTGCGGGGCTCACAGGGCTGCAAGCAGGGACAGCACCCAGAGCACCCAGCACCATCCCCACCTCGAGGGCCCCACCAGAGCACAGCAGGTCCCAAGAGTGTTGGAAGTAGAAGTGTTGCTGTGTCCATACCCAGACGGGAAGCCAGGTCCTTGTGCCAGGGACTGGGGAAAGCAGGCCCACACAGGGCTGGGAGCCTCGCTGCGTTCCTCCCATCCTCCCCATTCAGCACCTTTGTTTTCGGGAGCTCCTCTCCCCCTGTGCCTATCTGGGTAGTTTTGAGAAGCCGAATGACACAGAACTGCGCGGTTACAAAGGAAGCAGAGCAGAGAAAAGAGGTTGGCATGAGGTGCTTGAGGGAGAACAGAAATATTATAAGAGACAACAAGTAGAAAAGAGACCAGCTTCAAAGTGTCACTTCCATACATGACATGAAAGTCATCCCTGGAGATGCCAGCACAGGAATAACACAACCCTCGCTCTTACAAGTTAGATCTCAATAGGATAGGATTTAAAAAAAAAAGTTACCAAGATGTTAAACACCTTTACACAGATTTTTCTGGTACGTACATCAGGGAGACCTGGGATCCTGTCCAGAAGCAGGCACCGTGCTGCCTGCCTGGTCCACATGACCTCCAGGCCCGGCGGCCGGTTCCCTGGGTAGAGCAGGGCTGCTTTGCTACGCTGCCTTCAGCTGGCAGCAGGGACTCTGCTACAAGCCCATGGGGTGTCTGCTCCAAACGTACAAGTGACCGTGCCCGTCCTGATGGCAGTGTCAGAGGTCTCTTCTTCAGTCTGCGTGAGGATGCTCGGTGAGGCCCACGTACCTGCATTGCCAGTACAACAGGTGAGCGTTTTTCTTTGCAAATTATGGTCTCCTACTTGCTGCAGGCCAGCCCCGACTTGTCTGCTTTTATTGTCTCACCAGGAAACCAGAAGCATTTAGCAGGAATCCTCACTCCCATTTACGGGTAGGAAACTCAGGTACAGAGAGATTAAGGGAACACAAAAGCAGGCCACAGGATGCAGAGTAGTAAAATGTACTGGAAAATCCTCCTCCTTTCTCTCCTTTACCATCGAAACGCCTGGAGTTAATACCACAGCCTTAAACACCTGCAGCTCCTTCTGATAAACATTATTTCCTACTTCTCGGTCTTTGATCAAAAACATAAACACGAGTAGAAGAGGTTGTACACTTCTGTATTACGGTGTTTAAAACTCGCTCTCCAGATAAACACCCCCCAAAACAGTAGTAAGTGTATTTCTCTCTCTCAGAACCCTTAATATCCTCACCGCTAACACAATGAAAAAAGCTAAAACTACTCATTTCATTACCTACTGCTCTCCAGATTAATCTCCATTCTGTGCGGCACAATGACAGGGTCACCACGGGGTTTCCATGTTACTGGGGCTGTGTAAGGAACTACGCGGCCTGTACAAATAAAAGCAGGGGAATTCTTTATTCTCATTCCTCCCAACCTGGGGTTTAATTCCCTTTCTTTTGTAAAATGAAAACCAGTCTTTTAGCAGAACACAAATGATCAGCGCCAGGTTTCCCAAAGGAAAAATATTACACCCGTGCACAGCTTCTGACAGAGTTAAAAATCTTTTTTAGAAGAACCTTGGCTTAAAAAGCCAACTTTGAGTGCTCTAAAATAGTCAGACGGCCTAAAAATAAGCAGGTGCCTCATGAGTCCAAATCTGGTGCCCTACAGGCAAAGACTTCCCAAGGCAGAACCTCCTAAAATGGCTTTTGTTGAGGTTTCATAAAAGTACTGGGAGATTGTGAAAGACCTGGGAAAGCCATCACAGCTCTCACTATGCCTCAAATGGCTCCCGTGAATCTGAGGTCATCCCGTTTGTTTCATGAACCTGCTGCTCCTTCAGGCACGCTCTCACAAAGAAATCAGCACTCCTGGCACAGGTTTATCGAGGTGGGAGCAGGGACACTGGGACAGGTCTACTGGGATGGGCCGCTCTGGGAGCAGAGCAACATGCAAGTCTGTGATACGGAAATGCTGACCTCCACCCGCATGTAGTCAAACCCCCTGTCACTGCAGCGGAGATCGTGAGTGAAGCACACAGCAGCCTTCACCTGTACTGGCAGATGGGATCCCTCCCAGGCCACGGCAGGTCCATCGGCTCTGGGCAAGGCCTCAGGAGCTCCCCACGCCCATTGGTACTGTGGCACGGAGCTGTGCTCAGCCCTGAACAGCCTTCTGCTGGAAACACCACGGAGCTGTGCTCAGCCCTGAGAACAGCCTTCTGCTGGAAACACCACGGAGCTGTGCTCAGCCCTGAGAACAGCCTTCTGCTGGAAACACCACGGAGCTGCACTAGCACTGAGTTCATGGGGACTGGCTAACAGCATCCTGCTCCTTTCCAGAACATCTACTTTGCAGCAACTCAAGCTCGCAAACAAGTACTACGTCAATAAACACAAGCAGAGAACTTCTGCCCTCGTTTAATGTCCTAGCACATTTCTAATGTGCGCAGTCAAAAGAAGGGGATGGGTGGGGAGCACCACTATGGAACCAGACCCCTGCAGAAGCGTTCTCCCATCCTTCCTCCCGAGGAGGGAGGCTCACCACAGGCCCACTCACCGCAGAGAAACTGCTTCCAAGGGAACGCAAAATCACATCAACAGGGACTGCTCAAGTGCACGTCTACTGCGGAAAGCCTGTCCTCACCCGGCCCCTGGTAAAACACTCCATCTGCTCAGGCTCTCACCTATCTGAGGGGGAAGTCACGGATGTTTTCACTTCAGTGTCTCTGCATGTATCACCATCGGGAGAGAGAAGGGACGGAGGAATCAACAACATCTCAAGCGTGAGGCGGCTGTATTTTGATTTTTCAGGACAGCAGCAAGGTGGCTGAAATAGGCACATCTCCATAGGCAATCGGTGACCTAATGATCGCCGTGCCTTCCCAATCTGTTGTGGCATTTACAGCTGCGTAGAGGTTAAAACCAGCAGCCGTCAGCTTCTATAGACTGTAAAGAAAATATGATACAAAACACTTCCATAGGCTTCCTTTCAGAAATAGAAGAAGGTCCCTCTTATTTATTTTCACTGTCAAACCAAGCACACGCTGAGAGGTAAGAACTGCCCCAGATAACCCGGGGGAGCTTCCTCTCATCACCCCCAAACTCTTCCACACGATCCCTGCTACTCACACACTGAAAACAACTAACAGGAAGCTTCATCTGAGAATTCCTGGCTTTTTCACTCCTGCAGAAAAACCTAGTCCCAAGCAATCTAGTTCATCACCTTTTCCCTACAGTATATAAATATTCAACACCCACTGACAGCCCTGGATAACGTGAAAACCAGTCACATTTTCAGTGCAAGCATCTGTTCTTCCCTAAAGTAAATCTGTTTTTTTTTTTTGAAAAGTATTATCTAGACATTCCCTTCAACCATGAGAAAAAACAGTGGTGTTTCTGAAGGAGAGCAGAAATGGGAGGCTTGGTTCCTTTTCTCATTATATCTGCTAGAATACCACATTTTTTTCTTCCTTTTTCTCTAAATACTTAAGCAACATCAAGATTTTTCAAGTATTTCTGTTTTAGTATTGTAACAAAGTCAGAAGACAGTCTCTGAGGGGTGGTGGAGGGGTGCTTGGGTTGCAACCCTTCATTGCAGCCGTCTGTTCCAACAATAGTTTCTGCAATGAGTGTGTCTGAAGTGCCTGTGCATACTGGCTTCTCTTCTGTAGCTGTACAAAGGCCTGAACAAAACCACACACCAGAGTCACAGCCCAAACTCAGGTATTCCTGGAAAAAGCACAGCCAATGTGGAACAGAGCTCCCTGCATCACCTCACTGCACCACGGCAGCGGCCCCAGGAACAACCGAGCAGCCTCTGCCAGCATCCCAAGGTGGCCCGAAAGAATGAAAACTGCAGCGTGCCTTTTGGGAAAATAAATAAGTGAATTCCAGACTGCCATGAACCTATTATGACATATTTTATTTCCCTCTTCATTAATATATGCAAAGCAATCAGATTACAGCCACAGGAGGTAATGAAAAACCAACTAAGAGATAAGGGTCTTTTAGTGTGGCTGCGCTACGCATGTTTAGCTCTAGTGCTAAAAGGAGACCTTGAATCTACTTTTGTGGTGCTTGGGGTGAATGTTAACTATAAAATCCCCCCGGCCACCCTGCAGAAGGAATGTTGTGATATGCTCAGTGAGGTGGGAACCGGACACGCTGAGCCCCCCTCTCAGGCTAAAGGTGAGGCTGGGAGAATCCTACAGACAGAGGAAGGAAAGGATAAAGGCTGCAAATGAAGGTCAAAGGATTTGGCAACAACCTTGATATGGCCAGGCAGCTCGGAGGATGCAAGGATAGCTAACTCTGAGGGGGTGGAAGAGGATCTTGCTTGATGAAGGGTCTCATTCATTTATTCCATCTGTGTTATCTAGTCTAATAAAAATGTTATCTCTTCCCACAGACCTTGTGTCTGAACAGTCTCTGTGCAAGGGAGCCACATCCTTCACCCAGCGCCTGGTGCTGTAACCAGCTCCCATGGGCAGGTCTGCAATAAAGAAACCATCGGAGACAGCGGGGTGACCACAGCCCACAGGCAGCAGCCTGCACCCAGCCCCGGGGAGCCCAGCTGCTGCGGCGCCAAGCACGTAGGCACAACATCGTCCTCAACAACAAAACAACCCATCCCACGTGTAAGTAACGGATGTAGGAGAGGCTGCAGACAGCACGGAGGTCCTGTGGACCACATGATGCACAAAAGGGCCAAGAGCAGCCACGTCCAGGAGGCAAACCCCAGCCCCGGGCTGCAGGGAGGTGCTGGGCAGGAGCTGGCAGCCGGTGTTACCGTGCACTCAGAGCTGCTCCCAAGCACGGGTGAGCCCGGCGCTGTGGGGCCAGCACGGCAAGGGTGCTGCTGCAGAGAGAGGTCACAGGGTCTCTGTCTGCTCACCTTATCAAAGGCAGGACTGAGAGGCAACCGCATCAAAGTAACTGAATGTCATCACAGAAACAGAAATTTGATATGAGCCTAGAGAATCTTGGTAGATAAAAAGCAAAAGCTGAAAGGCAGAACTTTTAATGGAGAGGTTAATTAACAACTGAAACAATATACCATGAACCATGGAGGACTGCACAGAGCTGACAATTTTCAAGTTAAGATGGGCTGCTTTTCTGAAACATCTTTTCAAGTTCAAACAGGAATTAATCCAGAGAGATCACAGCTTTCTGATTTCTGTAATCTCTGAATGCAGCAGAGCAGCAGTTCTGGATTTCAGGGAAGCAAAGCTCGGTCAGTCCAGGAAGGAGCAGGGAACAGCTCGCTAATATTGCTGGGAATAATCGCACGGGCAGGACGCCGCTCCCATACAGCACCGTGCTACAGAGGGGCTTAATAGAAGTGACAAGCACAGAAAATAAGACCAAAGAAACCTACTACCTAATAAAATTAAGATAGCGGGTTGATTCATTTGCAAAAAAGGCTGATGTCTGAAGCAAGAAGTAGCCACATGGACCAAGCAAAAATAGGAGGGAAAATGAAGATGTGTGGAGATGTGTGCATGGCTTTTTCACAGAGGTATAGAAAACAAACAAACAAAAAAACCAACCCAGCCCACACACGCTTGCTGTTCTAAGAGGCAGCTATCTGCTGCAGGCCCTGCCAGGAGAGCTGAATCCAGGCGGGGAGCTGGGAAGCACGGGACTGTGGCTTCGGAGATCGACGCTGTGCTGCTCATTCTTTATTTAAAATATTCTTTATTTTAGTACTGTGAGAGTTCCCCAGTCTGATTTACAAACCAACAGATCTGAAAAATGTTAAGTTTCCAGGTTTACCCATAGAAAAAGTTGAGGCTGATCCCTGAAAGGAGCTCCCGGGCACCGAGCTCTGCCCGCCCCAGAGCCCACCAGGAAAGCTGCTTCCAGCATCCCTGGGGGAGCAGCCTGGGCTCCAGAGATGGCGGCCTGGGAGCCTCCTGCCACCGGGGTATTCCTGCTCCCCTCTCACAGTGCTCAGAGATCATGGACCCGATGCTCAGTAGCGGCTTTTCCTTCTGCATCCTCTACCCATTCCAAAAGCAACTGTGGCTTATTCAATTATCTGCAAGTTGATTTGTTGCTCTGAAAGAGGCACCTGCCCCCAAAGCCTTTCTCCTTCACTGTGCTGCAAACATATGCAAGATGTTTATGATAGCAAACAGCAGGAGTGTTGAGGAGTCTCACCAGCTCTAATTAAAGCAGGCTCATCCTACAATTTTACCCATGTAGAACCGAGTGCAGGCTTAGCTTGCAAATACCAAAATACAGGTGTCAGTATACGACAGCCGTAAGCTGCTGAGGAGGGAGTTTTCTGCTAATCCTTTTGAGCAGATGTGTTGCAGCAGATCAAAGAACACAAGCTCCCGCGGGCTGGACTAGCACACATCCTGGGGACACGGCAGGGAAGTGCTTGTCACTCCTTCCTCTAACGGGGACAACCCCATGAAGATGAGCACAGCACAGGGCACGCTCAGCCCGTCCCCGCTGCTCAGCAAATCCCCGCTCCTGGCATCATTACGGGCACTGTCCCTGTGCCCCAGCACACCGCCAGGCTCTGCAGGACTCTGCCCCCTTCCAAGGGCTGCCACGAGTGCAGTGCCATGAAGGATGCTCCTGTGGGATGCAGTGCGAGGGGGAAGTGGTGCCTGGAGCTGGGATGGGAGCAGTGGTGCTCCTTGACATGAGCCCCGAAGGCACACGGGCAAGATGGGGACATGGTGAGAACTGTAAGCATGATTCCACTTTGTTGCTACAGGTGAACAAACACGGCTCTGTCAGGGGTCCAGCGGCACTGCAGCCTGCTCCAGCCGGCAGCTGGCTGTCAGCACAAATAATTGCCACGGACGGACCACCAAGCACACTGGCTACTCAGATGGGCCGCTTGCTTCACGCGTTTGTCCCAAATCTATTCCAATATTGTGATCTCCAGGTCACTGCCTTCAGGAGAGGGGCCCTTCTGAAAGCCAACCACAAACACAGAGCTCAGGGTAATGCATCTCTGCCCCACACAAAAGAAGAAACAAGCAACACTGAAGGTGAATCAGCCTCTGCCTCATCCATCCTTTCCTCTCTCAATCACTGAGACACTCTGCAGCTCCTCCACGATTCGATCCTTCTTGATGGGGAAGGTGCTTGACAGAGCAATCTTTCCCCGTATTAACACACTGGTTTAAATCAAGGTTTTAATAACCTCTCCGGAGTCTCCTGAAAGCTTTAGGACGGTAGAGGAAGATTTCCAAAGACACAACCAGCTGTCTCCAATGCTGCCTTCACAATTCTGCACGGGTTGAGTCGGGTGTTTGGGGCATGGGGCCTGCGCTCTGATCGCAGCCAAGGCCCCACCATGCCACGCTGAGAGCGGGGCCCAGACAAATGCGTCAGCTGTGAAGAAACCCAGGAAGGACAATGCTTGTGTATTGCAGCTCTACTTTTTCAGGTTCATCTGTAGTTCAATGACTCTGCTGTGTAGAAACATTCAGTCTTCCAGGGACTTCTCCATCTAGTGCAAACAGACTTAATGCTTTTTTCTCCCTTCCACAACTAATCTGACCTCGGCTACTTGAGGCCCTCTAAATCTTTCTTAAGCCAGCAGCCTCTCTCAGTAGGTTGCCAGACTTTACCGTTTTCCCAACAACATTTAGACCCAACAATCTTCTTTTCAGTAACCCCTTGAGAGCGACCGTGGTGTGAGCTCAGGGTATGTCAGCAAATGGGACGGATGGAGCGCGGCAGCCGGACGGCTGATGGGTGGCACTCGGGAGGGCTGCAGCTGTGCCACGGTGCAGGGAACACCCGCGCTCCCCATGCCCTGCCCGTGCCAACCCGCTGGGGAAGGCAGTGCTTGCGCCATGGGGTAGCAAGACTTCTGTGAGATGATATAAATCTCCAGAAAGCTATGACACTCCTCCTTGGAGAAATGGTAGGAGTTAGTACAAGCCCTGTTTTGCTCCGAGCAAGCATTTCTGCACAGACGTGCTGCTCTGGAGCGACAGCCTGCGCTGCCAGGCCCCTCGCCAGGGCTTCACGGAGCAGAGCATGAGGCCCTCCCTCTCCTCCAGGTGCCTGCAGCCCACAGCCAGCACGCAGAACGCGAGCAGAAATTAACAACTGAGCCTGGGAAAGGAGGGTGTGAGATAACGTGTCATTTTGTGTGGCCAGTTAAGCATCAGCGTTCTGCTATCAGCACAGGGCAGGAGGGGAAAGGAAGAACAGGGCACTTTGGGAACGAGGACCGGCTGTGGGCACAAGGAGCCCATTTCCGAAGCAGTGAAGGTGCAAACAAGGAGACAACCCACAGGAAGCAAGTGGCTGATAGAACAACGTGAAACAAAAGCCAGAGGCCTGATGGAAAACTCACAGCAGCAGTACAGCATCGGATTGCACAGAAGAGACAGAGATGTTGGGACAGGGCACTTGCAGGCACAGACAGGACAGGCCAGTGCTGCCTTACTGCTGCCCACGGGAACCCAGCCCACGTGGCAGCACAGAACCAACCTCCTGCTCTGCCAGTAAGGTGAGCAAACGTGGTGAGGATTCCCTCAGTCTTGGGGCAGCACATCCGAAGGACCTCGCTTCCTGCGAGAAGTGGCAGCAAGATTTGCAAGCTGCTATTAGGGTTCTGTCAAACTAATGAGTCTTAAGGGTATGGAGTCCTTCTCATGAATACAATAAACGGCAGCTGTACTGATAGAAGCTCGTCCCAGTTCAAATATTGATAAAAGAGTTGTGATCTACAGTGGCATTACAATTTATGCCCAGTCTGGAGACATCCCTTGTTTTATAGACATAAGGCTAACAGGTTGGTTAGAGGTCAAAAATGAAGAAACAATTTTCATCATTCTTGATTATCTTTGAGAGATCCTGAAGCAGATGGAAGCTGCTCAGCCATTCAGCCTGCGCTCCATATTTCACTCTGACAAGGCTCTGGCATCACGAGCAGAGGGAAACTTGAGCAGGAGTATTTCCTCCCATTTAAACCTGCCTTATTATTAAATCCTTCAGTCATCAGCAGAGCAGCTCTTCCGTGAGATTTTTTTTTTTTTCAAGCAAAATGCAAAGTTTAAGAGACCTTACTTTACATACTCAGATCAGAGCCTTGTGACATGCTCTGCTTTTAATTAACAACCAGGGCTGCCGGATGCTGTGTATCACTGCCTGCAAGAAGCCAAAACTAATTCCCCTTCAGCCAAGCACTGCTCGTACATAGCTCCATATATCCCCGGGTATTTGCTGGGTGGAATGAAAGCTGGTTACAGCTACTGGCTCAAAATTAACTGACAGCATCAGTGCGGATGCAGCTCATGACAAGCTCCATCTCTCACGTCAATAACTGCTCCCCAGATCTCCTGGTTTGCGAGTTAGCCCACCCCGAGCTATCGCCTCATGTCACAACAGACATTTAAGTAATAAATGGAAGCTTTATTTTGCTCGGTGAGGCTTTGCTAAATTTAACCATCCAATTAACCCAGCAACATCCACGCTCTGAGTTTTCAGAGTTCACTACTTTCAAGGAGGAAGGCGCAGTTACACCAATTAGCGTTCTCTCTCTGAACCGCACAGGCAGCTCCCCAGACCTCTCTGAGGTTTGCGAGGCAACGAGGACAGCCGGGAGCCCAGCAGAGTGCCTTTAAGCTTCCCAGATGAAGATGACATTCTTCCAGGCAATGCCAGCGTCCTGGCCTGCTCTGGGATCACCAGCGATGGGAAACTGTTGTTGGCAAAAAATAAAACAAAATGAGTTTCAAAGAAAAGTTAATTTTGTATCAAATTAACTACAATGTCTTCGCCCCAACCCTTTCATTAGCTGCAGCACACAAAGCAGTCCCCAGTTCTTTCTAACCTCGGGCTAACACAAACCACACAGACCTCCTGCTGGCACGACTGCACACATTTCTTCTGCGAGCACAGTGCAAGAGACAGCGCGCCCAGAGACGGGCAATGGAAATTCTTCAGGTCACTTCAACCCAACATAAATACTTGTCTACAGCATCTGAGCAGCAATCACAGCGAATCCTGTTACATCCAGCTGGCTTTTCCTCTCCGTCACACACAAAGCTGTCTTGATAGGAAGCGCTAGCCGGTAACATCTTCGGTTTATGCAGATCGCACTGCAAAGCACGAGAGTGCTCTGAATATTAAGCTGCTGCATCTAACTTTTTCAAAAATAAATAACTAAGCTGAAGATGAAAAACAGGGGAGACTTGGCAGATGCTACCCGGCGATGTCATTCCAAACCTCTGGTGTATCCTCACATGCCTTTGCAAGCAGGACCAGAACAAGGCACCTGCCCTGGAGCAGCAGGGGCCGAGCAGCACCCCCAGCCAACACAGCTGCTGCCAAGCCAGAGCTCTGCCTTTCAATTACCTGCCCCCTAGAACAGGAATACAAAGGGTATCAGACCCTTGAGGCAGCACAGGGAATAAACTTGCCCAGACCTGGTTTCTGAAATGCTGGGCGTCTGTAATAGGTTTTAGAACACTCATCCCTGGATTTCACAGGGATGGATTCCTTCCTGGACCTCTTCAGTTTAATCTCCTTAAGCCTGGAAGTTATATTGAGAGTGAAAATATTTTACCAGCATAATCTAGTTACGAATATTTACACGATTTGCCCCAAATTCTCTCATTACAGCTGCCATTCTCCATTATTCCCAGGTAGCGGTACATGCCGTTTCCGTGGAAACCTGCAGCTCACAACCAAGCGATGCGCAGCCAACCGCGGGCAATGGGCACTCGAGCAGAACCGGCGGCTGCGTCACTCTGCTGATACCTGACCACCCCAAACCTGCAGACAGCAAAGGGCTGGTGTACATCTCAGTGTCCAAATTTCAAGCGTCTTAACGATCTCAGAAAGCAACCGAGTCCCTGCATCTCCCAAAGCACAATAAACTTGACGAGGAGGCTGTAACTTTTATGACACATCACATTTTCAACATTTCACTATCATTTTCTGTATTTACCATTGAAAGTAAATGGCAGATTACACCACCATAAAGCTGGTCATAAGTGATTCACTCCATTACACTTCAGGACCTTGCCTACTTTTAACTAGTGAATCTGCACCAGTAACTGCCTGAGAATTTGCTGCCCTGCTTTCCTTTCCTTCCAGCAGTAGCTGTTTTATTTTACTAAAAAAGCAGCTATGTGTATGATAAAGCTCCTTGTCCCTTAAGCTTCTTTCAGCATTTAACACTCTGAATGCTGTGCAGCACCAGAAGCAGGTATTGTAAAAAGCTTTGGGAAGCTCCTTGGGAATGCCCTTTGGGTCATACCAATGCAGAGCAGCATCTCCTCGGCAGGCATCAGACACGGCACATCAAATGGCTGAAGGCAGACCATGCAGCGAGGCTGCCCAGTTATTACCCTGTGCTCTCTAAGACAACAGAGCGCACCATTTTTCTGTTGAGATACTCATGCTTCTCCCTGATGCACGATGCTCTACCGAGGTGCTGACTGTCCAGGCACCAACAATGCCTCATCACCCACACACCGTACTTTCACAGGAGCTGCTTCACACTTTTCCAAGCAATCCCCCAGGCTAAGGGGGAGACCCTTCCATAGCACATTCACCAAGACATGGCCTCCAAATCCTACTTTTCCAGGCACATCTCTTCAGCGCTCAGGAAACAATTACACTGTAATCAGCGATGCTCCCAGTGATCATTTCATCCTGATGTTACACACAGATGCATGCAGGGGTGTCTCTACCCACCTACTGTCCTGCCTCCTTCCTGGCCTTCAACATCCCTGGGCAGAGCTCAGGGCAGCGCGGTGTCTGCATGGAGTGCTGCCTCATGGGCTTTCTACAAGGTTGGGCTCAGAGCCTTCATTACCTGAATGATGCAATCAGCAATGGCCCATGAGGTTGCCATGCCCTCCCTGCAAGCTGAACCTTCCTCCTACACAGCTGTTCAGGAAACCAACTAAAGCTTCACGTGTAGGACGGCGCAAGACTCACATTTTCATCCAGGACCTTCCCACTTCGCAAAGCATCCGTACCAGAGCAGCAGATTACGTTTCTGCTGTAAAACAACTACTGAGTTAATCCCATGTGAAGTTACAGATATAAGCACCACTCAATGCATCTAGATGCTAGAGCAAGGAGCACAGCTCCGACTGGCAGAGAAGCTCAGCAATAAGAAATTAAGCTCTAATTAAAAGCACCACTCTAAAAATGTTTGTTGCACCTGCTTTGTTCAGAATTTAGGGTTTGCCAAATGCAATTTCCAAACTATTCAGTTTGGAAAATCCTCAGAGCTCACAGAAGGAACCCTCTGCACGTTACTTAATAAAGCCACACTGGTAAGGCACTTGCAAAATATCTTCATGAAAATCAACAGCTCTGTTGGGAAAGCAGCAAGTGTTCTGTGTACCCTGCACCGCTGCTCAGAGCAGCTGACACGGCAGCCTACAAACATCCCAAAAAACGGCACTGCGCTCCCCTTCCCTGAAAGGAAGAGCTCTCCTTCCCATCAGCAGATCATGAGCAGATTTCCTTTACAAAAACGCTGTGGTATTTTAATAAGCAACAAGCTGCTGTTACCCTGTTGTGGAAGTAGAAGGGAATTATTTGAGACAGCTGACTGGCGGACTGAAGATAAGCGCCGTCAACCTAAGAAGCTATGTTTCTGTTCTAAACAAACTCTGGACTTTTGCATATTTACGCTCTTAAACAGTACTCTGTGCAAGGGCAGCAGCATTTCAGCCACACACAGCATCCACTTCCCTTCCTGCCTGGGAAAAACAGCCTGGGCGACGTGCTGGTGTGGGGACAAACACCAGCACAACTCCACATGGCTTAGCCATAACTCTGCTGAAACTTGCATGTAACTACACAGGCACTTCTCTAAAAACCAGTCTTTAATAAGTATCTGTCAGGATTGTCTCGAAGATAGAATGGCTTACTATAATAAATGCCAAAATAGCTTAAAAATGCTGAAAGGGTCATGCTAACTGCAGCACTACAGAGGCACTGTAAACTGCGTAACTATGGAGTTTGGGTAATTCCTGCAGGTAAAGCTTCTGCCTGCACCATCCTACCTGCTCTTCCACAGTAGCTGTAAATTAGCAATTAATGTGACAAGGAGCATGAGTTCAAACTTTGTTATTTGGCAGTGAGGTCCAGCTTCCATGAAATCCAGCACTTCACGTCTCAATAAGCTGAGAAGTGCATAAGGTAGTGAATCACCAGGTTATATTCAGTTCTGCAGATTCATTTTTCAGCCACAGAAAAACAACACTTGCCAGGTTTAGAATAGCAGCACTGATCTAAAGGACGACAGTGCTGCAATTTTTTAAAAAATGTATACCATAAAAGAACAGGTTAAGTGATAAGGGAAGGCATTTCAATTCTATGCTTCAATGAATATTAGTGACACAGTTGTTAGGATGGTGGAGAAGATGAGCTGTCAAGTTTTGTTACTTAACTTATGTTTCAGGCAGTTTTGTTAAACACATTGAGTTTTCTTATGGACACCTTTTATGTATTTGCTGTTGGTCAGAGGAAGGACCCACGTGGCAGCACGGGACCAGGTGGGACACCCTCGAGGTCTCTCGCCTTTCTGTACATAAAAGAGCAATGGAAGATCAAAAGCACCAGTTCTGTCTGGCTCAGCTGCACTTGCTGCTCAATTTGCTCCAGCTTTGCTTACTGTTTGTAAAACTGACAAATAACATCTGACTTGCGTTAGGACTAAATGTTCTAAGGAAAAATGGGATGGTGGATTCAACCATGTCTCAATGGGTTACCACTGCTCCCCATCTTTCAGTTGCATCAAGTACCTCAACATTTTGAGCTGGAGGGGCTGGATGTTACGGCAAATCCACTGATTCAGGGATGAATTTTAGCAAGAAGCCACTGCAGGTAGAAGAAAACTGCCTTGGTGCTCAGCAGCTTCTGAGATTTCCCTTTCCTGGGCAAAATCCCTGTGCCCAATCTGGAGATGAGAGACTTGCATGCCTCTGCTGCCAAAATCAACGTGAGGAAGAGCTGGCTGTAGTCTTCCACAGCTGTGCAAAAGGACCCATGATCTTCCCCCCACATGGCAGGCCCATGCCACAAGCACCAAATATCTTAGAAAGATAACAAACAGTGAAGACAGGCTACTGCTACAAACAGCACACAATTAAAAAAGGAAACATCTAATTATGATTACATAACTATGATAACTATGATTATACCTGAACACAGAGGAGCGCAAAGTAATCCAAACGCAAGGAACTGGAAGAACCCTGGAGTCACTGAGGCCAGTTCCTGCCCAGCACACATCACAACACCCCTCCTGAAGCTTCCTCTTACCTAGTCTGACCCTGTGTTCCCCCTCAGCTAAACAAACAGATGTTCTAGAGCCTTCCAGGTGCATTCTTGGTTGCCACAGGAACAAGCAGAACACCATATGCTTGGCCTGCAAGATGGGAGACAGTCCTGGAAAACAGCAAATCTAAGGGCGCACAGTGTTCATGCAACACTGTGACAGAAAAGGTAAAGCAGCTCGTGGTCACTCCTCATCCTCTACTGGATTGGGATGCACAGCTTTGCTGCTGCAAACATCATGTGTTAAATAGACCATAACTGTTTATGTGTGGGAGATACAAACAAGGATGAGTGCAACAAAGAGCAGAACCCAGAGTGAATCATGAAGTTGAAGATGGAAGAGCTCTTCATTGTTACACCCAGTGCCAAGCCCACAGGGCATCAAATGATACTAGCAATTAACACTGATTTTCTCACAGAACACCCAGCTAAGCTGGGAAACATCTTGTTTTGGGATGTTTTGCATGCTAGAAGTTCAAAAAATAATCAAATTCTTTCATTAGTTTGACTAAAATCACCATCTCTGGCTTAAAAATCCCCTCAGCACACAGCAGCAGAGGCCAGGGAAGCACGTGTCTGGGAACCAGCACTATGAGCATCCTCTGTCCTTACACGCTTCCCGGGCTCCCAGAAAAGACACAGTGGCACTGACTGATCTTTGGTTTGCATCACTGTGACTGTTTCTTGCGTTGGTAAAATACAGTGTGAACTGCAAGGCTTACGCTTCCAGAGCAGCATGGAAATAGCATGGAAGACTCAAAATGAGCTACAAAAAACAAGCCATGAGAAAAGCCCCTGTTGTATGTGCAGCCTTACAGAGCTCAAACTTTTCAGCTCCCTGAAGAGAACTTACAGATGCTCAGGTTGAAAACAGATTTCAAAGACGAGGCACAGAAAATGGGCTCTAAGACTGAAAACCAAATGGCTTGAATTGAAGCTGAGATTAGACAGTGTCAGCAGTGGAATTTTGGAACAAATTGGCCAATGTTAGCCCTGGACTCACTGTTGCTTTGCCCTTTTTTTTTTTTTTTCCCCTTCTTTGCAAGAGAAAGTGTATTTTTCTCAGAGACATCCTTTAATCTAGCTTTCAGAGAGATCTGCATGGCTGAAACAAAGACAATTAAGTGAGAGATGCAAGGCACGGACCCTCTTACCACAGAGGTAATCCAGCCTAAGATTGGAAATGGATCCACAGCCAGGTACGATGGCTGCTATGTGCTTGATGCAGTCTGTTCTCCCTGGTACTCCCTGGAAGGCCTGTAGCAAGAGGAGTCTTCTGGGTTTGCCGGTACTAGAAAGCAGCGTTCGAGTCAAAACATAATCACCAGGAAATACATTAACTACCCAACATGGGCATAACCTTACTGTGATGTAACAGCGGGCATGGCTTGCCTCATCAGTGCAAAGTCATGCTCCACTGGACAGTCAGCCCCTCAGCTTGGATCAAACACAAGTTTCTAACAAGGACCAGGCTGAATTTTGACCAGTTTGAGTTAAGAATTCAGAAGTTTAACACTTAGGTTGTTTCACAGCGCTGCTGCACGGTGTTGAATCACTGGTGCCCATCAGGCACTGTTGACTGTAGGTCAACACTAAAAGGTTTCTGAGGTCTTCTGGGACCTGCTAGGATGAGACAGGACTGTCAGCACTAAACTAGGAACTAAGCCAATGACATCTCAGTCAAATTTGAAAAACTGAAATTCAGAATCCTGAATTTTGTGCAGCAAGCAACCCCATCTACTATAAGCACAGACCAAGAGAAGGCATGTGACACCCAAAAAGGTCTGCAGCCTGCAGCAAGGCCTGCAATCATGGCTGGCATTCTGCAAGGCCAAGGTTGCTGGGACAGTCACATCCAGCTATTTGAAATATGGGTAAAAGTAACAAAAAAGCACAAGGAGAACCAAAACCACTTTCTCTTTGCCAACCACAACAAATAGCTCAATAATATAAAATGTCAGTTGGCACTTGAAGCACGGTGGATGGCCAGACAAAGTGCATTTTTAAATCATTAACACATTGGGAGCACACAGATGTGCAGCACGGCTACATCTGTGCATTGTAATTTCTACAGTAGTCACAACTTAATGAATCATCAGTTGCGACAAGATCAATGAACCGAATGGAACAACAAACTAAAGCTAGTAAATTCATGCCCAGGGCAAGAGCTAAGGGTTTTTTTATTATTATTTTTTAAACACTCTTGCCTTTTTCAGTGTCTAATTAGTAAAAACATGAATCCCTCAGAATCCTCTCCCCCCTACTCCCCCTTTTGAAAGTCTTCCTGCAAAAGACAAAGATTTTATTCATCTTTGCTAATTTCAAGTCTGGATACTACTCATTTGCTCAGCAATGTCTTCCTCAGGACTATGAGCACATGGCAAGCAGAAGTTATGACATTAGGACGTGTGCTACATGCCAATCAAGTGGACTGTCATTAAGATTGCCACCTCGAGGCAAAACAACTGCTATTTCTTCCATCAGGCCACATTGCTCCTGCAGGCAAAGCTTCAGCCAAGGTCCTCTGTAATGCTCTTTTTGAAGGAACAACTTCATAACAAAATCAAGCACCCAAATCATTTATTTGTGAAGAACACACACAGAGTTTCCTCTCAGCCTCAACACCTTCAGTATTGGGTTTGCCGATGATATGTCTACATGCATAATGGAGCTAGGTCTCCTATCAATCAATGGTACTCTGAAAGGAAAAATAAATAAGCCTCCTGGCAGAAGGCAACAGACAACACCCACCCTTCTTACACAGCACGGTCCATGCAAGCAAGAGCACTCCCTGCTGCTCTGTTCCCTCTCCCAGATGATCCATTTTGACCTCCCCCATATGCAGGCTTTCAGTGTATTGGTGCTTGCCAGGGGTTCAGCTGTGCTCTTGTTTTCCCTTCCAGACCAGCTCCAAGGGACAGCTAGCTCTCTGCTTTGCCTGGCTTGCTCTCCCCACGCCAGGCACAGAGCTCCAGCTGGAAGGCACTGCCTGCCATCGTGGCACTGCTGGCACGCGCTGCTCTTTCCTGCTGGGACTGGGAGGGAAGGAGATGCAGGGAGGACTTACACTTGCTCCCTCGTTTTGTTCCTCCTCCTGACCTTCCACGTCTGCCCTTTTTTATAATGGATATCCTGTAATCTTGGACTACGCATTCCCCAATTCATTACCTTCCCCTGCAGCAGCTTTTGCTAATACCACCCTGTGTTCAGTTCATGCATTTTTCATCAATATTTTTATGTTTTCTGTTGTCTCTTCAAGGACTTTCTTCTCACTGGGACCAACTGTGGCATTGTCTAAATCAAAGAGACACAGAAAAATTAATTCATACTGCCTTACTTGTAAACAAAACACCATTCTGGAGTTGCAGTACCAAAAGCAAGACTTTGGGTTTTTAAGGCAGTTTGTTTCCTGTGGTCTGAAAATAGTCAGAAGGTCATAATAGTTGTATTGTGTGCAAAGTTTCGTGTACCTAGCTTTAGAAAAAGCATCCTGCGCTGACAAGTACACTTATCATAGGGAGATTTCCCCCAGTCCCAGCTTGGATAACAGCATACCAGTGAACACCTTAATTGGATAAGGTTATAGCTTTGATTGGTATTTGGGCTTCCCCACTCAACACAAACACTAAAGAACTTGGAAAGATTTCACCCAGGCTGGACCCTTGTGATGAAAGGATTGAAGCAAGACAGCACAGGATTAGCAAGGCAGATGAACGACTACACTGCAGTGTTTTCCCACGGCGTCATCCAACCTGCCTCATCAAGGAGCTGGATGCTCTCGGAAAGACAGATCTTACTACACCTCACACCTAGTGGTCCTCCTTAGGAAAAAGGATTTTAAAGAGCTCTTCTGGAGCTCTGCGCAGAAAGAATCTGAGCAGGTGAGGATGCCAGGAAGAGTCACTACTTCATTAACCAGCTGAAATAGAAATATCCACAAGAACAAACAGCAGTTAGAAAACTCTACAGGGAAGGTGTTATTTTAGTACTACAATATTAATACTTTCAAAAAGATTCTCTGGGCTTCTAAGACAGCAACCAGAACGCATGTGCTTTAGACTATCTTTACACCAAACATATTTCAGTCACTAACAGCTCAAATGACAAATTAACAATGAGGGGTCATAATAATTACTTCCTTGCTTCCCAAATTAGGACCAATTACTCCTTTTGCTCATTATCTCGGTGCTGCATTTTAATAGGCATCACAAATGTAGAGCCTTCCTGACTAAACTGCATTAAAAAAATACACGATCAACGAGAGATGCTAAAGACAAGGAGATGTGAGACTCGTGAATAAGCATGACGCACAGCAACCAGCTGTCAGCACAACCAACAACACAGGCCTTTAATGCAAAGCCAGCCTTGTTCTGTACACCCATCTTCTCAGACCGTGTCCTAAAGGTGGACCATCGGTAGCAATTAAGTGATTTTCTTTTTTTCTGCAGGAGATGTCGAAGTATTTGCGAAATGTTTTCTTCCACAGGTACACTGAGTGACCCCACATAGAGTCACAGAATGGTTCAGGTTGGAAGGGACCTTAGAGATCTCATCTTGTTCCAACCCCCTGCTCTGGGCAAGGACACCTCCCACTAGACCAGGTTGCCCAAAGCCCCATCCAGCCTGGCCTCGAATACTTCCAGGGAGGGGGCATCCACAACTTCTCTGGGCAACCTGCAGGGCTTCACTTCTCAACGATTGTTGCCTCAGATTTATTAGCATGTATGGAGATCCCAGTCCCACGTTTTTCTGGCATTCATTTTAAAACAGTGACTTCTCCAAGACTGATGCAACCAGTGCTGTGATTTTCAGAGAGAGGAAGAAGATAAGACACAGGATAAGTCCAGGATGACTGTATAGAAACTTTTGTGCATACAGAGATCTATACTTTGTAAGTATACTTTAATCCCCTATGGTCATGGTTGTCACATCCTGTTCTCTCCATGCTCCATTTTCCATTTAAGAACGTACTCTCCAGTTCTATTAAGTGGATATATTCTCCCACTTCTACAGAAGAAGTTGCAGAAGATCACTATGGTGCTATGTCTTCTTAAGTGCCCATGTAAGTCACGGAATACCAGTAAATGACAACAGGTCACTAAGCTTTGAGCAGAGTCTCTCGGTTGTGAGCAGGTACATAAGATAATTCTGCAAAGTAGTTAAGGACTCAGAAAGGCTTTTAAGGACATCTTCCTCTCGCCCTTCCCTTTTTCTCTGGAACCAATGCAGACAATCCGCACGGCACTGTCAAGCAGTGCTTCCCATTAATTTCCAATAGTTGAAATAATGAGATACTAACTCTCTCAGAAGGCTGTTCCACAACCTAACAGACTTCAAAGACTCTACAAATACATACCAGCAACTAACTCCATTAGTCAGCAGGAGAAACCAGCAGGACCGACATACAAGCTACAGAGAGCACATCTGTCAATAACAGGTTGCTGTAGCTCTCCACAGACGCTCTCAGAACGAGGTATCTTAGAGAGATGCAGCTCTGAGAAAGGCCTTTTGAAACATCTGATGATAAAGAACTATTATTTTAGCTTCTGATGGGCACTAGTAGATATAAAATCTGATGAGAAATGTGATATTTTTTTATTCTGACAAGGTTTACAGCGACAGATACTCAAATTATCTGAAGGAACTAACTTCTTGTTTGTCTCTTCTAGTTGAATTAAGTACACTTCCATTAAAGTGCCTTTTAAAACAAGAAATTGATTAATTTATAATTGCATGTTTTCTTTTTTACTTTTTTTTCCCTCTAAAAGACTCCTGGATCCATTTATACACAACTCATTAATAAAAGTATTTTCTTCTGGCTGCCAGTCCTCCAAACTCGATTCATTAACTGAGAGTCACTGGGTCCAGCCCCAGCCTAGTTATTACCAGATAAACATTTTGAGAGCTAAATCAGGGCTTGCTGACACCTAATCAACTCCGCTCTCTTGTTCACTATCATTATGTCCACGTTATGTTTCTTATGTTCATAAACATAAGAAATATTGAGAAGTTTTGCTGTAAGCCTGGTGCACTTTGCTTGGAAACAAGAGGAGATGAGACAAATGTGGGGGCACCAGAGAGAGCAGGCTAGGCAGTGAGCAGCTAAATGAAGAAAGCAACGGCTGTCCTAGCACACATCCGATGGTGTATCTCCAAAAATCCACAGAGCCACTGGTGCCCTAAGCCTTCAGACACTGTTGTGGCCGCGGGGAGTGGGGCAGATGGGACTGCCAGTGTCTGTGCGGTGACGTGCAAGGCAGCGCTGGTGGCTGCTGCCTCCCAGCTGGGACCGATGATCTGTTCCAATGGAGAGTCAGAACAGATTAGCTTAAACCACAGACAATTTAATCTAACCTGTCTGATTCTCAAGGGGAACAAAGACGCAGAAGCAGTCATCTGGCCATCCCTGGTCTCAGCTGGGACATGGCAAGCCTCAGCACCGCATCCTCAGCAAGAAAGGAACCTGCCTGCACGAGCACATCTCTGCCAGAGTTAAACTGATCTGTTTGTGCCTCATTTACCTTTGGAATAGGCTGAACATTTTGATAGCTGAGCAGCAGTAGGAGAACAGCCTGACACACTTATCCTAACACTCCCCCAAGAAGCTGTAAGATGGCATAGAGTGAGAAGCAACCTGTCTTCACACCCTGAGCCCCAGAGAAAAGAATGCCCAGAGCTTAATTATCAATTTTTGTAACAGAAGTTACCAGGAGGTTGCCACAATGCTCTGAGTGAGCATCCATGTTTGTGGCTATCTTAGAGAGGGATCTGAGAAATGGAGCAAGTAGAAAGGAGACAACTGTCACTAGTGACAAAAGTTCCTAGGTGTTTTTTTCCTCCCCCTCAAGAGCTGGACATATCAGGAGCATTAAGGGTCTGGTCAGCACAGGCTGGGGAGCAGCCAACACGATGGCAGGTGAAGCATCTCCACCCGATGGCTCAGGACATCTGTCCCTGAATTAACTGGAACTACTAAACATGCCAGAAGACTGAGATACTGTATTACATGTTATAATCAACAGAATGTCCTCAGCACGGGATAACGATTCCACCAGATCACAATATCCAGAAGTTTTGCATAAAACTGATTAACGTGCTTGGAAGAAAAGTAACACGCAAACAGGCACAGAAGTAACATCCCTCAGTGATAGGGACTGAAAAAGTACTGGCTGCTGCCCTTAGAAATGAAGTGAAGCAGTACACAGTTATTAATGACAGAGACATTGCTTTCGTTAACTATACCTCATCTTTCCCGTAACACAAATGGGATGACAACCAACAAAACTGGGAAGGATTCATTCTTTTACTCTTTGAAATTATGTACCATAGCCTTCAGATTTCACTTCTTAAGATGGTATCAACACCAGCAGTTTATGAAGAGCTAAGAGTTCTAGAAGACAATGTTCACAACAGACCAGAGATAGCCACAGCTAGTAGGACCCCACATCCTGATCAGTACAAAAATCCTGATATTCCTTTGTGCACAATTTAAGTGGCACCTTTGCCCAAGGCACAGTACTGTAACTTCATACAATCTCAATTAAATTTGTTTAACCAACAATCCCAAACACGAAGTCTTTTAAACTATTTCAAGATGTCTAGCAGCTGCAAAACACACTCAGCATGAGAGCTTTTGTAGGATTCTGTAGAATACAGTTCCCTCTCATTTGATGGCCGCTTAAAGTTCACTTGTTTCTGTCTGGGAAGTCCCTCCTGAGCCACAGGTGCTGCTTCTGGGTGTTGCAGTGTCACTGGAGCCATTCCAGCACTGATAAGAAGGTGACAACACCCCCTCCTGCTACAGATGGAATCTCACAGCATCTCATTGGAGAGGCAGTATGCAAGAACAGCCACTTGCTGTAAAAGACAAATGATCTCGAGATTAAGAGGTCAGTACCTTTTCAGACACAAGGTTTTATGGGAGTGCACAATTCCAAAGGGTTCAGCTTGGCATTAAATACGTGATATTTCATGTAAAACTTTTCAAAGGTTGTATTTCTTGCTTCATAAACTTGTGTTATGAACCTGGATGTTAACCTTAGTGCATGGCAGTCTTCTGATGGAACTTGCTATCACGGATACATTATATGGTTATGTGCCATTAGTTAATCATTTAAAGAGAGGCAAGAAATGGAAATTATGGCATTTGGGTCTGATAAGTTCTGAAGATCTGCTGACTCTGCTGTTTGGAAGACCAACAACACTTGAAACTTTTCTTCAACTGAGAATTAATTCCTTGTCTCTCTTTCAGAGCCAAGAAAGCCATTCTTGTTAAATACAACAAAAACAAGCTATGAGAATAACACGACCGCTCTCATTAAATCTGATCTTTAAAAATAAATAGATGAAACTGGACTGAGATGATAGGTGCTCTACAGATAACAAACACATAAACTGTCTTCAGATTTTCTGGCAGCATGAGATGTAATGGTGCTACAAGTAAAACAGCCTGTGAATTCTCTTGGTCTAATTTTAACACACTGCCAGTGCTGCTCAATCTTCTACGCTATGGGGACCAAGAGACCGCCTATTTTCCCCTGAACCTTCAGGATTCTCCTAGCCACTGTGCAGTAATTGAGAAATGGCTAGGCTTCTTAGCAGGATGACAGGGCTCCTAAATTGACTTACCAGAGGAATGCCAGGCAACCTGCTGTTGAGCAGCATAATACACTCCTTCCTTGTGAACACTGCTTATACCTTAATAGCCTAAGCCCACGTGAGCTGGGATTTACACTCTTTGAGGTGACAACCTAAACTTCTCAATTGTGCCACCGTGAGTAATTGGTTTAATGTTTCCCTTTTTAACAAGGACGAGACATGTCACCGTCCAGCACACAGCAAACGCTCCCAGGCTTCTTTGTTTCCTCATGCATCATCACATGAGCAGAGGAGCAGGTGGAGGCCCACTGTGCTGCAGCTCTTGCAAAAGCAACAATTACAGAGGTCCTTGAACTGAGTCTCACACATGAGAAGTACTATTTGGATTGCTTGGGTGCAAAGAGCAAGGGTAAGATCTCTGCTATCACAGCCACCCTTCCATCGAGTGACCAGAGGAAGCCACAACAGTCAACAGCCATGAAACACAAAGAGGAAGAGCTGTCTCCTGACCACACACATGAAGGGAGTACTACCAATCTCAGGAGCAGTAGCCTATGGGGAGGCTTAATTAATTTACAGAATCAGAATAAGTACATTCAAATGGATTCAATTTCCCTTCTGTAATTGCTTCAACTCTGTAACACATTGCTAAAAATTCATCTTGGCAAAAAGATGTGAAAGCAATGAAGACAAGCAGGAGTCAAAGCCCAATGATCCCACTGATCCTTTTGTAACTAACCAAACATAAACAAGGATTAAACATAGCTAACTTCTGTTTACCATTGCAATAACAAAATTAGTTTTAGAAGAGTGTTCACAAGGACATATTGTTTCAGGCCTTCTGAGATCTAGCTCTCTGCAGAAATCATCTGCAACAGTCAAATGTTTATCATTTACAGCATTTTAAACAGGGTAACTCCAGGAACTGGCATACAGCTGGCAGATGGTGAAAGGAATTAAACTCATGACATGGTTCAGTAATTAGCAAATTACAATGAGGTGGAGGTGCCTCCCACCCTGGGACACTCCAGGGCTCTGCAGAGACACACCAAAACTTCCCTGATTTCCAACAGTGTGAACCTGACCAGTGAAACTCAGCTTGCCAGGTTTGCTGGATACTAAAAGCCAGCGTGCAAGCAACCCTTCCCAGCTCTCCCACCTGTCCTCTGCATCAGGAGCTGCTCTCCTCCTCCGGAGCCTGGCAGCGCTCTCCAGGCAGACAGCTCCATGCCATATGATTAGGAGCCCGGGAAAGGGGCATCGGGGATTTGCATAGATCGAGGCTGGAAATGGTAACTGCAGATGATAGCTCCATTTTCATTTAACCTACTTAAAAACAAAAGGGAAAAGAAACTCTGAATATATTCAGTGCCACTTGGATATGACTCTATGCTCTGGGTTCCAGCGAAGGAAAAAAAAAATCCTGCTTTCAGTGCACTGAAGAATCAATTGCAATTAGTTTCCAAATTCTGGAAATAAAGCTTGTAGCCAAATGACGAAGTTGGAAAGTTCTGAGGGAAGTGACTGACAAAACGGTGTATTTGAGCCTTCTTCCTTTCCCAAATAATTCGTATTTTCCTGCCCACCCCTTGAAGACATTTTATGCACTGCTTTTCCCTATCTTCCTGCTGGGTGGAGACTGCTGGAAACCACGGACAGACGGCATCCTCAGCCTCCTGGAGACAAACCCCGCCACGGTCGCCCTTCCCGGCAGAGCTGGGCGCAGGGGCTCGGTGGGAGGACACCAGGCAGTGCTGCCGCTGGCTGCCCGCTGCCACGTCCTTCCCACTCGCATTTCAAATAATCTCCCTATTTAAAACGCCTGGTAATTCTCAACACTACAACTGAATGATATATTTATTAATTTGTTAGAGCCACTAACTGTCCCCGAGGCTTTTCCTGGGAACGTCTGTCAGCTTATTGATTCCACCCTCCCCTCCTTGTGCTGCTTTCCTCCTCTGCCAGGCAGGCAGGAATGTACTTCTGTGCTGCTTCAGGTCATAATTGGAAAAAAGATAGAAATGTTCAATATGACTCATACATAATTCAGCTTATCAGCTACCCAGGAGAAATGAGAAGAGAAGGTATATGCACGTCTGTTTCTTCCACTATCAACTGGAGAAATAATTTCCAGTTACACCAAGTATCCACGCAGTTTGTTCACAACAGGATTTGCAGTTAGAAGGAAAAAATGAGAGGGATGGGAGCTGAGAATGAAAGGGCAGTAGGGAACCGAACTGTTAGAAGAGATTTGCATCTGAGGATTCCCCCTCTTCCTCCAGGAGGCTGGACTCAGGCTTCTCTCTTAATATTCAGAATGGAATAAGTTGGCAATTAGAAAGGATTATCTGCCTCTGATCTGTAAAACATCGTGGAAATCTAAATAAAATAAAGCTCCAGATTAGTTAGCTACAAAGACATCTAATAAGAGCCTGCTAAACCCTGACTGCGACTTCAGGATTTAATGTTAAGGCCTGTGTTCTAAAGAGCAAATTGTGAAGAAGCAGTAAAACTTATTGTTATAAAGGATTTTTAATGTAAAAATCAATATGTACTCGGTATTTAGCAGCATGTAACCATAAGGACGTTTCTGATAGAGCTTTGTCATGCATCAGGGACCAGTGCATTAGTCAAATTCTTGAAAGGAAGTGCAGAATGTCTGCATCATTCAAAATGCCACCTGAGAGCAATTACAGAAATTATTTTAACCCCAGAAGCAGAGGGAAAATCCAATCCTAGCTGACAGCCTTGAGGGCATCAATTGTTCCACGTGAAATGTGTCATTTCCAAAAAGCTCTACTAAATTCATGTTAGGAAAGCAGTAGCAGAACAGAGAGGTGGGTACTTCCCGTTATTATCTTGCAGACCATTGAGGCTGCTTGAACACAACCACAAACAGGGCACTGACTTGGAATATCCACTCTTCAAACTCGTAAGCAGAAGAATATTAATCATCAAAATATTCATGTTCTCAAAATGCAGGAACAGTACAAGCTAAGGCAGACAGCACAGAGCAATGAGACAACATGGTTGGAAAAAAATAAACTTGCCCCCAGAAAATCTCAGAAAAGAAAGCAAGATAGAAAACATGCTTTCTTCATGCAGATACATCATAACAGATCTCACCTGTTCATCAGGTCAAGCCAACACAAGAGGCACATGCACCTCTTCCTCCTCTGTAGGCAAGCTCACAACTCTGTATGCATGAGCACGCACAAACTGCTTCACAGCAAATACTTCTTAATTTTACCCATTATGAGAGTACCTGGCAAGGGGTCGATACTCTTCAGCTAGAGAGGAAAACGCAGCCCCCAGCCTGTGGATGGTTTTTGACCTTATAGGATCACGTTAAACCAGCATTAGCCCCAGTTTAGGGCACCTTCCAAACAGAAAAGCAGGTTCTGTGCTTGACTGGAAGTGACTTTTGCTTCCATGGCTCTTAAACAGTGCAGGCATGTCTTTTCCTGTTCCTGATGTTTCCTAGCATTCCCCATTTACGTGGTGGTCTGCAAGTTTTACCTCATCAGGAACTCAGCAGGAGCTCCACGGAGCTGAGAAATACTGTTGTGCTCCTTTATGCAACGCGTGTCTCTGTGGGCCTTTGAACATTTAACACAGAGCAAATAAATTATTAGCGTGCGTGTGCATGTGCATACAGATCTAAGATACATAAAGGCAACAGCAACCAAAGGAAACAGGAATGTGCATGGAACAGTTATTCAAGTATCTGCTATCAAAAAAATCCAGTTGTAAGAATCATTTAAATGCAGATCTGCAAGGAAAATGCTGAAAGAGCTCCACTGAGCTTTATGTACTCACACACACGGCTGCAAAGGCAAGAAGTAACAAAAGGGATCTGTTTTTTTTACCCAATAATTTTCAAGTCTATAGCATCTGTTATCCATCTCTTAATGCTACCACTGAAGAGCAAGCTGATCCTTTAAGATGCCCCACCTCCAGAAACAAGATGCACAATCACATCAAGCATTGAATGATTTCTGTGACTCCCATCATCAGAGTGTCTGAGCACATTACAGTTGTTTGATGTATTCTTTGTCACAGAGCAGAGAGGAAAATATGATTACCTCTATGCTATAAATGGGGAGAGAGAACAAGGGACAACAGCAATGTATCCGGGAAGTCTGTGGCACAGCAAGGAAATAAACTGCTTCGCTTTGCATGGCTGGCACACCCACAATGGGATAACCAACTCCTGTGCCTTCATGGCCAGACTGAACAGAAAAACTTCACGTGATTTTGATGACTCAAAATCGTACAAATACTGCCCAGTTTCTTTCCTTACTCAAAAGTTTCTCCATCTATCCATATACACCAAGCAATTTGCCTAAGCCTTTTCTCGCTTGTCTTACTAAATGCAAATAAAAAAATCCATTCAGCCAAATGTCATGGATTCGTAACATCCCAACACACTTACAAAATCTTATATCTAAACAAATACAACACATTGATGTGCTGAAAAAATCCCCATTGCCTTAAAAGCAGACAGTAATTCTGACAATCTAATATAAAAAAATCATCAAGTGATCACAAGCCTTTTATATCTTACACACAGCCCTTCCACAAAACATTCCATTTAGAAGAAACAACATGGCAAGCAGAATAAAACCTGTTCAGACAGCAGACAAGGATCAAAATATATTCTTCAAGAGGAGAAATAGAATAACGAGTTGTGACTACAGTGAAAAGTAAACCCAGCTAAACTCCACATCAAACTCAAAATCTGAAGAGTATCCTGAAAATCCATTCCAAAAGAACTGTGCTGATTTAATCCAGAAGGTGCAGCAAGACAGGTTAAGTTTCTGATTGTCAGAACAATTCTCAGATTCCCTGAAGATGAGTATTATATCAAAGCAGGCAGATAAGAAAAGTATACAAATGTCTCTTTACCAAGGCCTCCAAGCTAGAAATAACACACCTCAATCAGACAATTTGACTAATACACTTTAAAGAAAGTTCAGAATCTGCCATCCTTTCTGCTCACGATTGCCTGAAAAATAACAGCTTCTATCACTAAGAGAAATTACAGCAAATGGTACAGGAAGAACACAGCTTTTCCAAACCAAGCTAAACATCACCATGTCATTTAAGAGCACAACGTGTTGCTACCAAAGCCACGTTTCCAGACACCTAAGGACATAAAAACCACTTCTCACTTACCTTCTAACACTGTTAATTTGGCACTCGTGTTTATCTCCCCAACACTGTTGGTGGCTGTGCACTCGTAGATAGCTTCATCCCGATGAACACGCAGCGGCTGTATCCGTAGAACTGATCCTGATCCATCATCAAACTCGATAACCTTTAACAACAAGAAAGCAGTTGGTAAGTGCTATCTACTTCAAGAAAAAGTCAAAACAATGCAGGGGTTAAAAACAAAACATAATGCCCTGTAATCTACAAAATATCATGCAACTAATCCAGTGTTCCAAGTCCAGAAATACAAAAAATTTCAGAGTCAAGAACATATCTGTCCTCTGAGAAGACGAGAGCAAATGAAGATCCAATGAGGTTCTTCATGAATCAATTAAGGCTGAAAAACGATCAACCTGGTAATAAAGAAGTGGATCTGATGATTTAAAACATCTGAGCCACATTTGCACTAATGGTTTTACTAATCATACTGATCGAAATTTAGTGCCAACTTTCACCTTCATGGAAGAGCAGAGTGATATACTCCTGTGGGATCACCAGGAAAATAGTAACAAAACCAGAGCAACAGCTTGAGCACCTACAGTGCGTGCTAACTTCAGCAGAAAGTGAGGGGTTTTAATGTCCTTCAGCATCAGGTACTTTGCAGCTCTGGCATGATCATCAATGATATAATTATGGTTCCTTCTCCAGCATAATAAATAAAGTCCTTAATAAATCATTGCCTTTCCTTTTTGCTAAGCAAGCTGTAACATGCATTACTCCAAGTTCTACAGAGAAGAAAGTGATATTTGTTAGCTTACAGCTGGATCACTATAAGCTATTCCTTAATGGCAAGTCAGTGAAGGCGCAGCCTGGGGCCAGTGTTAATGCCAAACTCATCCCTCTCCTATTACTGAGCACTGTAAAACTTGAAAACATTAACTGAACCGCAGACGGTGACAACATGAGGAAAACGCACAAGACCCCTCCTGTCACTGGGGAATTCAGGGGCAGATGCAGAGACTAAGCTGTGCATCCCTCCAGAAACGTGCGTCAACCTGGGACCTGCATCACCTCTGTGCAAAACTTCTACTCCATTTTCAAGCGCCCTGCTTCGGAGGGCTTCTCACAGCACCAAGACTGAAGAAGGGAAAACAGGAACTTGAAAATAGCACACACCACAAGACTCTGCAGTGACAGAGAACAAACAGGGGTAAATAAAAGGGTAACCACTGGAAATCTGTTATTCCTCACACTGGAAGGAATAAGCTTGAGGTAATAGAAACAGTTCACCAATAAAACCCTTCTCTGGGGTCAAGCAGCAGTAGACACAGCAGAGAAAGGTGAACATCACTGCAATACATTTTAAGAAATTACTTTTTCTTTAATTGAATTTTAAATTAAATATGGAACTGTGACAAAGCGCTAAACTCACTACTATAATCTTTCCACAGTATTTTAAAGCCAAATTTTAAAGCAACAGAGTCAGACGCAGAGACTAATTCCGTTCAGTGATAAGGATTAAAAAGCTGAGGTAAAAGAGAGGAAAGCCCTTTTTCCCTTAATATCCTCTGAATAAACGCTGTGTGTGGGAGGAAGAGAGCTACAGCCACAAAGGACACGGCAGACACCAAAACCAGTAACACTGTTCAGTTTCCTAACTGTGGATACACTTTTTGTGTAATAACTCAGCATGCGTACTTCAGACTTGATTTTTTTTTTTATTTAAACTGAATTCCAGTATTCTTCTAAATAAAGACTTAGCAATGAGGTAAAATTAACAGTTATCTGGCAAAAAAAACCACAACCAGACATCATTCACTATCTCCTAACTCAATAAAAATGTCTCTATTATGTATCAAAACTGATGTGAATAAAGGTATGAAATTGCTCATGTAAATGCATGAAACAGTGCATATCCCTTTGGTAAGCCACCAAATTCACTACAAAGCTTATATTTACTTACAAAAGTGAATGTTTAAATGGTTACTATACAACAAAACTTAAACCTTTATTGGGGAAAAATACCAATGTAAAACAAGATTGAAATTGATTACTTTAATCAATGTTTCCTGCTCACATACAAAATCATGATTAAAATTGGTGACTTGAATCAATCTGCTCTGGGCAACAAAGTCATCGTTGCTCCAGTCAGAAAAGCAAAAACATCAAAGACAGCAGAATGGCAGGCAGGGTCACACTTCCAAGGGCAGTTTTAGAGAGAAGAATCCAACTCCAAAAGAAAAGAAAGTGAAGAAAAAGGTGGGGAAAGTCAGTGGAAACGTATTTGCTACTTAAAATACGAACCCAGTTGGGCACTTTTTTGAAAAGGTATTTCTGATATTTGCTCTGCTCTTTTCTCAGAGGCTCCACTAGCTGCACAAGGAAAGGGATTGTCTCACTCTGCTCTGTGCTGGTGCAACCTCACCTCGAGCACTGTGTGCAGTTTCGGATGCCACAATTTAAGGAGGACATAAATCTGTTACAGAGAGTCCAAAGGAGGGCTACAAAGATGGGGAAGGGTCTGGAGGGCACGAGGTGTGAGGAGCAGCTGAGGCCCCTTGGTTTGCTCAGCCCAGAGCAGAGGAGGCTGAGGGGAGGTCTCATGGCGGCTGCAGCTCCTCACAGGGAGCGGAGGGGCAGCTTCGAGCTCTGCTCTCTGGGGACAGCGACAGGGCCCAAGGGAACAGCATGGAGCTGTGTCAGGGGAAAATCACTGCTAGATGGAACTTTCATCTGCCATCCCATTCAGCATAAGCCTGTCTCTCACCTGAAGAAGGGTCTTCCATGTGTGTGCAACCAGCGTTACACTCATGGATGACAACACTGGCTCTACAGATAGCATTGCTACAGGGAAGGAAACTTACTTTACAGCTCTAGACTCAGTATTGCTATGACACAGAGAAATCCACACTGCAATGATGAATACTGTGTACCTAAAATCTGCAAGTAGAAGACTCTTTTCCAAATTTTCTTATTTTTTATTTCTCTAATTACCTCAAACCGCTGAGAGCTGACTTTCTTCCCCTTCTTCATCCATGTGATACGAGGTTTGGGCTCTCCTGTTGCCTGACACACAAAAGAGGCCACTCCTCCAGAAATCCCAATCTGATCTTCAGGAGCTTTCATAAACGTTGGCTTGCCTGGAAAAACAACCAGATCACCCCCATGAGGACGCAACATCAGATAAGCAAGGAACATGTCATGTACATCTAAATTAAAAGATAATTGGTGCTCCCACTACAAATCCAGCTTGAATGGCCTCGGTCACACAAAGTCAACGCAGACTGTAACATGACAAGCACAGTTTCTGCTTGAGTACTCCCTTTCCCGAAATGAATAAAGTCCATCTGGTTTGCCTGTAAATGAGGGCAACAGAGGGCTCCCCCCAGCCCCCTGGGCATTCGTTCAGGTACATGAGAATGTGAAATATTTTTTTACCATTTGTTTTTAAATAAATGCATTTTTTGCAGGTTTATAACATGGTCGTAGCACAGGAAAATACAGAACAGCTGACACACTAAACCTACAAAATGTGCCACACATTAACATTAGTTTTCCTAAAAGCTGTCAAGACATTTGTCAGAATTAACAGATAGTTTTATACGCACACCTAAGAACCTTTAATTTCTTTTTAGGTGTGGATTGACATAAAAATCCTACAGTCTATGTATCTGGAAACCTGTACAGGCTGGCCTACGCATGGTAAAAGTAATCATTAAAAATGAAAGTCAGCAAAGAAACCAAAGTGACATTCAGGCCTGAAAGACTCAGCAAAAATGAAAAAAAATCACGTCACATTTTAACAATCAATAAAAAGTTTCATGAAAATACAGTTGTGTCTTCTGGATCAATAAAATTAGGTATCTAGGTTGAAACTTTATGTCTTTCTTGTTGCGAAATCCTCTTGTACCGTGCGGTGCACATCTGATCCCAGGGCAGTTTCGAAACACTTTGTTCAAGTCAGAAGCCTGGGATGGTCTCTCATCCCTATGAAGCATTTAAACGTTTAACCCCACACAGGGGGTTAACAGAGTGCACCCATGATGCCACTCAGGCACAGGTCACCAGGAGGCCGCATTTCAAATATAGCACACAATTCTGGTGAACCACTTCAGAGATGAACCTGGCCTAGAAACGAACGGCACACCGATGAAAGGAATAAGAGGCCGCAGCCAGCGAGAGGAGGAAAGATGCCTTCAACCCTGAGACGTCAGGCACGCTGCAGCACCATCCCCAGTCGAGCTGGCTGCAGTTCCTCACCTTCCCGTTCTTGACACGACCACGGAAGTGTACTTGAAGGACACAGGAAGACACGTGTAAACTTGGATGGTTTTAACACTAAGCTTTTGATGAACCAAGGGCTGAGCTTTCACGATCCAAGTGGGATATGGATTCAGCAACCTCAAGAGAAAACGCTGTTTAAATGCATTGTCTTTATGTTAAGAGATTAAAATGCTGACCTGACCACAGATGTCCATCAGAGGTGTACTGAATTGAGCCCATCCTTGGTGAAGAGAGCCTTGAGGACTGGGCAAAGAAAATAGCTCAAACCCCAGGAAAAAAGCTTTTTAGGATATAATGGTCACCATCTGCAGCCTTTGGCACATTGTCCTGACATTAACAGCAAGCAATTATTAAGTGTGCTTGCTTAACTGATGCTGATTTCACGTATTTACTCATCTATAATCATGTCTATTTCTACTTAGTTTGTATTTACATATATCTGTGTTTATTCACCTCTCATCTATCCCAGTGAAATGTTAATTTACTGTTCAGGCAGCTGGTGATTGCAATGTGATTGACTGTTTCGCTATGCTGTGTGCAGAGCTGATGTCTTGTATTGCATTTCTGCACTTGATTTGTTCTTTTGATTTTCTGTTATTTACTCTGTGATCTTAGTAAAATAGTCTAAATTTTTCAAATGACAAATACGGCAGAATCCAAAACTTTTGCCCTTGAAGAATACAATGCAATTATATCTCTCACTGTACGCCAGCTCCCCAGCCCATACACTGAGGACTCACTTTACTTTTGTACATTTTTTAAAAAATCAATACTATTAAAAACCAGAACAAAAGGAAACCGAGTGTTCACAGGCAGTAAAACCTTAAAAACTTGCTGCCTTGTTCAGCTTGAATTTACATTGTTGTAATGAATCTTTTTCCCTTGCACATTTAATTGAGCAACGCTGATTTCTGGAAACCATCTAAATCCACTGAGACTGGTCACAGAAGTATGCCTGTACATAAACCAAATTCTCACACAGCCTGGGAAAGAGAAATTCTACAAAGCAATTTTAAATGTTTGTATGCCCTGAAGTTTTAAATGAAAGTACTAATTAAACAAACCTAAAATCCTGAGTTCTGGCCCCAGGATGATAGCTGGGCATGGGCATACATATTTTTATACCTATTGGTAACTTTAACGACAATTTCCAAATTTTCTCTCAGTGAGAGCTAACAAAAATGTGACATATCATCCATGAGATCCTGAAGAGTCTGTGGAAAACGCATGCTTGGTGGGCATGATGACCCCACAGCTGCCCTCCAGCCACCAGTGTCACCACGGCCACCTCCCAAGGGCAGCGGTAACCGCTAGGGACAGGGACACGTGATGCTGCCAGCAGCCTTTTTTTAACCTGCTTTGAAAGTTTGCACTCTTGGGGTAGCCCTGGAAACACAACCAGAAAAAAATAAGGATATACTGAAAATACAATATTTAATCAGCAACAGAGCAGTTCTCTTGTTCGCCTCTTAAATTCACCATGACCAAAGTCTCTGCAGATGACTACGTACGTGCCAAGTCTGAAGTTTAATGTTGGTTGTTCAAACAAACTACAAATAAATATAAGGTTCTGAAGTGCCTTTTGTAGTGAAATCCTGTCTTCTCTCTAATGATTCCATTTTTTTCCCCTCAAACTTTCAACAAAAAGATTGATCGTATTCCAAAGACAAATGGAGGGAGAACCTCCTGAGCAAATCCTGGGTGACAGCAGGGAGAGGTGGCTGAGTGCCCATCACACCCACCTCTGCTTACTCCATCATCACATGGAGTAGCAGCTCCAGACTCGTGCATCTGTCATTCAATAACTCCACACGGCTCCAGCTTCTCTCTCCCCGGCCTCTCTGCTCAGGGCCAGATCCCTGGAGCATTCTCAGTCCTCACCCTCTAAATGAGTTCCTGCTCCTCACTTCATAACCAAGTTCCCACTACACTAGGAGAGGAAATTACTGCTATCATCATTTCTGTTTACTCGTAAGCTTCAAGCAGGAGCAAAGGGAAAACTTTCACCTTCTTGGTTGAAGCTTTCCCTGCTCAGTCTTTGCTCCAAACTGCATTATTCTATAGAGCTTATGGGAACAACAGTTCTGAGGTGGAAGACCATGAAAAACGGAGCATTTTCTTACAAGAGACAGAAAGAAGCTCCATCTTACTTGGCTGGAGGCTGAAAGATAACTAGCTCAGACAGACATGCCCCTCCATTGAGAAACTTTTTTTTTTTTTTTAAACATTTCAAAGAAAGGGACTAAGAGCCTTTCCTTTCACAGCTAATTCTGCTGAAAAAGTCACTTGCTGAGCAGCAAGCAGAGATTTCTGGATAATCCTATAAAGTGAATCACAAGGAGGGTCTCACAGCGTGGAAGAGATGCTAGCAAAGCTTTGTGCACACACGAGCCTGCCTCAGTGCACCAGAAGACAGCAGCAGGCTCACACAGAGTGCTGAGCTGAGCCAGGGCACAATGAAGCTTTCAGAAGAAATGCTCCCTTGGGTTACGTTTGAAGAGGTCCACAAGAACACGGATACAGAGAGCCGGAGCAAGAAGCACCAGCAGACACATTAGGCACGCACCAGTCAGTCAGGCTGCTGGCTGCTCTCCCCAGAAAGAGCACACGGAGCAGGCTTGGGAGGGCACCCTGAAGCCTCAGAAACAGTCTGTGGTCTACTGCAGAGCTCCTGACACTGCCTTCCTGCAGGGCACCCGACAGCAAGAGACAGCCAACCATGAAGATGCATCTCCCTCATTCCTATTACTTATAAAAAAAATCACTGTTGTTCTCCACTATTCAGACAATTTGCTTGTTGTGAAACAATTGTTATAAATCAGAAAGCCATCTCAGCAGCTATCTTAAAAATTTGCCCTACCATGAGTAGTAACATTTCAATTCTCTTTCTTCTTTCCCATTTTTTTTTTTTTTTTTTTTTAAATCAAGCCAGTTCAGAGTCACTTCAGCATCACACATGCTGTTCCCACAGGCTGCACTGCACAGCTTCTCGCTGAACCAAAGGACCTTCCCAAGGAGAAAAGCCTCTCTTTTGCCAGATATCCCTCAAGGCCAAAGCAGAGGGGTGCAGCCTCCCTCCCTCTCACCTGGCACCGCGTCCTTTACATGAGCCACAGCCTTGGAGAACTTATATGTGATCTGCATTACCTGAGTGGAATAGCAGCCAAAGCCTTGAAAAATGATGCTGGGTCATACATATTTAGCATGGGCTCTCAGATTTTGCTACACATTAAGCATATCTCAGTCACATAAAAGACATTTCCTTGTAATTTTGTAATAGCCAAAAAATTTCAAGTGGCTGAAATGTAATATATGCCAACATAAATATGCCACTTCTACACAAATATTAACATGTTTATTTCAAAGCCGCATCATCAGATGGTTTCTTAAAATAAATGGGAAAACGAAATTGAATCCCAATGCTTTTTCAGTATTTAGCCCCCACATCAAATACATCTCATCCAAAAATTTTAATTCAGAAACTGGCAATCATACTGCTCCTCCTGTTCTTGTGGATGCTGTTTTTGCACAGAGTCACACACGGGTTTGAGAAAAATGAATTATTAAACACATCTCTGCAATTAAGTGTTCTATGAACACTCACCTGCTGCGAGAGATTTTAAAGAAAAATAGCTCCGTCCTGCTGCTGCAAGTGCCCACTGCTTGCAGCAGAACAGGAGGGCAGCCGAAAATAAGGCTGGCTTTGTAGGAGAGGGGAGCTTGCATTTCTAGCAGAAAGCTTTTATGACTTGGGCTAAATTAAGATTTAAAGTAGACTCCTTTGTGAAGGAAAAAAAGTTGTGACAGGAGATAACTCGATAAGCACATACAATAGGCATCTATGGGTAACCTTATTTTGGTGCCTGGGCTAAATGAATTAAAAGAAGTTATTGACACAAGCAGGAAAAGATAATAACAGGAATAGTTCTTTATCCTGGAAATTGTGAAATTCAAGTTTGTATCCCTGCCCTTAACCTTCTCGTCACAGTTGTGCCTCAGCTTCCTCCATAAAACACACCTGCTGCTCTCACACGGCTGCTGTCAGGATGGATGTGCTAAAAATGATGATGTGGCTCCACTGTTACAGCACTGGGAAGAAACCAAGGATGACAAAGACTTTCTCATGCTTGCAACTGACTTGGAAGGGGAAATGAAGTGGTCTAGAAGACAGAGGTGGCACATCCTTACACATACAGCAAGGAAATCTCTTTCTCCGCTTCCTTTATGATCTTGGACAATTGATACCTGGGCACGGATGGATGCCTGCTAGAAAGGTGCTCTGCTGAAGCTCACTCTATGATTTTTCTCCTAAGCATCCCCTGCAGGGCAGGAGGCAAGCCGTCAGCCTCTCCAGCTATCCTGACGTTTAACAACCTTTTCCTCCCAATATACCCACCATCACTTTACCATGATTCCTGTCCCTTTCTGGTCATTAAGAACAGTTTGGCAAAATAAGATTTTTTGAACTTGCACTTTTCGATCTTGGATAATTTACATGTGTGAAGAGCCTGTTTGAGCCTTGTAATAACATCTCTAACAACAGCTTTCTGGCATCATCGGGTCTTCGTGACAACAGTGCTAATTCATTCGTCACCTCCTCCTATTTTTGTTGTTTTGCTGCAGCAGTTACAAAATTTTGTCCTTTTTCGCTTGGTACAAGGTACTTATTAAATAAATACAAATGGAGGAGGGCTGCTCTGAAAGCAATGCCTCCTGTCTTATAATGTTGGCCCACGATGCCAGAGGTGGATGTTGGTGGGACGGCAGCAGAGGTTGAACCTTCCCACCCATCCATTCCATGTTGTTGCCGTGTGACAGATGGCAGCAGAGGGGCAGTGTGACACAGTGGTGCCTGGCATGGGAGAGTGGATGGAGCAAGTGTGTGCCACTGAATTCCTCCACGCAGAAACAATCGCACCTATTGACATTCACTGACACTTGCTGAACGTTTCTGGAGCCCGAACAATGGATGTGAGCACAGTGAGCTGGTGGTGGTGTGTTTCAGCACTAGTGACAGTGACCTGAAAGACAAGCCATGTTCCAGATGGCCATGCAAAGCTGCCACATCACGAAATGAAGAGCATCTCAATCAGCTCATCCACAATAATCAGCCAATGGTGGTGAATATGCTGAAAAACAGCATTTCGTAGCTGAGAATGTGCTCTACCAAACAGTGTTCCTGTGCTCTTTGTAGCTGTTGTAGTTTCCATGGAAGTAAATAGAAGGCACTACGTACAGAGCAACCTACATACATACTTGGGTGCAGCATATACAAATTTCCCTTTATCCAATGGGTCATAATCTTTCCCCCCTTTAAACGCTTTAAACGACTTTTAACCACTTCCCAGTCTCAGAAACCGGCATTCCAAACCCGACACATTCCTCAGACTGCTCTGAAATACAGAAGGTTACCTAATGTAACCTGCACATCTTCCTCTCTTGCTTTATCATCTTGTTAGGCTTTAATGCTGAAAACATGCCCAACAGCCAGGACAAATGATTCTACTATTTCAATCCAATTTTAGTGGTTGAATTTTCCAGCTTTAACTATGTTTGTTCCCAATAATCAAATCTACAAAGGTTATCTCAAAGCAAGCTGCATCTCTCCTCACCTTCATCACCTGACTTCCATGCAGTTACTCACAGACACCTCAGAGTTGATACAAAATGGAAGCAAATAAAGTGAATGATTAATATATAAATCTCAAAGTAGCAGATCTTTTCACACACTCAGTGACCTCTGTAACTTTCAGTAGATAAATTACATTAAAAATAACAGAAGCAGTCATGCAGAGGCTGTGATTTTCCCCAAACAGTGGAGGAAGCACACTGAACTAAGGGGCCAGGCCCTCATTTCAGGGCAAGACCAGCTATGCTTTGTTTATCCGTAAACAACTTTAATTGAGGAGAATGCAAGGGCACATGCCAGGCCAAACGTGTGATGTGATCAGTATTTACAACGATCTCAGCTCACAAACTCTTACTGTGTGACTCCTGCGTCTGCACCTCCTCAGCTCATGGGTGCTGCTTCCAGTTTCTGCAGGGCCCTTCCTCACCACAGGCCCAGCCTGAACACGGACTCTTTTCTAAAGGGGCTGACGTACCTGTGGGCACCTTTACACCCAAACATTTTCAAGCCCTCTTTTCCCTTTAGCTCTTACAGGATATATGCTTACTAAACCCGGTATAAATTACTGAACAGTCTTCTAGTGAAAACCAACCATTTTAAACCTCCTTAAAGCAACATGTTAACAGCCGGTGCTCTGCCAGCAGAGACCTCTGGCCAGGTGTCCCACCTGGTTGTACATAAACCCCTCCTGCTCCACTCAAAGCTGTGCCCACTGCCAAATGCTGATATGTGGAGAAACCTGCTTATTCCACAGAAACACTGCCTAAGAGCAGTTAGTTCACTCAAGTGTTAAGGCCACGATTACTGGATATTAATAAACTACAGCAACAGCCTGTCATTACAGCGTTGCACTTCAGCAAATTTCTAATTCTGTCTCTTTATGAATCATGGAAATTGTTGAAAGAGCTTAAATACCTAAAATTAGCTGACATTGATACCGAAACAGAATTGTCTCAGTCATCCATCACACATGGGTGCGTGCAAGTCCCCTAGCAGTGCAGCACACGATGGGTGCTGGCCCCTTCGTGCAGGGCTCCAGGCAGGCAGCTCAGCCCTCAGCATGACAGCGAGGTGGGCTCTCTCCCCAGCTCCAGATTTTGCACACAGGGTGGTAAATTTTCTCCATTCTTTTTCAAGGCTGTTGTAATTGCAATGTCTTTCTTAAAGTGCCTGGCTGGCTATCAGTGTGAGCTGCTTTACATCTTAGTCGGAAAATCCTTGACTCTGGCTAATCCCTGTGCTGTGATTGACTCTTGTCCATGGATTTTAATTTTTGTGTGCGCTTGCCAGGAAAGGAGGAAAAAAATAAAATAAAATCAACCTCTCTACACTGACACCATCCTTACAATTGCTTCCAACAACCGAAATAACGTAACTAGAAAAGAAAAATACGCTGAGAAGCACTGAGCATGTGACTGAGGAGCACTGATAAGAAACAAAGCAGAAAAGCAGTTCAGAAAAGCATCCTTCCAGATCCTGATGTCTTCCTCATTTCCCCTCCTCTGCTTCAAATTTCCCCAGAACAGTCACAGTCTGTGCACCCAGTTTGCCATGTGCCCAGGAAAAGCCAGACCCCAGCCTTTGGGTTTAGGTCGGAACTGCAGTTCCCCAGGATGACACCACGCGTTACGCGGAGCAGAACGAGAAGAACAAGGGTGAGTGGGGATGCTGCTCTCGCCGCAGTGCTTCCAGCAGCCTGGCAGAATGGTTTTCTGCTTTGCTTTAATTTAAAATTGAAACCTAAAGTCAAATTTCCACCTGTTAATAGCTTAAAGGCACTTCCAATTAACTTGGTAATACACACTTTCTGAGTTAATAAATTTTTCAGCCTCTGCGTTTAATACAATTAAACATTTGGGCCTTTGGCCTTGGACCTTATTTAGCTTGAGAAAGGATTGCAAAGAGACTCCCTCCAATTATCACCATTTACACAACATTCACTTAAGGGCTTTTAAATGCACGCCTATAGAGCGTTGGTTTAATCACACACGAAGCTCAGTACCTGCACCCAGGCCTTCCCTCTCCCGTGCACATACACCGGTGCCCAGCTGAACGCTGCTGTTATGGGGCTCGGAACGCAGCCCCCAGCACACCCAACGCCATCTGCAACAGCCATGCCTCCTCCTCCTGGCTTATTTTTATTTCCAAATCCCCATTTTATTTGCAAATTCCTTCAGAACTTCAAAGTTAACGTGAAGTGAATTGCGTTAGGTAAAGGACCTGTGAGATATGCAGAACAGGGAAACAAAGACAGAACTAAAATCTTGTGCTTGAGAAAACATGAAAATTAATTTTGCCAGCATGCCTACCACATTAAACACCATATTTTTTTACACAAAGGGATTAAAAGGTTTTAATCCCTCTTTGCAAGCAGCTAGTCCTTGATTCAGCAGTTCAAAAGGCTCTGCCAAGCTCACGTTTTTCCTTTGGTTTCAGAAATTAAAAGAGTATAAACCTTATTTTGTAAACAGAGAGCACAGCATAAGGGTTTTAATAGAACCAGGAGCCTTTACTAAGGCGAAGACGTTCCCGGGCTCTTGGCAAAGCCTTTGCAGAGGGAACCGCATTTCATTCTGCCGCTCCGGAACATTGTTCCGTCCTCTTCCCAGTAATGAGCTGAATTTCTGCCTCATCTACCTGGTGAGGAGGAAAGCGTCCTGCTTAATGATAACGAGGGCACTGGTATTTCCATTGCATCAGTGATTTTTCCCTATTTGTGTAAACGGGTTTTATCATTCAGCATGCGTGGTACAGTCTGTGGAAAAAAACAAGAAAAATAATTTCCACATTTAAATGTTTACCAGAGTGTAAAAAGTTTCAGCAGGTGGTTGGGCACCCAGGCAAAATACTCTCAAGTGTTTAAAAAAAAAAATTATTGAATTTTGCTCAATCGTACCTGAAAATCCCCAGGACTATTTCCCCATTAAAAAACTTGTCCGCGCCTGCCTCCTTGCACAGCCTCGACGCAGAGGCTCCATGCTCCTGGGGGAGGCTGGGCAGCGACGTGCCCCTCCTGCCATGGGTTAGCAGCAGCTGCCTGTGATGCACTGACCTTGGTGTGAGCAGTGATGGAGTGTTCCGGGGTGCTGCTGCCTCCTGTCCATGAACCTCTCCCCCAAAATGGCTCTGTACATGGGCAAAGCATCTCCTGACTCTACCAAATGTGACCCTCAATGGTAAAGTGTACACCTGGCATGCACCAGGGTTGCAGTTTGATGATGGTTGCAACGTGTCCCATCCCCTCTTTGTGCGTGGGGCAGATGCTCTATCCCAGGAGGCAGCCAGCCCCCTCCTCCTGCTGGTGCCTTCTGGTTCAGCAAGGGCTGGCTTTTAGAAAGGCATCAGAACTAATCACCTTCATGGTTGCTGCATTCTTCATTTAATTTTTTCTAGCATCCCCTCCTCGCTGTGTTATGAATTTACCCTGACAGAAATGAGAAGCTCTTTTCATTTTAATAACTTTTCTCTGTGTAGATGAGCAGGTCAGCCTCTAACTC
The DNA here is from genome assembly GCA_013396635.1 of Penelope pileata. Taxonomy (NCBI): domain Eukaryota; kingdom Metazoa; phylum Chordata; class Aves; order Galliformes; family Cracidae; genus Penelope; species Penelope pileata. The sequence goes on from WBMW01001574.1 coordinate 346,847, forward strand.
TTCCCAAACTAAGCTCTTTAAATCTCCAGCTAGCAGGCGTGTTTCCAAATCTGAATTTTTTGTGACCTTTTGGCTTTACCACTGTTATATGATCTCACCTGTTTATGCACAGCTTCGAGAAACGCAGAAAGCTGTGGTCCACACTGAGAAGCTGCTGCCTGCCATGCTGTGAAGTTTCTGCAGCCACCGGGCCAACCCAGGAGCGCAGAGCAGCGCCCGGGATTGCTGGTTGTGACCCATGTGGGTTGCTGTCGTGCCCACAGAGCAATGCTTCCTGAGAGAGCATCAAGCAGGAGCTCAGCACAAGTTTGGGAGTGTCTCTGAACAACGACAAGCTTCAGTAGCTCCACAATTTTTGCTTCTTCTCATAGATCTTAACTCAATTAAGTTTCTTATATAATAGCCACGACCTACTCACAAATCACCAATTCTGAGATGCCCAAATTCACAGAGGGCTGCATGTGCCAAGAGAGCTTTAAACAAGAACGCTGCTTGCAGAGAAGTGCTGTACTTGCTGCATTCCTGCACCACTTACCCTTACCCTCCATGCTGCACAGTTACCATACGCTACACGCTGAAGGGACATGCCATGCACACGGATGTCAAACCTGCACAGTTTGTGTTTAAGCTCTTTACGGAGACTATGCAAGTTATAAATACAACAGAAAACCAATTTGCCTTTTAAAATGGCTGTACCTAAGTCTCCTTCACCCGTCCCCACTCTGCTGACCAAGTCCCCGGGTTCCTGGCCTCACGCTCAGTTTGCTCAGCTAAAATCCCCATCAGCAGCAGGATGGCAGCGCGAGCTTCCACACGCGGGAGATGGAAGGTGCCGTTCTACCCGAGGGAGCTGACATCCCAGAGTATCTCATGAAGGACGTACACCAGAGTGAAACACAAATCTGTACATGATAAAAACTGAAGCTTGAAAGAACGGCAGCCTTCCGTACCTCCTGCAAGTCAGCGCGTCGCTAAACTGTAACAGTGGGGAAAGAACAGGAGATGAGACAAAAGAGCCTGTCCAATTACGCCTGCCTTGAGTGAACGTTATTAGTCACACAGCTGTGTGAGCAGTGGGGATGGCATTACCTGAGCACAGGCACGTGGATCTCGCTTAAGAATTACCCGTGCAGGAATACTGCCCTGCCTATCACCCATCTCTGATCTTCATTTCATGTTTTAAAGACTGACTTGAAGATGGGTGCCTGCCAGCTCCGCTTACGTTCTCCAGGAATAAATGTTTATCAAAGGGGGTTCCCCGTTTGCTGTGCTGGGATGAGTTATACCAACAGGGTATCAATGGGATGCTGCCTGTCATCGTTCCCAGAGAGGAGCCTGGAACAGCAACGCTCCGCAGCAGCACCCGACACAATCCTCCAGCGGAAAAGGGTTCCGTTCCATCTCTATCCCTTTCTTCCCTTTCACCCACTTAACACCTTGGATCACTGTTATTCCCCTTCTTAATAGTAGTAAAACATTTGTTCTAATATTTCCCCTATGAGACATGACAAAATAATTATCTCCTCTACTGAAAAAAGAAATTGCATGTTGATTCGTAGGAGGCTTCTTTGCATTCTGCCTCATGCTCTCCTGGTGGAGAGTACTTAGTACCGTACTTAGAATTGCACTATCAGCACCATTCTATTGAAAAACAAGAAAAAACATGCATTTGGGTTTGGGCATCCTGAGAGCACTTTTCATAATCTCATCAGCATCTCTTCTGCCCCCCACACACCTTTTTTATTTTCTTAAGTCATGCAGCTGAGAAAACTGTTATACTTCACAGGGTCTCCCAACAGCTCAGCACCTGGCAATCCTCCTCCATCCCTCTTTGTTCCTCTCCAAACATAGCTGTCTTTGCTGATCAGCCACTGCTGGTGGTCTCTTTGCTTACTTGTCAAAACCCTTCTGAGGTTGCATTGCTCACGTGCTTAGGTTTGGAGCTTCTTCTCTGGCTTTTTTCCTGTTATTTTCTTCTCTGTTTTCAGTGCAGAAACTACAGGCTTCACCCATTTCTGAGTTGATTTTGTTAGTTTCTCCTAATTTCTCAGAATTTGACGTCAAAAAAAGTGAAGAACTATAGCAGGATTTGGATATGACTTCTATTAATTCTACCACATAAAAGAAAATTAAGAAAATTTTCAGTCTTAGCTTAATTTGTACAAACACATCTCCAATGTCCTCATGATTTATCACTTGCACATTTCAAAAAAACCATGTGAAGTCACACACGGAAAGCATTCATTAGCACAGCTGCTTAGAAACCTCCACTTGCACCTTCATAAACAAGTGCACGTCCAGATCTCCATTTTAGCTATGGTTATGGAATGAAAAAAATGCTTATTTTTAACCAGCCAGAAGCCTCAAAGGTGCATTTACTGTGAAAATTAGGAAGTATGTTGTAGGGTCACACAAACAGCGATTCAGCTGTTGTTACAATATAACCTCAGATAATTAAAAGTGAGCTAAAGGTAGGAAAGCAGATTAAGGGTAAGCCAGAACAGCCCCACCAGTGCAACAGCAGCTGCCTACATTCTCGGTGCTTAGACTGTAAAAAGAAGGCTGACAACACGATTTGCAAAGTGCTGAAATCACCCAACAGCACCAGTCATAATCTTAGATTCACATTTCCTTCAGCCAAGCATTTTCCCACTATTACTGGTGATAAAGCTGGCATCTGAATTAAAGGTTTGAGAAAGGCTGATGACAGTACAGAAATTAATCACGCATTAATTTAAAACTTCCAACTCTCTGCACTCTGAAGCCATCACAATGCCACATCCTGGAGGGAAGCAACGTGCCGGGCCACCTCGAGGCAGCACGGCCTCCTAGTGCAGGTGACCGAGCCACGAAGCTATGAGGTGCTTTCACTGGGGTGCATCAAATCACATTTCAGAGCCTCGTCTTTAACATTCCAAGAACGAGAAAGCCCCACTCAAAGTATTGGAAGTTCAGCAGAAGCACTGCAGCTGACAGGGATTTATCTATCAGAATGCTGCAAATGTGGTTAATAATATTAATATTACCAGCCAGTTTTGTTTTGCTAATTTGGGGCTTCACCTAAGAATAAGTGGAATAAATTACACAGCACAGTATTAGTGTTGTTCCTACTGTATTAACAGGCAGCCACGTATGCAGCTTGTCCACTGCAGCTCCTGAGTACATCCACGCTGCACGCAATGCCATGAGGCAGTGGCAGGCTGGCCTGCAACCAAGCACACACTTCATGGACTCCTGGATGGCAGCACAGCTGAACTCGGTACGAAAACCAGCACGGAAGGCCAGCTGTCCCCTGACACACCAAGGAACTCCAGAGGTGCCTTTTCAGTTCTTATCTCCTTCTTGGATGGGCGGATTTGAGGTCTGTTTTCTTTTTTGGAAACCTTGAACAGATCAGTCAGAACGCTCGCTGCTAAAATTAAGGCAGCTTAAATTGAATACAGGACTCTGTCACACGTTGTCAAATGTGCTACAAAAAGCACAGAGTACAGAAACAGCTTCACTGCTGCTGTCCAAGTGCAACTCGCTGCGGTTGCACAGGAAAGAGAAGCCCAAATTTAGGAGCTGATAGGCAGCTTAAGGAAAAATGTAGATTCTGTTACAACCCTTTTCTCTTCCAGTTCTTTGCTTGCCGTTTTACTGAAGAAACAGACATTGGCTCGTTGGTCCATCTGCTCTGTAATTCCTTTTTCAGAATTCTGAAGTTTCCTTAAAATGTAGGTTTGTTGCCACTTTGGCGTGACTTAAAGAGACTGACTGTATCTAGATGACTCAGAAGTACCGCAAACAGCTACTTGTTGAAGACCTCAATACTTTTTTTTTTTTAAATTGAGAAGCCCAATCCATTTATGAAAGAAACAAGGAAAACACTGCATTTGGAGTCTTAAAAATTATCCATTATCTACAGACAGCTTTAGCAAGGCAGTAATAGTGTCACTCACTTCCTAGAACTCCTATCCTTCTATTAATTTTCAATGTAAAATCAGAGAAAAATACATTATTAACTTCTCAGCCCATATATTCTAAGTAAATACTCTATGTGCTTGCAATTGGATTTTCACGTTCTTTAACTCTGAATGTCATTTAGGAATTTAAGAGAAGGAAACAATTGGTTTTGCTTTTATGGTCTTTCATTAATTATTGGTGCCGAACAGCCGCAAGCACTCACGCTGGAGAGCTGCTCTCGGAAAGGGCAGGACACCCATTGCAGCTCGGCTCTTCCCACCATCACGGCGAGCCCGGAACACGCTCTGCCTGCCAAACTTGACACACTGAAGCCTGATTTCCAGTGCTATAGGCCAGGCTGAAAACCAGAGCAAACACTGCAACAAGCTTGGTTCTATCTCCTCCAGTCTACACAAGTGACAGCTTGCTAAAATATTCTTGTCCTAGTTACTTGAGGAAAACGAGTGTTTTCAGACTCCTTCTGACTAGTACACCTGCAAAGGATGGAAAAACATGCAATACAAACCAAAGCTGAGGCAGGAGCAACCGTCTTCATGCAGCCTCATGCTGCTTTCACAGAATAGGTAGGGAAAGGAGAAAAAGGAAACAATTTCATTCTTTTCAACTGTTTGTAAAAAAGACTCCATAGAATCACAAAAGCCTGGTTGGGAAGGGACCTCGGGAGGTCTCCAGACCAACCTCCCAATTGGAGCCGGAGCCTCACAGACACCAGACCAGGAGCACCGTGCTGCCTGCTGAGGCTTGGGACGCTCTGAGAGCTGGGAACTGACAGCTCCACTGCTGCTCTTCCTTCCAAGTGGGTTCCACGTGGGAAGCTGTTCCTAGTACTCTCTGATCCTCTCTTACAATTACCAAGTGAACTTCAACACAGTTTCCTCCACCTCTTCATCTAAACTCCACTCAACTTCTTTATCTATTATGACAGCTATTGAGCAACTGGATGACTAAAAGATGGCAGACACTATGACTATGTGCATACATCAGAGCCCATGTTTAAATAAACAAAACCACTATTTTCAAACATGGCTAATCACCACATCAAAGGATTTATTAATGGGATGCCAAGACACGGCTGAACGCATGTTGCAGCAGCAGGGACTGGCTTCAACAAACACAGAGCTCCATCCCAACCGTATGTCTCCACGATAAAAGAAAAATTGGAGAGTCATCAAATGCAGTAGGTTAAACAACAGAAGAAATTAAACAAATAGACAATGACTTTGTTTCATCATATGCACTGCATATGCACACACCCTGCCATAGTTTTGAGCATGTCAAGAGTTTATGAATCACAGAATGATTAAGATTGGAAGAGACTCCTGGAGTTCATCCATTACAAGTGCCCACTTAAAGCAGTGCCAGCTTCCAAGTCCGATCCAACTCTGAAGCTGGATGAGGTTGCTCAGGGTCTTCTCAAGACAAGCTTCAAGTGTTTCCAAGGATGGACATCCCAACCTCTCTGTGGGTCCTGGTCCAGCATTTGAATACCTTCATGGGGTTTTTTGTTTTGTTTTGTTTGTTTGTTTAAATCAATACATATTATCCATTTTTACCATGCTGTACTTTACACCTGTTAGGCTCCATCACCACAAACTTGCCAGAAGAGCCTGACTCCTGCTCTACTTGCTCCCTTTGGGCTGGCAAAGACTGTAGCTAGGTCCCCATTAGCCACCTCTCCCTAAGGCTGAGCAAAGGCAGCTCCCCAGCTCTTGTTGGTACACCCTGTGCTTTGGGGTCCCTCACCAGCTCAGTGCCCCTGTGCCAGTCCATGATGCTGCAGCAATCCCTTCCCATCACTTCATCGGAAGTTCTTTGCTACCTGCTTTAAGCAGGAGGGGCTGTGTTGAGGAGTCAGCCTCCCTCTCCTATCTTTCAGTTTGAGGCTGTGTGTTCAGGAGCTTCTACAAGCTATCTGCTGTGAGCATAAAGTATGACTATCACTAATGAAAGATGACTTCCCACAATACCTCCAAGACCATAAGAACTGTGCAGGAAATCAACCTGCAAATTTATCTCCCTTATTCAGAAATATTACTCGACTAGCAGCCACTGCCCTTCCAAATTAACTTCACTTACAATTATTTCAAATGTTTTCATGTCTTGCAACAATAGCACAGAGAACAGTAAGCCCCTGAACACTGTAATTCCTATGCACCTGGTGCTCGCCACCTTCCTCACACACCTGCTAGACAGCCCGTCCCAGATAAACTCTTTCATCAGACTTCCACTGCTCACTTCCCCACAGGTGGGGAGAGAAATAGTTCTGCTGTGCTTGCTGTCCCTCATGAAGGACACCATGAAATACAGGGTGTCGTTATCCTTTCTGAATCATCATATTGCAGGCACTTAAAAATAAAAGCAGTCCAATGCAGCTCCTGCTACACAGGACTGATACACACACTGCTAACATGAAAAAACATCCAAAGACACTTCCCACTTCTGTTTCAACACATCACCTCCATTTAAGTTCAGTTATTATGCTAGTCCTATGCACCAAACGAATCCCACTTGCAACTTCCACTACATAATGAAGGAACTGAGTGTTGTAGAGGCACAAACAAACACGATTGCCATTTTTGGGTACTCTAAACCAGCCTTTTTTGTCACTGCAAAAAGAGAGCTTGACATCTGAGATATAAAACGCTCAGAAGAAGGCTGTAGCAGTTAATCAAAAGAGAGTGATGACTGCAACAGATGTTATCAACTCTGACATGGCAAAATGAGAGCAGGAGACCACTGTCCTGGACTGGTGATTCCATTAACTCTTTGCATTACTATATTTCTATTTATTTTTGACTGTTCACAGACCATCAGTAGACATGAGGTAAGTAAGAGCAGCAGGAGCACTGCTGCCAGCACTCAGTTCTAGGGAAATTGCCTTTATCCACGTCCCACTCTGCTGAACACAACTGCAGAAAAAGAGCAGGTTCTGCTGGCAGCAGCAGCCGGAGCAGTAAGACGGTCATTTTCTATAACCTCAGAATCACTTTAACTTGTCCATGAGAAACTAAACTATTTAGACTCTGGAACCATCACAAGAACTCAGTGCCATGGGAAATATATATTCTATATATGTTTTATATAAACAGATCTTTCTTCTCAATTCCCCCTGTGCCCTTTTGCTTTCTGTTGTAGCCAGCTCTTACAGACCTTTGTAATTCCCACTTACATGCAGGTTCAAGAACCAATTCACGGACACCGAGGAGTGAACTTTCAAAAACTTGTTACCATCAGATCTCTTGGTACCAACAAAGCAGATGAGAAATGAGAAGCAGTAACTGGCTTCTCACTGTGCGTACAAGGTACGTGAAATTCTTGTCCTTGCCAGTTCACGCAGTGTTGCTCGTCTGCTAACCTCAGTCTGCAGGAGTTTTTCGAGAAGCATCTGCAGGAGGATACACGGACACAAGTGTTGACACAGCGCCAATAAAATTGAGTTTACCTGAATAAACACATACAAGTGAACAAAACCAGATGTTTTTTCTTCCTGCCTACAGGGAATCTGCATGCCACGGTCAGGGCCACAAGCCTCTCCCCGCAGAGGCTGGCTGTAGCTACTATCAGCTCGACCAACTCGGACTGTACTTCGCATGGCATGAAGGAAAAGCTCAGCTCTTCATGTAGCACGGAGCACCGGGGACAATGACACCTTTATGGAGGTTTGTGTACAAGTCAGTAGATAATAATTAGACTGAGACTGGAGTCTGAGCGCTGACAAGACAAACTGTCAGTGTGCAACCCTGACTGCTCTCACCACACTGATTTTCTCCTGATGGTTCTGAGATCCCCAAACGGTAACAAGAGACAGAATTAATGAAATCATTAATTTGCTGGAAGGCTCTTCCTTGATTAGCCATCCGTCAGGGTGCACAGACGTCGCTATCTGCTGTCCTCACAATGGCTAGCTGCTTGCTCCTTGGAAGATGGAAGGGGCTTTGCAGAGACAGCAGAGTGCCCATCTGCAATCTGCAGGTAATAGCCTACACGCTGCAGGAGGACATATGTATCCTGCTTGTCTGGGTCCCTAACACAACCTGTTTTTTGTGGTGCAAGTAAAGAGGTTATTAAATCTTTCAGGTGGAGAGAAATGTTACTGAGACGAGCAGAGTAGTGACAGTTCCTGTCCCTTTAAAGCCAAGGCTGGGAGCTCAGAACTGAGAACCAGTTGCCTAGAGGGAGCTGACCAGTGTGTCCAGTACTTAAACACCTAGGACATGGCATCCTCCCAGAGGAAGAATGAGCAATTGTCAAGAAATACATCCTCTCAGAAGAAAAAAATTAACCGCAGAACAAGCCTAATAGCTCCACTAGAGCTGGAAGGCAGGGAAACAAGGAACACTGTGCCCAGCAATATTCCTTCAGCCACAGCAATTCACCTCCTGCATGGGGGAAGCTTCTACCCCAAGAACTTGCTCCATCTAGAGCTAAGGGCAGCCACCAGAGACAGAAGCCCTGCTCAGACAGCATGCAGCTGAAACGCAGCAAGCAGCCCAGAGCTGAAGAGCAGAGCAGCAGGCTTGGCAGGGCCACCAGCCCACTGGGAAGAGAGGGCAGCCACGTACTTGGCGCAGCAGCAGCCCCAGACAGGTAACACAGCACAATAAATTACCTGCCTCTACATGGGAGTGAACAGCTCAAGGTGCAGCGACCAAGGTCCATTAGTTACATAATGCTGTGAATTACTTCCCATCAAGCCAGTGGTCATCTCCCCATATTTCTCCTCTGTCTAATGGAATAGTGTCCTCAACAGCAAACTGCATGATCTTGGACCACAAGAGTACACATTGTTTTCAGGCGTGCTGCAAGGATCTGTCACAAATTGCTTGGTGTTGGAAACCTCATCTACTCTGGGAAAGCAAATGAGCAGAAAAAAGCACCCAACACATACACGGGAGACAGCTCATGTGAGCAGTGGGTGAAACTGTCGGGGAGACGTTCACCAGCATCTGAGCAGCAGGGAAGGCTGGAGGAGAGTGGAAGAAAACGAGGTGACAGTGATCGTGAAAGGAGGCTCATCTTGCTTCAGAAGGAAAGAAGCAGCAGTGGCAGAAGGGAGGGGGAGAACACAAGAACAGCTGTCAAAGATCTGGAAGGAAATGGCAAGACAAAAAGGAACACAGTTTTATTCATGTCATGCAAATGGATAAGAATTCATAGCCATGAAACTGCTAAAAGGGAGGTTAAGGTTAGGATGTTTGAGGTAAGTTCTTACACGCCACACTCCCATGCTATCAACGTATTGATAGTTACACGCTGAAGCAGCTTGCTGAGCATAGGGTGGGCTCTTCCCCCCCACCAGAAGCTTTTAAGAATCCACGAGGCAAAAATATGCTGTGAACAACTTAGGGCAATTCTGTTTGGGCAGACACAGAGGAGACAATTCCTTCAGCCGCTGTTTTCTACAATTCTGTGATAGATTAATTACTATTTGCTCCTTGGCATTACCACTCAGCTGCACAGGAAGGGAAAACAACTTAAGAACTTCTGTATAAATATAGTCTGGAAATCTTCCATCACTTCTCTTCCACCAAAGTTGAAGAACTCTACTCTTATTTGAAATTTTGAAGAGAAATTTAACGATGGTCACAGCTGGGCTGTGATGTACCTGTGCAGGAGGACACTAAACATGAGCAAAGCAAGGCTCCTGCAGGTACACCATGTCCCTTGCTCTACAGGGATGAAAATATTTGGAGCTGATGATGTCCTCATGTCATCAAGTATTCTTTTAACACATACGCAGCATATACCTGCTCCAGAAGACCACAGGAACACCAGCCTGCTCCCAGGGGTGCCTGCAGCAGTGCCCCTTGCAGAGGGCAGTGTTGCCCGTAGCCTCCCTCTGCTCCAGGCACCTTGCTGTGTACTTAAATAGACTGCAACCAAAACAACCTCAGATTTATACTAGATTATAGGAGCATCTTATGAATTCATAGCGCTGTGTCAGACTACTAAATCTATGAACTATGCAGGGAAAAACTCCTGAGCAGCATAAGAGATTATTGGGCTAGAGGGAAAAAATTCTAATGCAAGGAATCATGTTCAGGCTTCCCTGCATTTTAAAAATCAGCATTTACATAATGCTTTGGACTATTCATTTACTGAGGATCTTAATTTTAAAGTATTTATCATTTGTAGCTCAAAACCAGCAATAGCTTAACCCTTCCAGGTCTACTGACTGGATTTTCCACAAACTTACCTCCACTCTTGTTTTTTAATATTCATGTGCTCAGCAGAGGAGCTACTGAAAAGGAAAAAGCTCCAGCTTTCAAGGCATTTTGAATCAAATTTTGGCAGAGACAAACTTTGTTTAGGTATATGTTACATGTCTGAAAGACATTCAGAGCACCGCAGGTCTCTGAAGGTTTTTTTGGTTGGTTGGTTCGTTGATTAAATAGCACCTGGACTATTCTTCAAAACAATCATGGAAAACTGCATGAAACAAATGCATTTCTGAAAGGCAGCTTGCTTAACTAATCTGTTTTAAATGGGTTGGCGATTTCAAAAAAAAAAAAAAAGCATAAAACTCCACAAAACTTGACTCTCCAAGCAATTCTTTCTGCTTGAGCTCCAGCAGCGTTATTTCCTACCCAATCAAGGTGGCATTCTACACAAAGTGGTACCTCCCTCCAACACTGCTGCTCAACATGGCACTTGTGATGCCACGGAAAACCGCTTCAGAAGAAAGAACAGCAGTCTGATTAACTCTTCTTCACCATGAGGGTGGCCATCGACACACAAAGGACAGCATCAATAGTACCTAACATTGCCCACATACATTATTGCTTGTTTTCAAGGCTGCTAAGGCATAACATCAGTTTGGGCAAACCCAAGCACTCTGACCTGGGTGAACCAAGGGCAACTTCCCAGGGTAACTGCCAGGATGCGATTCCTGTGCCTGCATGTGCCCTGGGGTCCCCCTTTGGACTCCCCACAAAAGGCAGCACCTGCTTTTGTGCTTTGCTAGAACGGCCATTTTCTCAGAGCAGTATTTTAATGAGGCTAACTCGGGTCCCATTTGCTACTCAGTGAAGCTCCTAATGTGAGCTGGAGCTATTTAAATTTTAGCAGAGCAAAAAGACCAACACTGTAGTGCCCTGTAGTTCTGACTTGAGACCGGTGCTTATTATTCAATCAGGAAAAGAGGGTGAACATTAGGACAGTCAGCTCTGTAAGATGGAACTAAACAGAATTATAACAAAATACATTTTTTTCTGAGTAAGAATCCATGGTAACAAACTCGCATAAATGGTAAGAGAAGGCAGATGAAAAGTCAGCGGTGTCTAATTTAAGGTAATGTATTTTGGAGGAACTAATTTGAACCAATCATACACTTTTCTGGATTCCAAATTAACTGTAACCACTCGGGAAGGCACTGGACGTAACTACCTAAGTAGATGTTTTCAGTCAGCTGCTCAGTGCAGGCACAGGCACAAAAGGAACCTAAACATCAGAAAGTGCATAGAAATGGATATGGAACAATACAGAAGTACACTATTATAAAAAGGCAAGAGAATTTCTAAGGTGAAATAATCTAACAGCTGCATCAACGTGACTTCGCCCTTGGACAAAGGGGTTCTCAAAACTCCAGGGAACTGTCTGCAAGAACAGGTTGAGCTAGGTGCTCGATTTCATACTTGCAAGAGAAGCTGAAGTTCAACTGAACGTAAGGGTGATAAATTCAAACCAGCAAGTCTTTTGTTTTAACAGCCATACAACAGATAATTAACCTCTCGTCAGTGAGGTGCCCCAGAGCAGCAGGGCAGCGGTGTGCTTGGAGAATCCCCTCACAGGACAACAGCTCAGGGCAGAAGTGGCATTAATCAATGACCTCACTGTACTCTATACCATAATAGATGCATATTAATATTCATAGATTTTTAGGACTGAATGGTCCACTCCATCATCTGGTGTGACCTCCTTTCCAACATAAGACGTGTTTCAGCCAGTTCCTCCAGTCTCTGGTCCTTGTTCAGCTCTCCTCTGCTACACTGAAAGAGGCTCTGCCATGCGAACAGGCGTTACGGTACAGAGGGTGCAATGCAAATTTTGGCTCAGTGAGATCCGGTGATAAAGTACTGAGCTGACATCTCAGTGTCAGGAACGAAATAAACTCTCCAGTCATGTTAAATAATCCAAGAGACAGGAAATGGAAAACACTTGCAGAGCACCGGCAGCAGGTCAGGAGATCAAATTCTCGGTTCCTCTCCAAACCCCTTGGTTTCAGGCTGTCAGTGTACTTTTATGAGGCCATCCACAAATGAAGCGCAGGCCCTTTCATAATGCCAGTCAGTAACATTTTTGCAGTACAAACAATGGAATCTCACTACAAAACAGCAACTGGCTTTTCTGAGGTCGGAGGGGCTGCCAGAGCTCGGGCCCAGCTCCCACATCCCTCAGCGCAGCAGGCCCGGGGCTCCTCAGGTGTCTCCACTTCATTGCATCCATGCACTGCTCTCCCATACATTCCCATATATTGCTATTCTCAACAGCAACAAAAAAGCAAATAAAAACTTATTTAAAAAAAAAATATGCATTCTTACTTCTGATGAAGAGAAGAAGGAGGATTTGTATTCCTAACTTTAACAGGGGTCAGCTTTTGGGTGACCCCTTCCTGGAGAAGGTTAATTCTCATGCACTGCACAGCTGAAATATGGCTCAAGACAAGCATTACGATATAACCAAAAGGGATCCTCTCGTAAAATAAGAACCTAAAACTTAGTATTTTAAGAAGTATCTAGTTTCCAATCATTTTGCTCTCATTATGGGATTTATGAAAACAAAGAATAACAATTTCAACCTGAGGTACTTTCCTTCAAACTAATACCTCTGTGGCAGAAGCTGTTAGAAACAAAAGCCTGCTTCTCTGTTCCAGAGCTGAGCAGTAACTGAAGCAGCTCTGGTGAGGCCCAGGTAGGAGGGAGGAGAAGGTATACTCGTTCCCGCAGGAATCCCACGCAGGGAACCCAGCACTTCCAGGCCTCTTGGCCAACAATGGGAGCATTGTTATCACGCAGTACGTAGCTGAAGGAGCAGAAACTGCTCCCTCAGGTACTAATGAGGGAACTGACAGGTAGATGGAAAAAAAAACAGCGTAGTGCTTTAAGATGCTAGCTCCCTTCTAGTGTCTGATCTGTAGACCTGCCCGCCATTCCCCGAGACAGAGGGGGAAAACCCTGCTGGACTCAGACAGGACACAAGCCCAGTAACAAGCCCACGTTGCCCATGCAGTTCATCTTGCACTGGCCCAAACACATGGAAGTTGGAAAGCACCAAATCCAGACTACACAGTGGGTGTGGTAGGACAGTCAGACATGACTGGCAATGTGCTCCATGGTCTTCAAACTGGTATGGGGCCAGGCATTATTACGTTGCAAGGTTGTCTTCTCTGGCCTGACTCTCCAAGTTCGAGCTCTGTCTGTGCTGCAGGGTAGCAGTCAGAGTTGATTGTTTGTCTGGGTTCCAAGAAATCCAGAAGGATCATCCCTTTCTTATCCCAAAAGACAGTGCGTGTCACTTTACCTGCTGAGAGCTGCGTCTTGAACTTTTTCTTCTCTGGGGAATTCACATGTTGCCACTCTACCACGTCGCTTCACCAGTAAAGATATAATCCAGGGAACTGTCACCGTCAGCCTTGTATTGGTACAACAGGTCCTGACAAACTTGCGTGTGGTGCCTTCTGTTACTGTGTGAGCATTCATGGGACTCACTGGGCACAAACTTTGCGATATTCCAACATTGCCACCATTGTTTCCAATGCACTGTAGCAGATATTCAGCTCCACACACCGCTCCCTAGTTGTAAGTCACCAATTCATACAGATGAACCGATCAAGACACTCTTCATTTCATGGTGTGACAGCTCTGCATGGCCATCCAGAACGTGGCTTGTCTTTCATGTCACTGTCACCAATGCTGAACTGCACCACCCACTGCCTCATTGTGCTCACATCCATTGTTTCATCTCCAGAAACATTCAGCAAGCGTCAATGAATGTCAATGGGTGCCATTTATTCCACATGGAGGAATTCAATTCTACACCTTTGCTTCATCCGCAGTTCCATGTCAGATGCCATTTTGTCACACTGCCCCTCTGCTGCCATCTGTCTCATGGCAACAAAATGAAATGGAATACTGGCGGGAATGTTCAACCTCTGCTGCCCTACCACCAACATCTGCCTCTGACGTTGTGGGTCGACATCATAAAATAGTAGGCATTGCCTTTGGAGCAGCCCTTTTATAATCCTGCCATGCTGATTCTCCCTGTAGCCAGCTGATTCTCCCTGTAGCCATTGAATTTGTTTCAGGCTGAGCGCACAGCACTTTACAGACAGGTCATCACAATGTGCTCAAGCCCCAGTTTTTGTGGGGCTGCAATTACAGGGCAGATTTTGCACCTTCCCATCTCCCCTGCTTGCCCCACCGAGCACTCGCTACAGCAGAGCCCCACNTCAATGGGTGCCATTTATTCCACATGGAGGAATTCAATTCTACACCTTTGCTTCATCTGCAGTTCCATGTCAGATGCCATTTTGTCACACTGCCCCTCTGCTGCCATCTGTCTCATGGCAACAAAATGAAATGGAATACTGGCGGGAATGTTCAACCTCTGCTGCCCTACCACCAACATCTGCCTCTGACGTTGTGGGTCGACATCATAAAATAGTAGGCATTGCCTTTGGAGCAGCCCTTTTATAATCCTGCCATGCTGATTCTCCCTGTAGCCAGCTGATTCTCCCTGTAGCCATTGAATTTGTTTCAGGCTGAGCGCACAGCACTTTACAGACAGGTCATCACAATGTGCTCAAGCCCCAGTTTTTGTGGGGCTGCAATTACAGGGCAGATTTTGCACCTTCCCATCTCCCCTGCTTGCCCCACCGAGCACTCGCTACAGCAGAGCCCCACCACAAGCCACCAGCTGATCTGCCCCACTCCTACACTCTGCAACATGCCCTGGCCAAGCTCTGCCAAAGCCAGGGGCCCAAACCACAGAGCTCAAGGTCAGGGAAATCGCAGTGAGAGTCTGACTGCTGCTTCCAAACCACCAGAGCTATTTCTGGAAACTACGCAAATGAGCAACAGCAATTTAGGCTGAAGAACCAGTGGTAGAAGACTTAAAAAAACATGGACCAGAGTCAGTTCCTCTGGAAATGACAATATTTAAGGCCAGTCAGCCCAGGTGATGTATCCTCACGTACACGCTTGCTACACGAAGCCACAGCAGAAGTCAGCAGAACAAGCTGGTGCAGGAGCAGGGATCCTGGGGGGATACAGCTGCAGCTTCGGAGTGACCTCTGCCACGTCCCAAGGCACAGCCTCCAGTCACAGAGATGCAGAGCTGACATCTTGGGGCGCATAAGGGAATCTGATATTTAGCAAGATTATGCTATCTGCTAATCTGGTTAGCTCCAGAGACTGGAGATAATCATAACAAAGAACAGCCGGACACCAGCTGTAAAACCCATCCAGTCAAGTAAATAGCACAGCTGCCCAGAAAAGCTCAGCATCTGGGACCTGTCGTGTGCAATGCTTTTAGGGAAATGACAGACTCGCTGCTCTCACGTTAGACATGGGAAAATGTGTTAATCTGTTTACCTTAAATGGATTTAACCTCAATCTGAACGAGAGAGGATTGACACAGAAATGTACGGCCAAGATGCTCCAGCAGTGAACAGGAGACACCAATCCTCCACACCATCTACATGAGCTAGAAGGATCAAGCGTGACTCAGGGCAAATAAGAAACATTAATAGATCAAATAAACATTGATAATTAGGTGTAGCGTTGTCTGTCTTCTGCCCTGCAGTGGCAATCAGCTGCCACACTGAATGGCGGTAGCCACCGTAGCTCGATGCTGGCTGTCTCTGCCCGGCCAGCACGGGGCTGTGCTGTTGGGCTGGTGGGTGGATGTGGGGAAGAGACATTTTAAAAGAAAAAAAAAAAAATCAGAATTAGCAAAGAACCCACCATGCTCTCCTCAGATGGAGAGAGATGAAAGCAAGTGCAGTACAGAAGGCAAGGGCATAATTTCATGTGTCCACTTCTGGAAAAACCAGAGAAACTTGCTCAGCACTGCATACATCACTGCCTGTCAATTACAGGAACAAAGCTGATCAGTCAGGAGGATGCGAGTGGCACCCACCAGCAGTCCCCTCAGACTCACAGACTTCATGAATACAGAGAAGTGGGTCTAGAGCTCTCCAGCCACTCTGCGGTGACGCGCTGCCCTCCCTTCCTAATTAGCAAATGCTCCGCGGCATGAAAACCAGCAACCTCAACCTCTTCTGCCGCTCTCATGTTTAAACTTTTGATTATCATGTCAGAAATACATTCTTCCCCCTCCCTCAAATTTCACTCCAAGATTCTCCAAGGTTAACATGGAACCATGATGAGGGAATTAGCTCAGCTCCTTCTGCTCCCAACAGGAAGGAGAGAAACTTTCCAGGCTCACTTGAATGAGAGCAGAAATGAACCAGGGCCAGGGGATTCCCCATCATCGGAGGCAGGGTGAGCCCAGCGGTGTCACCACCAACATGCCACCAGTGGGCATGGATGACCCAGCATGAGGCTGCACCAGGTGCCACACTGCCATTGCTTGGCAATGGTTTTGGAAGGAGGGACAGGAAATGACAGTGCCTGAGGCCGTTTCAGGAGCATGGCTATCACAGCTGTGTTGGAGACCAACTCTGGACAGCAGCTATCGCTCGAATGCAGGCCGAGGAGCTGGGGTCTAGCAGAGTTCTGAATGACAGGGACACCAAAGGGAAAAGATAAAATAGTTCTAAAGAAATGGTCTAAAATATGCGTTTTCTATTTTTATGGAAAACATGACTAGTTACTAGAATTCAAATGCAATTATGTAGAGGCTGATCTATAAATAATGCAAAGCACAGAAAGGAGAGATCAACACTCATTTACAGCACACTGCATGCAGTACTGAATAATGTTATGCACCAACTTTCACCATCCCCATAAAAGGGAAATACAGTCCAAAAGCAGAGAAAGAGGAGAACAATCCTCTCCCACCTCCAATCCCCCCTAAAAACAAAAAGACCAATTTTAGGGTAGTTCTACTCTGTACTTCTTTTGTGGATAGAAAGCTTTATTTCTGCATTTCCAATTCACCTCTCACATTTCCAGAAGCTGCAAGCAAGGTATTAGGGAAACACATCAACCCCCATCCCACTGCAGTGTGAGCTGCAAAGCGCTCTGAGCAGATGCCATTGAGAGTATTATGGCATCAAGAAAATCTTTCCAAATTTCTTATATCTTAGTCTTACATCTTTCAAATGTCTTTTGCACAAAGGATTGACTAACTTAAGTTGCAAGGGACATGTGCAGGTCATCTACTCCAACCTCCTGCTCAGAAAAACAAAGTTAGAGCAGTTAGCTCACCACCCTGTCCTGCTGAGCTCTGAGTATCTCCACAAAAAATCCTCAATCCTCTTGTCCCCTGTTCCAGCTGGGTACCACTCTCACTACCAAAAAATTTCCCCAAGTAGCCAATTGTAATTACCCTGATTGTAACCTGTGACTTTTGACTCATTTTTCAGCATGCACTTCTAGGAGGAGAAGCCTAGCAGTTTCCTCCAAAAGACTTTTACTTCTTGATTGCAACCACTGAATTCTAAAACAGTTCTTTGATTTAATTTTTTAAAAAATTTATTCATCTAATATCCTTATAGCAACAATACCTTCCCACACATCCTTTCTGTACAATCAGATTTATGCCATTTACATTGAAAACTAAGGTCTTTTTTCCCTACTTACAGCTCAGTTAGTTTTGTTATAATGCAGTTTGTGAAATTACATTTAATGGAGAAGGGAGCAGGGATTTTGTTTATTTCTGAACTGTGATGGCTAATGGATGGGGTGGGAATAATGACAGGATATATATTATGTTATGGTCGAACAAAACAAGGAGAAAATGCATGACCTGATCATTTTTATCCTTCATTAAGTGGTCTATTGAGCTGCTTTTTCTCCTTACTAGCCTTTAAAACAGAAAAAGCATGGTAGAAAATAACATATTACTTCAAATTGCAAGATTAGTGTTAATTAAATCAAAAATTACTCAACTGTTTCTTAAATTCATTAGCAATAGCTGAAAATGTACCCAAAAGCAGTAAATGGGCATAAGGAAACTAACTGTTACTGGCCGCGGTAACCACCTCTGTCCTCAAACATTGAGGCCCTTTAGCTCCCACGTCTGGAAGGACACACGGTCTGTGTCATGCTGAGCACCCTGGCCAAGCCCTTCCTCCTCCCAGAGCAGTAAGCAGAACCCAGACCTCTCACTACTCTCCCAGTGGTCACCAGAGCTCCATCTGCTCCCAGAGGCTCCTCTTGGCTCCCAGAGCCAAAAGGGATCTGCACAGAGCTGGGCCATCCGGCCTGCCAGGCCCTGTTTTGACCGACAGGCTTCCAGGAAGAAAAGAGATGAGCTAGCAATGGTTTCCCTTCTGTATGAGACATGGGACAACACGCCGTGGACACATGCCTGCAGCATGGGAAGGACGAGGAGGGAAGACGTTCCCAAGGGGACATGGCCAAGGGGCATCGCATTGGGACAGCCCTGCAAACAGAATCCCACCAACATCAGAGCAGCTCCCAAGGTGATGAGTTGAACCAAGCTCTTCTGCTAGGAAAGGCAGCAACGTGTAAACATCTACAGGAAACAAATGGGTCTGCAGCGCAAGCAGAGACTCAACGCACGCGGCACTGCAAACTGTCCCCACTATGAAGCAACACATGACCACAACGAGGAGACAGGGAAGGACCTGGATTAGGCCCAGCCTGATGTTTGAACATTTTCATTTCCTGAAAGGAAAATGACTGATACCGGCTAACATTAATTGATAACGGGCTGGCTATCAAGGGTTTATGGAGGCTTCAAGAGAACTTTGATCCAGATCACACGTCCCATTAGCAGAGACAATAAATTACTCCGAATTTCCATGACACAATACATAGAAATACTACTCAGACAAATGAGACGGTTCTCCTTCAAGAGTAAAAGCACTAAAACGTTTATGATATATCAAAAACATGCAAGCTTGCACGCAACACAGCTGCAAGAGGGCAAAAATGAGTACCGCTGGCAGAACACGGTTAGCTTCCCAGAAACCAGCAACTCTTTCCTAGCAAGCTCCCCTATAGTTAAGATTCTCCTATTTCTCCCAAGTACGTTTTTACGGCAACTAAAAAAAACCATTTGTGGTGTTTGATTTCAGAAGTCCACATTAAAGAAAAGTTTTCCCAAGGAAGTGCATAGACAGAAGTCCTCTTTTGTGGCTCAGCAAGGGCAGCCACCTCCGAAGGGAGCACGGAGCTGGCTGCTGGGCGCCGAGGTCACGGCGAGGCAGAGGAATCCTGTTCTGCAGCTTTGATGTGCAGCAATGCACTGAGATATCCTCGCTATTGCACCCAAGTGCATCGCTGCTGAGGTCTCCTATAAGGTGTTAAATAAGCTGTTATTGTTCTTTAATGTGAAAAATGGGGAGAATGGCTTCTCTGTCAGCATTTCAGATGAACGTGCAACAGGCAAAACACAAGGTGCTATGAGGGACTAAATCGAGTTCGCATTCATTAGTACATCAGTGACTTCCTAACACAAAGAGCAGCCAGACACAGCACAGATTCAGCCTGAACTCACGCCCCTCACAGCGGCAGCACAAAGCCGGGGCCAGAAGCCCAGCGCTCAGAGATCAGGTAATGAGGCTGGGTTCAGAAGCTCACCTTTCAACTCCACCTCCTTTTGTTTTCGACTTAAAAAGGCTTTCTCTTTATAATGTAAATGATGTAATTTATACCTGGAGAAACTCACACTGGAATGTTCTTTCACATGTTTCTCTAGTCAAGGTTAAATATTGGAGAGAAAGTCTTGGTTTGATTTTAAAATGCCGTGGAGATCCCATAAAGCAAATTTTGAAGAAAACACCACTGCAGTGGTTTGAATGCTCTGAATGCTGGGAGTCAAGAAGAACACCTGCACACATTTTTACGGTCCCTTCCAACCTTAAGTGCTTTCCAACACCCAGTAGCTATGACATTGCTTCAGGTTTAAAAGACACGAGTCTCTTTAGAAATAGCCCACGTCACAATCTTCCTAAGTTACCTAAAATTTCCTCCTCTTACATTTACACCTCACCCAGTTTCAGCAACAAACCCTTCAATTCCCCAGGCTCCCTCATCCCATGCTTCCACCAAGAGCACTCAGAGGGCCTAACCCCGACCAAAATCCGCAATAATTCCTTGGATTTCCTCAGCCCCCAACCGGCTGCCGGTGCAGAGCCCTCAAGCACCACTTGTCCCAAGCAGCCAAATTTCCCCCCTTAAATCCTTCTGGCCCATTCACGATCTTGTTCCTTTTCACTCAACTCCTACAGCTGTAAACACACTCCTCTAATGCAAAGCCTGAACTAAGAATATGAGAATTAAAAAAAGAAAAAAAAGGAAGCTGCTGGCAGCACAGGGCCAGCCCCAGCTGCCCATCAGCATTCAGGGCACGCAGCTGCTCGCGGGGAAGGCGGCTCGTGGTGGTATCCCTGGAATTCAGCTTGGCGGGGGAAAAAACAACCTCTGCTGCTTTTTCTGAAATTTCACGTAACCACTGTACTATGCCTGTGTAGTTCTGCCCAAATTCTTGTTTGTATTTTGAACACTTTGCTGAAATGGTTAAAGCTCGGCGTTTATCTTGCAGGAGCGCCCTTGTTTGCATGGCTCCTTTTGTTGCCATCTGTCAGGCTTCCTCACTGAAGCTCCTTACAGAGAAAACATCAGTAACTGCAAAACAGCAGGAATTTAGGCAGACAGCCACTCCTTCCTTCTGCCCTTAAAAGGTTTGTGCCTGCATCACATTATCAGCATCACTTTTTGCTGTAACACTGAGCACAGTATCACCCACATCCGGATGGTGCCAGTGCATCAATGCTCCATTTTATGTTTTTTCTCTAACCAGAGCAAGGCCTCTTGACTTCCCACTTCCTCACGGTCTCCACCCAGGCACGGTAGAGCTCAGGCACGCGGCAGCGCTGAGCCCAGATGTTCCAGCAGAACGCCCTGAACCGCACGGCACTGCCCTGTCCCCATGGGCACACACCAACAAGTCCCGAACACCCCGGACTGCTCATACGTGTGGCTCCAGAGAAAATAAAGGAATTACTAGCGTGTCATCTCAGGTTCTCCTCTGACTGATTGTCAGGATGGGCCCCTGCCTCCCCCTGCCTGATTTTAGCATCACTCCTGGAGACCACCTCCCGTGCAGCTTCAGCGCGGTTCAACGCATCCCTCATGGGGCTTCTGTTTGTGTTTTTTTTTCCTAGGGTGGAAGCACTTTATGAGTACGACTGCCTCTGCTACATGTTTTGTGGAGTGCTAAGCACTTCACTGGAGCTATGAATCATCAGCAGTGACAGCAGCAGAAACATCTTGTCATAAGCAATGAAGAAACTTCAAATTAAGTATCCCACCAAATAATTTACTGAGATTGCCAATCCACAGTCAAGAGGACTTGCTTATAAAATCATTTATCATTTAAAAAGGATTGCAGGGACAAAATGTAACTCCCCAAAGAACTTCCAAAATGTTAAATCACAAGCAGCAGAGGGAGGAGGGAGGTGAAGGCCATCCTGCCTGCAGCACCTCTTGCAGCTCACCAAGGCAAACATCGCTCACATACCTTTAAGGTGATCCATCTGCAAAAGTCCTGAGAAAAGGTGTTTAAATTTCCCCAGGCAGAAGCACCTTTTCCCCTCCTAGTCACCATTTTGGCAGCTGAGAATCTTCACGCTCACAGCTCAGTCTCAATTTTTAATCAAGGCTCAGAACAGAACGCAGTTCTTCATTGCACTTGTCACACCCGCCTCAGCACTAACATTCACTGCATGGCACACGCACTAGAAACAATCTGAGACTTTTCACAGTCTGAAAAGTTACGTGGTTATCTCCCCATGGTAAAAGCTCTCAGAATACAGCTGGAGTGGCACCATCTCCTGTGTTCAGGCGATGTTTTACCACCTTCCTTTAAAAAGCCTCTCCTTTATCACAATTAGGGGCATCTCCACGGCTTCTGGAACTCAAGCCTCTGGGACACGAACTGCTGTTCAGCCACCAGACTTCTCCCCCCCGCAGCCCCGTGCCCCACTCACTGCACTCCCCTGCTTCTCCAGCAAGAGAAAGCAGCAAGTCACGACATCGCCTTCCTCTGCTGCGCACGGACCATTGCCTCCCAGAGCCCTTACAACTCAGGCACTGAACCAAGCAGGTTCTGCACACAAAAAAGAGCTATTGCATAGTGTTCTCCCAGTGCTCTCTCTAGAAACACAGCTAAGCTGGGAACGTGCTGCTTTCCTGGATTTCAGTGCAGCCAGCTTATACACAGACCCAGGCTATGTACTCCATGTCATTAAAAATAACCTTCTGCACTCACAGTATCTCGCTCCTTCCAGCTATAGCTCCAAGGCAGACGTCAATGTGCTGCTTCAGAGCCAGCAGCAATACCCCCCTGCTCTGAGCCCTATCGCTCCCCTCCCCAGCCCCTCCCCAGCAAAGGGGCATCTCAGCACTGCTGGGTCTGCTCTCGGAAAAAAAAAAACCCACCTGGGTATGATCCTGGAAATCAAACCCTTCTAAATGTGTTGTGTCTTGGGAGAAATTATCCACTATCATACAGCAGCCACTTCCTTCCCCAGAGCACGTCCCGGTGCAGCAGTGCTGCAAGGCCGGGGGACACATGGCCGTGGGCACGTGCGGAGCGACCTTCCGGCACACCGCTAATGAGGATCAGAAATCATCAAGTTCCCAATGCAAGTAACTTAAAGCCTGGAGTGTACGCTTAGCAAAATGTTCAGTGACTTCAAAGACCTCTGTCAATACAGGAAAAAACTGCACTGAAATTTGGAGCCTTCGTATTGAGCGTTTCCAAACGCAGAGGATGGAGCAGGGGCTCTGCTGAGCCGCCCCCCGTGCTGCTCTCCGGGGATGGAGCTCTCTCGGCTCAGCCATTTATAGCACTGCCAGTAAATCTACGCTGCATTTTTAACAGTTCCTAAAAGCACTTTGGGTGAAGACCAACCCAGGGACGGGGCATCCCGCACAGGCTGCTCAATGGGGTTCATTAATCGGGCTCTGACTGCTCCACTTCACCAGGCGGGAGCTCTTTATAGACACTGCCTCATTTCTTTATTTTTTAAATGCCTAGATTAGTTTAGTGTGAAGCTGTTGAGAGATATAATTTGTCTGAGGAGATGATCTATAGATGGCTGAATGAAGGCTAATCAGGCGCTGGCAGCCCGCAGGAGGAGCTTGCTGCACGCTGCCTGGCTGCAGTGCGGGGACCAACAAACCCTCCTGCCAACCCCCCGGGCACCACGGCCACGGGCTGCCCCTCCTGCTGCAGCCCTCCCGTCATGGGGAGCAGCGTCAGAACAAACCTTGCACCTGGTCACAACTGCCAACACAGACTTGCCTGCTCGCACCTGGGAATGTATGCATATTTAAGAAATAAATTATCGGGGAGATTTCTTTCATTCACATTAGTGACTAGAATATCTTTCTCTTCATTGAAGCAGATTTTTTTCTTTGGTTCTATCTGCTGCTATTCTGGGACTTGGTATTGTTTTCCCTCTATGCTGCAGAAAATGTTTAGCAGCTAATTGCACAGTCAAGTCCTTTCACATAATTTTCACTTTGACAAGAGTAATTAAAAAAGCTAAACGGCTCGGGAACCAATTGATTAGGTCTGCAAGCTCTGTTTGGGCAATACTGAGACGCACGTGTGCAGAACAGCAAACGTTCACAACACGCCCCTGGATGTTTATCGTTCAGTGTCAGATTCTTGCAAGATCTCTTTTCTGCTCCACTCCCATCGCATTATCACAGCATTTGTATTTGTACCGTGCATATATCCACAGCACTTGTACACGGGCTGTGCACGCACCGGGCCTGCAAGAAACAAGAAAATTAACCCTATGGGGCAAGGGGAGAATATTTTCCTTTTATCTCCCATATTTGCTGTCTCCAAACAGTCTCAGTTTGCAAACAGATGCCAGCAACTCCCCTCACAGGAATGCAACCACACAAGGCTACTTTGTCACTGCATCTGAAAGGCTATGAATAATGACAACTTCTGAGCTTTTGCCAGTTTGCGTACGTATACCTGCGCCACAGAAAGGACATTTCAAAGCACAGCCCTGTCTGTAGACACACCGTGATACGGTGCTGAACCACCTCTTTGCTTGCCTTAAAATTGATTCTAATCCTCCGTAGCAGGGCTTTGTAATACCACAACTTTTCAACCACAGAACTGAAATTGTAAGTTAAAGGGCTCCAAAATTACTACAGATGTGCCAAAATGATGAGCCTATGAACAGTAATGAAATGGAAAGTCTTGGAAAGCCTGAGGGTACAGACGAATTCAGAGGTGCTCCCTGTATTTTTTTTTCTCAATAAAGCCAATTCTACAACAACAAGAGAAATCGAAAAGGTTTTTTTTTTAAAACCACTTCCTTCTCCATAATGTGGGTTGGNCAAAATGTGCCATGAAATCTGCAAAGTTTAGAGCTGATAGGAGACTGGCACAACTACGAACAGGAAAGTCCCTCCACTGGTGGCATTAGGGCCACCACGCAATGCCAGTGCCACCTGCCAGCCCAGTTCTGGTGCCAACAGCTCTGTATGAGCACGGGGTATCAGGCAGAGATTAGAGGACAGGTCCATGGCAGAAACCACCAATATCAATGAATAAATCTTTGAATATACCCCCAGCACCACCTGGAAGGGGGTCAGGCACACACATGCAGAAGAAATCCCACACTCTGTGGCAGCACCATCCCACCACAGTGCTGCAGGCACAGCAGCAGCCCAGGGACCCGCAGCCACTTGGCTTGGTGCAAAAAGCCACAGGCTGCCCTCAACCACCTGCACGAGGTAAATGCAAATCCCTCCAGGAAGGCCGAGGATGTAAAGAGAACCATACATAAACTGATACGCTGAGAGGAGCAAGAGGAAGGTTTCGCACATTCACAAATGTGATAATCTAAATGACAAATGTAACAAATTAAATCCAGCTTGTTAGCTAATAGAATATTTAATTATGTGCAATGAATTATCACTTAAAAGATTTGGGAATTTAACCAATTATTTTCAGAAAGCGTGAAACGCTCCTGAGCGCGATCCTGTAACAGCTCAGCGCTGGCCCCCCGCATCTCCTTCCACCTTACCTTGTTTATAGCTCTATCCAGTAATAGTTTTTACTTGTTTCCTTGATGCCTTAATTTCCTGCAATAATACATCTGCCATGAATAATTAAGCAACGCATTTGCTGCTCACTGAAAGCTGAACAAGAGCTATAAATCAGTTCTAGGACCCTCTGCCAGCACGGAGGCAATCGCTGATCTGCTGCCGGTCCCTCGCTGCGCTGGGAACAGCGCGAAGTGCCCCAGGAGCTGCGGCACTCACAGAGTCACAGAATGCCCCGAGCTGGAAGGGACCCCAAGGATCACTGAGTCCAACTCCTGGCTCCACACAGCACCACCCAAATCCAAACCCTATGTCTGACAGCGGTGTCCAAGTGCTCCCTGAGCTCCGGCAGCGTGGGGCCGTGCCCACTGCCCTGGGCAGCCTGTGCCATGCCCACCACCTCTGGTGCAGAGCCTTTTCCTCATCCCCACCCAACCCTCCCCTGACACAGCTCCATGCCGTTCCCTCAGGCTCTGTTGCTGTCCCCAGAGAGCAGAGCTCAGCACTCTGCAACCTCTCCCACGCAGCAGGGCAGCAAAGTCCATTCTGACACTTTCCTTGGGAGAGTCAGAAAACTTGAAATGCGCTGTGTTCTTCACATGTGCTCATTATTTCTTGCATTCTCACTTTCACGGTTGTTCCTCTGATTTCCCTGCTCCATGGGTAGAAGGAGAGCAGCAGCAGCAGATTGCCTGAGTGAGTACCGTGGAGATGGGCTGCCTTGCATTCCGTGCTGTATTTCAGACATCTCTCCTGCTGCCTGTGGTCCAACACGTGGCACAGGCTGCAAGATGGGAGCACAGTGCTGAAGGATCATCTGTAGTCAGGCCCATTACACCCCCTGAAGGTTTATCTCGCTGATTCACATTCGCCCTCAGACAGCTGGGCATGCTGCATTTCTCACTTTTTTTGTATATGAAGACTGATAGAAGATAGGGAAGAACTACAAAAACAACAGCGATAACACTTCCTTACAACACTTCCACTCGCATGCATATCAGGGGAGAGGAACAATAAAACAACTTTCCATTACCAGAACAGCATCACCTTTTAATTGGAATGAGGTTTGCAGTGCAATTGTGTTAGAGAAAGCTCAGCTGCAGAGCAGGCGAGGGGCTCCAGCTTGGCAGAGCACGCCCATTACAAACCTCATCAAGCACAGGTATCCTGCCAGGCCCAGGAAATGTCAGAGGCACCATCAGGATTCCACGTCTTAATTTGAGAAGCTCCCCCACTCACTGGAAGGTGCAAGGCTCAGAAAAATTGTTAAAGGTCAAGATGTAGAACAGTTCATCATTAAATTTCCTCACAAAACACCCTCCTGCAGAAACAAACCGTGTAATGCTCCTGTTTTTAATTCTGTTGACAAAAGATTGTACATATTTTAAAAACGTAATGCTTGGCAGCTGTGCTGCCAGTCTGCAGAGTTTGCATATAGAGCTGTAATATTACCATACTCTATTATTCATAACAGGCAACAGACTTCATTCTCGGTCTTGTGAAAAATAATTGCAGTTTGAAGCCAAAGTCTGACTGCAACAAACATCCCAGCAGAACGGCCAGAGTTGCCAGCATTCAGGAACTCCTGTAACAGCCTGCGTCTTGATTAAAATCAATTAAGGAAAAGAAATTTCCTCTGATCTGTTTTTGAGAAAGCTTTCTGAGAAGCACATGGCTCACACATGGAACACAGGAAAAACAGAGGACAAGAGAAGCTCTAGTGAGCAAACAGCTTTTTCTTACCCAAAACAACCAAGCCATGGAGTAACATGCCATCACCTTTTAACACGAGGCACTCTCCTCCCACCGAGGACTCTGCTCACCAGACAGAAGCCCAGGGGCTGACGCGCACTTATTCCTAGGAAGAAAAACCTGCCTTCCCTTCCACTGTTCCCTGATGTCAGCAAGCTTTGCTTAGCGCCTGACCCGAACTTCCCAGTTCAAGAGCCTTATCGCTTCTCCCAGCTCCAGACAGGGAGCACTGCATTCTCCTCAATTAGTTCACTCGCTCTGGAAGCGTGGTTCTCAAGATTACGTGTCATTCACTGGAGAGCGTATCAATGTGAGCAGAGTAGACAGGCTGTCTAATATGGCTCTGGGATGGAACTCCTCGTTTCTACATCACACTGATGTTGCATCTCCCAACACAGCGCAGCGTTGTTGACTCTGTTGACGCCTGTACAGCTTCTGATCCGCTAGAACGGCAAAACCTTTGGTGTCTACCAGCAGCTTAGGCAGTTGTGTCTCATTCGGTATTTATGTAGCTGATTACTCCTATTTTCAAACATCTATCTGCATTTCCCCTCATTGACACGCTTCCTTTCAGACAGTTTCTCCCATTTGTAAAGATCATTTTGAATTCTAATGGTGTCCTCCAACATGCTTGCTGCTCTTCCCAGCTTGTTGCTGCCTGCAAATTTAATAAGCATGTTCTCTATTCTATCAGAGAGATCATTACTGCAAATGCTGAATGCTACCGAACTGCCAAATACCCACCCCAGGAGCAGATGTTTCACGAGAAAAAGTCTCATGAGGGAGTATTGAAAGCTTTACTAAAGATAAATGACATCTACTGCTTCTCCATTCACAAGGCCTGTTATCCTGTCATTAAAGGAAATTAGATTGATCCGACCTTGACAAATCTACGTTGGGTATTATTCTGTTGCCTATGTGGCTATAACAATATTTAAAGTTGTTGCAATTAATAACGCTTTAGAGAAGCAATAATAAGAGTCCAGCTTCTTACAACAATGTCTAATTTTAGATATGAAACGGGAACTAATTTGGGTGGGATGAAAAGAGACAAGAGTATCTTTCTTTTCACACCTCCCTTAAAGACATGGCATTTGTTGGCCATTGTTGGAGGCTCTGTAGGGGCAATTCTGAGCTAACCAGACCTCAGGTTCGATGCAGCCCAGCAATAATTACATCACACAATACAGCCTGCTTTGCCATTTGACATAAACCTGAAAAACACCATGGGGAATACTGCCGTATTACTCTTGTATGTTAAGTGAATTTTCCTAAATTCCTCAAAATTACATAGGAAATTGTTCTCATACAACATACTACATTAAAGAAAATGTCAGAATTGTTAGCTAAATCTGCCTCACAGAAAAAAAAAAAAAAAGCATCTGCTACAGAAGGCTGTATGTCTAACTGAAGAGATCATGAACTGCACTGATGCTGACTGAACTATACATATTCCAGGGATTCTATCTCAACATGTAAAAAAACCCAAATCACAGACCGCTCCTAGGTACACAACCCTGCAGCCACAATAAGAGAAGTGTATCTTAGCATTTGAGAAAAAAATAAATGTATGCGGATAAGCATGTTAAATGTCTGCATATACTAATGCCAAATCAGGGTTCAACAGGCTTCCTCAAGGATGGCAAGTTCAAGCCTTGCAGCCTACAATATGAGTGCAGCACAGCTTCAAAGAAAACTCTGTGTTTATACAGTTGCCTCAGTAAGTAGGGGGATGTACTGGGAAACAAATTTCATGCTGTGTGTGAACTGTTTCTCTCTGTCCATGTCACACTCTGTGTGATGCAGACGTCTAGCATCACCTCTGCTGTGCACCTCTGGGTCTTCAAACGGCCAAGATTAGAGCAACTCTGCCTTCATTCAAGCATCAATACATGGGTGACTGAGGTGTGCACAAGCTCAGAGAGCACTCCTTAGTCACACACACTCAGTGATTTGAATGAAATCCCCTTTATATTACATAGCACTCTTTCTATGGGTCACTCCCTTCCTCAAACCAAGTTCCTTTCCCCTCAGCTGCTGAAGTGCGCCTGTAGTAATGTCAAACATTTTCACATACGTTTTAGGCCTACAAACACCACCACAGCTTGTATTACAGGGTACAGAAGTATTTTTCCTCTCTGTTTTCAAAAGCATTCAAATAAAATTTCTGCATGATGATCTGAAAAGCAAGTGCCCAACTCATAAAATAACAGCTCCCCAACTTGAGCTTTGGCTGAAGACCAAGCAAGGCATGTTTCAGCCATGAAAGACGCTCATAGAAAGCTAAACCAAACCGCTTATAACCAAAGAACTTTGTATAACCCCTACTAAAATGTGTGCAACAGAGCATACAGAAGTAGGCTGGAAGTCTACACACAGCACATACAAATGACGAGTCAGCAGCCAGGACCATTACCTCCCCTTACAGGGAACAGGAGCACAGGGAGCCCTTTCAGGTCTTGGACAGATACAGTGCCAGGACAAAGCATCCCAGAGCTTTGCAAAGGAATACAGAAGTATATTCTCTCATTTCCTCTCCACATTTTCCTGATGTTCACTTCCCCCCTCCCTGCTGCTGCAGCCCCACCACTTATTACATCTCCTGTAAATCAAGATGTGGTGAAGGAATGAGAGCAGTTCATTTCTGTAAGGGTTTTCTCGCATTCTGGATCTACAGAAAGCTTACCTATGTGATGCTAAGCAAGATTGTAACACGTAGCCATCCTCGCCACATAGGTATTTTAATCACCTTCAGCATTTCATAGGATTTTCACTGCTCATCACTCAGTTCTTCCATGAATCTTCCCTCATGTAACAAAACACTACATAAGTAAAAATATACTTACAGCCTTCTCTTGCTTCCAAGCTGGCTTTTGTCAAACACAAGGACCGAAATCCCTTCTGAAACCCATTCATGGCAACTCTCACATTTACCAAAGAGAGAACTTCAGTTTTTACTTTGAAAACCAGTGAAGTGCTATCGCTGCCTTCTGCAGAGCCCCACGCTGAAAGCAACAACTTGGCAACACGTGCACGTCTAACACCCGCACACGCCATGAACTGCATCTGACAAGCTGGTGGCAACGTACCATCCTGTCTGCCAGGCACACTTGTGCTGACGCCAGGACTCAAACTGGTTATTAAAAACGGAGTATTCCTGGGACAAAGACCTGGGTGGGTAAAGCTGCAGCACGTTTCCCCACCTTTTCGGAACCTTTTTTTCCAAGCAACCTTTAATACAAGTAACAACACTTACATTAATGCTTGAAGTGAACTCGTCTAAAGATAAACTGAAAGAAAACACGTAGGTGTTCGGCACTCTGACACTCAAGTTCCAGAGGCTCAAGAGTCATTGTCTCCTCCTCCCTGCGCTGCAATTAACTTGCAAGGGCTTTTATCATCCACCTTTGGGGTGAACCAGCACAGTCATCCCACATAGACAATATTTAGAATTTAAAAAAAAACATCAAAAGCAGGTAAGAAGGATCCCTGGGCTACAATCTTCCTTTCAACTTTGCAGTATTAAACAGTGTCAACTGTGGACTGATTATTGGCCTTTCTGTGAGACCTCATTTCCAGAGAAGCCAGCATCGGCTCACGCAGAGCAGAGAAACCAAGCCCAAACCTCTCCTGCCACGCTGACTGCACCCAGCCCACCACAGAACAGTCACGCTGGGTGCCACGAGCCTGTGCTGGCGTCCCCACTTGCTTCATGTTTTGACCAGATGCTATTCAAAAGACTCAGCCTGATTTTCCAAAATACATTAATGGAAGTTTTTCATTAATTAATGAAAAAAACGGCGTTGGGTCATACACCCAGTGAAGGGCCACCTGAAAAGCACAGCAGGGCTGCAAGCTCATTCCAGCTTCCACAGCATGAAATGGAAAATATTTTGTAATTATTTCTTTAATGCCGTGTAAGATCCCCTGATCATGAAGGCCTAATGCCACGATGAACGCCCGAATTTAACTGACATTCAGGACAGCCTAGGATTTCAGCCTGCAACTCACAGACAAATGTAAATCAGTCGCACACCGGATGCACTTTGGTTTAATCCAGTAATCATATGTCAATAAAGCGTGCGAGGCAAAAGACATTTCTATGACTTAAGGCTTCTAGCAAGCACCCTACGGCGTTTTTACACCAACAAAACAAATGAGATTTGTCTTCAGCATAGACAAAGCACTGATTCACGCAAGGGACTAAATACAGCGTTCAATTAAAAGTACATCACTGCTTTCCAGCTCCTGATACATAAGGACCGACATCTCACCACAGAAAAAACATCCATGAGCAGAGGATTTTTTTGAGAAATAAGAACAAAACAACACAACACATTCACCATCAAAAAAAGACTGAATAACATTTTGAGCAAGTTTCATGCTCGTAGTCGTTCACCAAAATGTGCTTCATCATCTCGCATTACCAAATCATTCCAAAGTGCCAGCATAATGAACAGATAATCAAAGAACCAAACAAAAGCATCCACATTACTGCTTTATTGCTTTCTACAACCGCTCAGCTAACACAGGGAAAGCTGCAGCAGGCCTCAGACTTCTTCCCCACCTGAGGAATGACAGCATGACAAACCAGATTACTTCACCAGCATCTCCCAGCACTCCTTGTCATCTCCAAGGATGCCACCACTACCAGAGAGTATTTTAAATATCTCCCCAAAGTGTTGACAGCAGCCTGCGCAGTCACAACTGACAGACATCTGGGAACAAAAGCACCCAACTTGCAACTAGATTTGGAAACTGGAGGATGAGGTTTACAAGACTGGTAGCTGGTAAACAGCAGCGAGGGTTGATTACTTGTACAAAATTACTTGAGTAAGTAGAGGAGCAAAACGCATTTTTATGTAGTTAAGGGCAGGTATTTGGGAGCAAGAACCCAAGTCACACTAATGAAATAGGAGTTCGCATCCTGGGAATCAGAGAATTAGAAAGGGATTCAAAGGTCACTGCAGAGCACCATGCTCAAAGCTAAGGGCAAAGGGGTAAAAACTGCTGTTGTTGTGTGATAAGAGGTGGCCACGTCTTTTCTCAGTGCTGGTCCCTTGACTTTAAAAAACACATTTAGAAGTCTGGAAGATTAGTGGAGAATTATCAATATTATCTCTGATCAGAAAAACCAGGACCAACCCATTTTTCTACAATAAAAAGGAGAAACTTTCAGCTCGTCTGACTTCTGCGCTCTACCTGCTCCTCAGGGAGGCTGCATTACACAGCAGGAATCTCGAGCCTCACTGGCACAGGTTACAGCATCCAGTGTCTGAACCCAAAAACACACAAACCAAGCCTAAAATAAATACAGATTTGTAGAAGTAATGATCACTTGCCATTTTTCCAGATCACATAGGAGATGGGTAAATTCTCTATCATTTAGTCTTCAAACCATGATTTGATAGTCTCTTAAAAGCTACGTGCTAGATCATCCACAGCTGTTAAAAGCAGATGCAAAAATTACTATGAAATTACACAGCCTCTGCTGTGCAGGTCACAGTGGAAGTCTGCACTGATCTGATTCCTGGCCCTAACATCTATGAATCTACACTGGACATAAAATTTTAAGCAGGTAGCTTTACTGTTTTTCTATATCACCGAGCCAATAAGCACATTTTTAGAACGCTCTCTCCAAAAAAAAAAAAAAAAAGTGCATTCCATATATTTGCCCGCAGCACCTGCCGCTGTGCCGATAGCTTACAGCGACGGGAAGGCAGCAGAGCGGCTCCGGCCACCCAGCCGTGTCTGAACGCTGGGGATGCAGGTGAGCCCACCTGGCACAGCACAGCGATGGGTGACACCAGCAGCCCAGTGCAGAGGCACACGCCACAGCCTACACATTGGCTTCACGCAAACCAGTGGCCCCAAGACACCCCTTAAGAGTGACAACATGCTCAGAGCAAAGCCCAGGGTGATCCTGCCTGGTGTTACATCACCCCTCTGGGCACAGGAGCCACCATCGCTGGGGACTAGAAGACAGCACCGGGAAGGGATCACTAAATATTCATGCTGTTCTTACATCCTCCATAGGTCCCTGCGCTGACCACTGCTGGATAAGAGATATGGAGCTAGGCAGAACCTTTGACCTAGCAGCTGATGTTGACTGATGAGTGATGTTGGCTTTAAGAATAAATAAAAAAGACAGATTGCCATGCTGTGACCTGTTGTAGGTAGCTATCCAAACAAATTCACGAGTCCTGCAAGTGCCGGAGCAAAGAGGGGCATGGCTATAAATGCAGAAAGATCTGTTGTCTACTCTCAACATGGTGTTTGCTTTTACAGCATCCTTCCTATCTTTGTCTGCAACGTTTGGTTACAAGCAGGCAGCTTCTAGATATTTTACAAGTGTGGAATCCATTTACACCTAAAAATATATATGATGAGTAAGGACAGCAAAAATAAAGCTGCACAATAACTGTGGTTAATATTTCAGCCTCCCCTTAATGATGCAGCCCCAATGCCTCAGGTACAGGGGCTTTCCTAAACAATTTTTTACACATTCTTTTCACTGATGGAATTTGTCAAGCTAGCCAAGGCAGAATTGCAGGAAATTAGTATGTACCTGTGCTGTAATACCTGGATCTGATCGTACCAATTACATCTAATCACTGCATTCAGTGTTTGGGGACAGGCACGCAAACAAACCGAGGAAGCCAAAATAGATGCAAAGCAGCAATGGGGAAACCTCAAGCCCAGCTTTCTGGATGGGATCCCACCATCCTGCTCTGCAAAGCACAGCAGCAAGTCTGTCCAGTGTGCCTGCCACTCAGCCACTGCCCAGGTTATGAAGCCATAGGGCAGAGCTGAGCTGGGGAAACTCAAAGCCTCACCACACTGCTCCTGGAGCCCATCAGTAATGGCAGGCACAGAGCGGGGGCACAAGGGGAAGTCGGTGGCAGCAAAAGCTCCAGTGCTCTTCCACCCCAAACCTCAGGACAGCACTTCACATGCAGGGCCAAATCCCTGGCAAAACAGAGCTCACCTGGAGTCGTGTGCCTAGGACGGGCATCAGCACTCTTCTATTTCTGAGCCTTCA
Source organism: Penelope pileata (assembly GCA_013396635.1). Taxonomy (NCBI): domain Eukaryota; kingdom Metazoa; phylum Chordata; class Aves; order Galliformes; family Cracidae; genus Penelope; species Penelope pileata. Next base: position 380,843 of record WBMW01001574.1, read on the forward strand.
CAGATTTCAACATCTCCCTATTTATCTCAATGTCTCCTCAACCCACTCAGCATCCAAGAAACGTGGTTAACGGAAAAAATCTCTATGACACACATACCAACCTGACAGAAAGGGACAAGGGTAGCCTTGGGCTGCTTCAGATTTAGGGTCCTTGCTCACAGGAGGCGGTGGGAGGCCAAGGACCTCCCTGCTGCAAGCTGCCCCCATGCCCTCAAACAAAAGCCAGGTTTGCTCTATCTTTAGAAATCCGAAGGTGCAAATTGTTTGTCTACCACATCTCACTTCACACCTACTTGGCCTAAGTGCTGCCATGGTTCTTTCCTTCTACAAGGTCACTTTTGAAGCAGTTTTCTTCCTTAAGCCCTTTGAAATTCTGTGCAAGAAACACCAAGATAGATTTCGTTTAGAAAACACTTTGGATGGGTGACCTAGTCTTCCTTTGGCTAATGGAAGCCTTGCTCAGGACATCAAATACAAAGTCTAATTTTAAGAAAACAAGCCAATAACAAAACACATCACTGATGATTTCTGATGACAGTATTGATTTTTTTTTTCCCTGGTTTCTCTGCATTTTGTTTTGAGAGGGGATTTTTGTGTGTTATTTATTTATTTTATTAGAGTAAATGACATATTTCCAAAGGCTTGAAAAGAGCATCTTTTAGCTGACAATTGAACTGAACATTAAATGAAATCTGCAAAGCCATTTTTCCCATGCACAATCAAAAGCTGACAGACAGGGATGCACAGAGTGCATAAAAAACACAAGCAGGCTGAGGGAGAAAGCGTAAAACAGTCATCCTGAATCAGCTCTGAGCCGCTCTAATGGAATTAGGGTCACCCTGACAGAAACACAGTCAGATCACAGAGAAAATTTAATAATTTCTTACTGCAGTCTCTAAAAGCAGGGAAGGATTTGGAAGTGCTTTCTGCCAAATTAGCACTTCTGTATCGACCGTTCTCCACGCGTGCCCCTTCCTGCCCACCTTCTCCCCCACACACCTTGCCAGAGAGGCCCCGAAACCACCGGCCCCATCCTGCTGGCAGGAAGGAAGCCAGGAGCACCTCTTTTCTGACACGGTGCCATGCGTTTAACCTTTGGATGCCCCTTCGATTCCTCAGCGCCGACGTTATTCACAGCTCCTGTGAACTCAATTCCAGGAGCAGCATCGCAGCGCGCACCCCGCGCTAATTCCACGACGTGATACATATTCAATCTGTTTTATCTCAGGCGTTAACGTCTCGCTATCTGCCAGCTGCCTAATTGTCAGAAAGCTACAGCAGCAAGGCTGAATGTGTTGTGACAACAACAGCACAAAGCACAGGCTGGGAAGGTAGGGAAGCCCAGGTTCTGCAGCACCGGAGCTGTGCAGCAGGCTGCTGGCAGAGGCAGCTCCCTGCCCCAACACGTACCACCAATACCAAAGCGATGCTGCAGACTGACTCCAGGAATGCAGACAGATAACCATGCTGCCATTATCACATTGCTTTTAATTGAAGAAATGCAGGAGTGCTTTGTGATCCAGAGCCTTGCCATCCTTCCGCTGTTGCCCAGCAGTGCCACAATGGGAAAAAGGAAGAGTCACAGTGAAATCCCAGGAACAGCCACATTACATCAGGAAACCATCCAGACAAGTAAATTGCCTTTGACTGCAGTCGACACGATGCTTAGGGAACAATAAAAATGAGAAGGGTGCATAACATGGGGTGCTTCCTTCTCAACGTCCCTTTTTACCTTTTGCAGCAAGTCCCAATGTGCAGGACTTGACCATACCTCAGCCTTCCGTTCTTCCAGGGCTCCCAAATGCCACATTCACCACCATGCGTTGCCCACCTCCATCACTGACAGCAGCACATGAAACACGCAGAGTTTCAAGATGACTTTTTTGTTAGTTGCAAAGAAACAAACCTTCACGTAGGCACCTGTCCTTCACACAGCTCCCTGCCATGGACAGTGTCAGTGGCAAAAGTCAGTGGGGCAAGAGAAACTACCAGCTGCCAAAATACACAGAGCAACGCTTTTCACCCAGGAAGCCCTCAGTTAATCTGTAGTGGCTGGAGCAGTTAAAAGGTCACTGTCCTCCAGATTTGCCTTGCAGATTATGAAAAAAGTAATTCAGTCGGTCTGCACCAGAGGAAAAGGCATACATACTGATATGTTTGCTTCTCAAGACAGAAGTGTTGCACATCTGAGACACCAATATTTGGATCTGGGCCTATGAGACAGAGCCAATTTTCTTCAATTTAAGCATGTGGAAGTATTCCACAAAATTGGCAAACCATACCTACTGCAGATTATCCTTAGACTAAAAACTGTCCTAGGACATCTCAAACCCTGCCAGCTTCTGCACAGCTGATGGAGTGATGCTTTTGTTCCTTGAGGGGACCAAGACAACGATAACAAACCTTAGAGAATTTTCTCACACCTCTGAACATTAAACATATTCTTCTCTGTGTCAGACTCCAAAACAGGCTACAATGTGTAAACCTAAAATAATCTAAATAAACATCTTCTAGCAGCACCAGCAGTCAGGGGAGAGAAAGCTGAGGAAGGAGACAGCTGCTGCTCCCATTTTAATTGGGCATCTCAGACTCATACAGATGACACACTAATCTGCTGCCTGTCTAAGTCACCTCTAGCAAAAATAGCAAATTTGTATCTTTCTTCACATCAACCTTCAACCTCCTCTCCAGCTTCTCCAGATTTCGCCTCCCCATTTTCTCCATTCAGCCAGGCTCTTAACGGGATGGAGACCTCCTTCAGCTTTCACAAAGTTACATCCTAATTACAAGCCTGGTGACAAACTGAAGCTGGAGTGAGAGGCAGATGGCTGGTGGCAGCTCCGGAGGTGCATCAGGGTCACCCCCTGCTCCACCTGAAGCATCCCATGGGTCCTGGGTGTTTGCAAAGGCACTGAGTGTTCATAGCTGCCAAAGAGCCTGCAATGAACATGTGAATGTTTGGCCACTCTGAAAAATGAACCCTCTAAAACCTTTATATGTTGATGCACAGAAGCGCTCAGCAATGTGTAGATAAGTGCATCATTAACCAAAGCACTGCAAGCAGCTCATGGCAAGCTGTCCCACTCCATGCTTGCAGCACAGAGCGACAAAGGTCAACTTCCTGAGGATGTGTGTCCCTCTTCAGGTACCTGGCGTGGGCAGAGCACCTTAAGTACCACCACAAGAGAAGTTTGACTCCAATTCTCCTACAGGTGTAGGACAGCTCCACGAGAAGGTAAACACTTGTGTGCTTTCCCAGCAGCTCTCAGTCATCCACTGACTCAAAAGAGATGTCTCAGTTCTACACAAATTATGAGAGCCGGTAAAAGAACAAAATAAAGTAACAGGGATGACTTCAACCCCAATACTTCTCTCTTTCCCCACTCCCAATTTTCTTTACTCATCTGTACACGTTACAAATCAAACTGTCAGTTTTTTATCTTGCAGCTACTACAGTAGCTGCTACAGAAGCTCATCCTGTGCTTGAATGAATGCTGCCAGCCTTTTTAGTTCTATTTGTGCCCCTTCACACACACACTGTTTATCTGCGTCGCACACATTGAAAAATAGGAGATTTGGAGGGTTATCCCTTAGTCCTCAGAGTTACCAGTACACACCCAGAAGTTTCAGTATTTGTTGGAAGATAATTTGCATGGTACACAAAACTTTAGAAGATGAACGCCACTTACTGTCGGCTCCTGCTGAAGGCAGCATCAAGCAGCACAGGATGACTGCTGGCACAGTGAGTACTGAGACACAGAAGTTAGGCACCATATTCCAAAGCAGAGCAAGTCCTCTTCAGTCTGAGGCAAGTGGTCAGTACATCCAGTGTTACAGACACAGACTTACTCCTGCAAACCAAGAGGGGAAAGTGGTTAAATATGATGCACACATTAACTGCTCATATCCCAAACTAAATTGTAAATATACAATAAAGTGACAAATACAGTTGGTAAGTGAAATTTAACCATCTTTCCTGCTTGAGCAGCACAGCACCACACCAGCACCCCACGACCCAGTAAGCTGTTTTTAAGGGTCATGAGCCATAAAAGCATCACTGTCTTCAAGTCTACCTTCAGGTTCAGTCTCTATTATGGTCTATTAATATATCCTTTAGTTGTTCTTACCATGTTTGTACAACACAGTTCTGAAGTTGCATTTTACAAGAAAGTGTCTTAAATTTACACAACTCTTCAGTTGTCTGCCCAAGAAAGACATGCTTGGCTGCACACGTAGGGTGGTTTGAACTCAGGTATGGGAAACATAGCTGGGCCCATCCGGCTGGGCTGGTGTACAACTGGGGCAGCTTTTTGTAGCACAGCTGCACCAGCACCTCTGATGGGTCTGAACAGGGCAAAGAACAGCTGAACTGAGTCAGCTCCCAGTTCATAGGGCCACTGGGGATGCCAGCAGAAAATAATTGAGAAAGATGAAATTGAGAAGGGACTGTCTAAAATGATTGAATACCCCTCTCCAACACAAAGCAAATGTCTCGGTAATTGGCTCAACTTGAAGGTCTGCATGGATACAGAAATACAAAAAATTCCTTCAAACACAACCAGAAAGACAAGTATTTTAAAAAAAAAAAACCAACAACAGAAAACCAGTTTCCATGTATCTATATCCTTTACCTTTTCATGAGAACATACTCTGTTTACTTTAAAGATAAGAGTCCAAGGCTTCCCTGTTAAGACAGATGCTAAAGGAGCCAGCAATGCCCCATTCCCTCAAAGTGACAACACTTGGCAGGGACAGTGGCTCACTCTTTCAGTGCTGGACATCTCAACAGAAGCTCAAGAGTCATTCAAAGAGCCAGTGTGTTTCTCCTTCACTAAGCTGCAAGAAGGATGGCAAATTACCCATAGAGCACTAATAGTGAAAAAATCTCACACTGGCAGACGTCAGCCTGAGATTCAGCAGCTTGCAGCAGGGCAAAGGGGCAACGATGTGAGACCTGAAGGTTTCCTGAGACTGCAACAGTGCCTTGGAGAACGAAGCGAGCTATGTGGCGGTGTACACACAAGTAGCATGATTTAGGACTCCACGAGTATACTGCAGGCAAAGCATCTGCGAGTGCACAGACTGCACACTGGTTAGGAATGACCTAACTATTGGTGTTGCAACTGATTTCAAAACATGTTTAAGATTGCTCTGAAAAAGATATTTTTATGGTTTGCCAAATTTTTTGAAGCTGCATCTTACTTTTTTTTTTTTTTTTGAGAACCACATTGCTTTTGATGGAGGTGAGTATTACATGTTATGAACACGCTTACTTCTGATAAAAACAAAGCGTTCAAAGAATGCCAGCAACCACAGTGTTCAGGGAAATCCACACAAAATCTCAAGAGAATCTACCTGGGCAAATATTTACGTTGCTCAGTACTAACAAACAGCAGATCATGATTCTTCTCCATTCTGTTACTGTATTTGCACAGTAAATCTTTTCACACGTTATAATATCACACAATACAAAGAAATCTTTATTGATGCAATGTCTTCTATAGCCAAGACATCTGAAAATACTTTACAAAATAACCCAGTTCTAACCTAGATGCAGAGCGAATACTGATCATCTCATCCTGCTTTTATTATCTCAATGAAAAAAATAAATCCAAGTGAGCTCAGCAGCAAGACTTCGAATACAGAAAGAGGCCCTTCACATCAGCCACACTGGGTTCTCCATCACTCTCCAGCTCCATATTCTCCTTTGTCTCCTGCCAAAGAATCACTAAGAGCACCATTGACATGTCTTACACCGCAGAGACAGACAGCTGTGTCTTCACAACGACATCAGCTCTATTTCCAACAGGAAACCCGGCTCAGTCCCCAGGCACTTTGCCCAGTGCCAGCCAGCTCTCCAGATATGGCCCACAGGGAAGTGCCTGGATTAACAGTGAAGATTCTCTAAATTCTGTAGGTACGGTGCTAATTTGTGCAATCTGGAGAAGCAAAGCCAGTGAAGCACACTTTGAGCAGCACTGCACCTGGCTCAAAGGCAGCCGGAATCTTAAGAAGCTGCTCTTCTTGGGGAAAAAAACAGAGGGTTGAAATTACTGTGTCAAAACTAATGATGTATGTCAAACTCTTTCAGATTAGGACAGAGAACAAGTTTTACAGGTGGTGCTGAAAACATCTTAGGTACGTATCAGACCAGACTGGGGATGAATAGCTTTCAGAGAGCTTTTCCTCTTTCATTCACTTCCATTAACAACAAAAGTGCCTGATCTAATGGCGTATCTTGAGTGCAGATTGCTCAGAAGCCATGTGAATGGCACCTCCACAGCCCTCATTCAGGAACAACTCTCAGGAACACAAAAACCTCAGCTGAAGAATAGGTCTCTTGATTTCTGTCTTCTTTCAGCAAATCAGATCAAGTTCACTCCCATCTCCAGCTTGACAGATTTATAACTTTCCTCTCGAGCCCATGAGATACATACAACGCGCATCATGCAAAACCGATGAATTGTCAGATACTCTACCAGATGCTTTATAGACTTGATCTTTTTGCAACTGTTTAGTGCTTTATAATAATTTACCATCTGGTTAAAAAAAAAAAAAGCTAGATTTGCCTATGCAAGACTGCTCTCTGTCCCTCCAAAGTTAATACAGCACTTTTGGTTCTTAAGAGGAACAATCTTCTCTATTTTCTCTTTCAACAGTTGCTGTCTATGGAAAACTTGTCTACATACAATATTTAAAGCCCTTAAAATTGGAATGTTTTAAAATTTTATAAATCTGAGTAGCTGTCATTCTCTTGAAATTGAAAATACGAAAAAGTCTCTCCAAGGGGTTCAGCTCTCTTACCTTCAGCAGCGAGATGCTCTCTCCCCGGAGGACAACCCAGTACTCAAAGCAAGGTGACAGGGTGGGAGTGGGAGCCCAATTAACCCTTAGAAGGCCAATGTTTGAGCAGTCACCTTGAAACAAAGCTACAGGCTTCCTTTACCAGAGCAGAAAGGCAGCCACACACCAAGTAATGTTGGTAAACACTGGTAATCAACCAGTTTACAGAATCACTACTGCTTCGGCAGAACGCAGTCCAACAGCAAACAATCAGCCAATGCTCTGCAGACTCTTGCTCTTCCCTTTGCCTTGACAACCTCATGCTTTTTCAAGCTGCTCTCTCTCGCACCTGGAGCAACCTCCCGTGCACCAGATGACCTCAAGTCCCTCTTTTTAAGGCCCCCTTTAACCTCACTGCTCTGACTCGCATCCCACGACTGATACCATGTCTGGGAGCCCAGGCACTGTAGAAAATCTTTCAAAAATAGATGTACATTCCATTGCTACTTCTGCATCTGGCCCTGCCAATATTTAAACCCTACACCATGTAAGGCAAAAGGAGGCTGCAGCAAAGCATTCCAGATGGCTTTGTAAAATAAAATCCTCTCCGAGTTTAGCAAGCTAAACTCCAGCCTCTGCTCCAAACTCAGTGTTAGAACTACCAAGCACTAGTTTGGCAGAAAACTAGAAAGCTGGAAAGCACAACAAAAAGAAACAGCCAACTTGATTTAAATATAGCTGATTTTGCTGTGGGGCAGGTGGATGGAAAAGAGGAGGTCTCGAGAACACTTTTGAAACCTACATGGTTTGATTCTTTCAGACAAGCAGAAAAAGCTGGACTCATTTAAAACAGAGCCAAGAATACCAACGGCTCATATGGTACTAGGAAATTCTGGCAATGAGCACGTCCCATAGGAAACTGCAAAGAGATTAGAAAAAGCAGTCAACTTTAAAGAGTCAAGAGGAATTTCAAATCAGTGCTGAATAGCTCATGTCCTCTATGAACTCTTCTGGAAAATAAACTGAGCTGAAGCAAGTGTCATGTGGGTCACTAGCCACCAATAGCAGAGGGAAGAAAAGCATCCCCAAAGTAAGCAAGCCCATTCCAAAAGAGGAACCAAAACATTGCATTGAAATGGCTTTGTGAGTTTAAGCTGCTTTGCAATCCTGAGTATCTAAGAAGTCAGCACAAAAAGTGTTCCCTGAAGGAATCCCTGTACATCCACAGAACTGCCAGGTTGGGTTTGTGTATGACTACTGATGCTGCATTTGCTGGAAACATGGTAAGAGACTCTCTAGAAACTCACAGGACAGGAAGGTAATGCATTGGCAGTGTCCTCATCTGACCTGGAGACAGAACAATATCTTCTCATAGAGGAACTCGAAACAATTGCATTTGCTTTGCAAGGTGAATACTTCTTACATGTTCTCAAGTCCAAGGATGAAAAGTGAGAAGACATCAGCTGGATGCCACCTAGGTATTGGTGAAAAAGGGACACAAACTCTATCAGCTTGTCCCAACAAATTAAAAAAGAAACCTTGCTTTCGGGACACGTAGGGGCGGCTTTGCCTTCCACACACCAGCCCATCACCTCAGTGCCGTGGGGTCACACAGCCGCTGCTGGTCGGGAAGCGGCCGCGCAAGGAGGGGCCACGTGCTCAGAGAGCAGCCAGGCAGGTATCTATCCCATTAAAAATGGGAACAGTCACTGGCTACAGCTCAGCTGCTCCACTCTGTACATAACTTCTCAGCTGAGCTCTGAGGAGGATGAAAACCACGAGGCACTGTATAATTCAAGATCATCATATTGCACACATTAGAAGTTGCAGAAGCACAGTTACACATGAGTTAATGACTTCTGAATGTTTCACTTCACTACATTAGTATTCCTTCAGCATAGATTTCTTTGTGCTTTTCTGCAAAAAATATAATATAAAGAGACTTGGGGAGTAGAGCAATATGGCCAAAATAGACAAAATGAGTCTCATTTCACTGCAAGCTCCCACATGCAGGGAAAGTATTAGAGAAATTCAGTGGAGAGATACAGAGAAGCTGGCAATACTAACACAGATCTGGGGAAGAACTCCGTATGAACTCACAGTAAAGTGGCCAAAAGCTAAAGCAACTGCTATGCCAGCAGAGGCATCACACCTCCAGGAGCCAGGTGTGAGCCGGCCTGCAGCACCAGATCCCAGCCCCGCCAACCATCTGGAGAGAGGGGATGAGCAAAGCAGCGCAAGAACCGGGAAGGATAAAAATCTCTGTCAAGTCACAAGCGCTAGACAGACTGGCTACGCAAGATGGGGATTTGATAACCATCTGTAAGAACATGAAGGATACAAACACCAAGAAAGGAGTGGAGGAGTGTAATTAGCCACAGGCATACAACTGTGAGTAATGGAATGAGACAGAGCAAAAGAAAGTGTATTTTGCATATTCTCAGTAAACCCTCCAAAGCAGAAATCAGAAGAGAGAACAAACCCCAGCAGGAAAAGCTTTCATCATCTGTTTGGATGGAAATTAAAAACGGGGTTGAAAAAACAAAAACAGAAAAATATATCTCCTAATGCAGAAAAAACCATCCTGAACACTGACAGATCGGCGCAGTGGAGAGGGGGAATATACCCACCAGCAAGGAACAATCCTGTGATACTTCAAAATTATTTTCCTTCCCTGTTTTGGCAACGTATTAAAGACAGTGTGAAGACCTCAGCAAGGAGCTGGCCTGGCTGCAGACCTTGGTGGTCCCAAACCCACCCCACAGTCGAAATCACAGAGGGAGGGGAGGAGGGAAGGCGCAGGCAGAGGATGCGCACAGCTCCTGCTCGCATTAGAGGCCACGTTTGCTCCTGAAGACATTCATTTCTAAAGGTGTTGCTGCCTGCAGACAATCCTAGATGAAAAGGAGGATTTCTCCCACTGAAACGAGGATTATGAAGGGCCCTGTTAAATAACTACAGCCATAAGTCAAAATGTCCACTTAACGGATAGATCACCTTGGGTCTCATGAGCCCCGCCATCGCTCACACCCAGCGCCAAGCACAGACCGCTGTACATCACCCCAGCCCCGTGCACAGGCTCCCAACGCCTGCTGTAAAGCCTGCTCAGAGGAAGCTAACTGCTGCACACGTATCACCCGTTCAGAGCTCTCCCTGTGTTTATGGAACAGACGCAACTGCACAGCCAGGTGCATGGACTGAAGATACAGTGGGAAATCCTGCAGAAATTATGAAAATCCAGCTATGCCTTAGCTACTGGCAAACCCCACGTGTGGAGGAACACGGTCCTGCATCAGCCACTCCCACAAGGCAAGAATTCCTGCTCTTCTTCTACAAATGACTAGGCACACTACAATATATCCTTAACGCCAATGACCATACAATTACAGGCTTACACAATGAAATGATTAAAATCACAAGGTACCAAGTCCTCTCCTCTACCCCCCAACTCCTCAGCATCAAGTTTCACACACGGTGCACAACAGAAGGTTCTGCACTACGGAGAGGAGGGCTGAGGAACACTGCCCACCATGGCTTGCTGCTGACAAGGCACCGCAGCTGACTGTCACTGACTGCACTGCTGGGCACTGCCACTCCTGCACCTGGCTTCAGCGATGCTGAACCCATCGGCTCCACGTCTCAGACTGCCAGGAGCAGGCAAAGCTGATCAGACAGATCCTGGGTGCACCAACACGACTCCAATCCAAAGGGCAAGGATGCAAATGATGGATCGGATGAGGGATAATCTGTCCTTCAAGCATTAGCATGGTGCCTGCTGGATTCAGACCAAACTAAATTCTATATCAATCCTAATTCAAACTATATCAGTTTCTTATTTATAACAGTGTTTTTGCTCTATTCACATGTCTACCCGGCTCCTTTAGTGGCCTCAGTGTAGAAATTTTGTAGGGTCCTTCTGGATAACGAACAGATTGGAGCCTGTTCTCTCTGCTTCTCAGGCATTTACATTTCAAGCAACTTCAGGAATGGTTTTCCTTTACAGAATCCATGAAAGTCGGCCCCTACCAGACATGATCTTTCATGTATTTTGTTATTTTCTCAATTTTCGCTTCAACCACAGTAAACGGTACATAAAGAACTTTCATCTGAAGAAGTGGCTCTTTTTAATGAAAAATCCCTTACTTCTGCTGTAAGCTCAGCTACGCTTTATATAATGTAACATACTACCAGGGTCTGCTCAGTTAATGCTTTCAGATTAATAGCTTATTCCAAAGCTGCTTTTGCCAAGACCTCAATTTCTGAAATTTGCTTATCTTTTATATTTAGAAAGACTGGGCATGCTACTAGTGCTAAGTCCTCCATTACAATTTTAGCAGTTAAAAATTGATGCAAAGAAGTCATTTCCCTTTTTAGCAGTACCTTTTCTTCCTTAATTGCTGCCTTTAACCTCCCATCAGCGGTACACCCAGTTTTCACACGCGACAATGGCCGCTGATTTGCCTAAATAATTTATCTTCCATGTATAGATGTTAGTTCTTCAAAGTCCACCTTGGATCCTTCAGTTCTCCTTTTACACTCATTATGCTTTATACTCTCTACTCTTATACATGCGAGCTGGATTTCCAGCTCAGACAGCTCCTCAAACTCCACTGGGCGAATGGGAATTATTCCCAGCTCTTCCAATTTAGCTCCTTTCCCAGCTTACTTTCTCACGTTCCACTGTTGTTTTCAAACCACATCAATGAACTGTTGCTCTGTTTTCCCCACTTTTCTGCTCTTACCATTTTAATTTAGGGGTTCTTTGAGTAACTTGCTCACTTTAAGTTCTCCTTTCTGAAGTTCGGCGTCATCCTCTCATTTTGACCTCCAACCCACTGACTGTACTCATGCGCTACGTGCACTGCGCTCACAGTCACTCAAAGATGTGCACAAGGATCCCACAAGCAACTTCAGCCTTGCTGACTCGGATGCCAGCAGCAATGGTATCACTGTGACTGCTGCTGTCCAGCAGAGCTCTCTGAGGCCAGGCGCTGGGAAGCGTGCGTGTGCTGGCAACGAAGCCCCCCCCCACCACCACCTCTCAGCCCCATGGGTGGCAGTGCAGGAAGGACATCCTGCTCTGATCCCACCAACAGAGATGATAATCCTTCTCCACAGGCCCACCAAGCTCCCAGCAAGTTCACGGATTCATCTCGGCAGCCATCCTTGCTCGACACGGCTGCCACCAGCAGAGCAGCACCGTGTCAGATCAGACCTGGACCCCAGGCAGCCCCCCACACCCCAGCTCCAGCAGCTCCAAAGCACAGGAGGAGGCAGCAGCAGGCTGTTAGTTAGGCTCCCCTCACACCATCACAGCAGACATCTTATGCCATACTGGAGGGTTTATACATCCAATTAAACTTTCTGTAATTCTCATCTTGTGAAACTATGAACATTTTCAGCGCTGCATTTTGGAATTATTCTCTCCTAAAGGGTTTTGAAGTTAATTATATCTTAGTTGCTATTACTGTCTCAACCACAGTTACTGCTTGAACCCCATTATTGTGTGTATTACTGAGGGCTAAAATAAGAAGAGCTGCCGCTTTGGTGTGCTCCAGCTGTAGCCCTTCCAACAAACTGCTTCTCTAACCTTTGCCCAAACGTTATGTGCGCTCAGTTTATATGCAGGTAGTTAACATAGCCCAGTAGGGTAAATGGGCTTATTAGATTTATTAAGCTGAATTCTCTCTGTGCAGAACGCCCCCAGCATCCTGCACTCCTCTGGCTCTGGAGGCATTTGGCTGTTACCATGGAAGACGGCACCCAGAAATTCCCTTTGCAACTAATAAGCAGCAAGGAGGAAGGCACAAGTTTCATGCAATTGTATTCTGTATGAAAAATGAAAGCTGTTTCTGTAACCTATAAAGAAACAGAAATGCAATCAGGCTTATTGCAATAAGATGCCATATTCATGATTTTTTTTCCATCCCTACTCAAGCTCCCTCACTTTGCTCTGGCAAAAGAAAACAGCCTCTGAGGTAGCATATATGTAGCTCGCTCTGAAAGTAATGCCTCCTATTTATTTCCATGGAAACTACAGCAGCTACAAGAGCACGATAACACTGTTTGATAGAGCACATCCTCAGCTACAAAACACTATTTTTCATCATAGTCACCACTGTTAGCTGTGCATTTTTGCCAGTGATAAGAGCCTGCGTGCCGCACTTGTGAAAGCCCATACCAGCGGAGGTGCCCCACTGTCACCGCTGCTGAAACGCACCACGACCCTCACTGTGCTCACAGCCACTGTTTGGTCTCCACCAACATTCAGCAAGCATTGATGAATGTCAATGGGTGCTATTTTTTCCACATGGAAAAATTCAATTCCACACCTTTGCTCCATCCGTGCTTCCACGCCAGACACCTCTGTGCCACACTGCCCATCCGCTGCCATCTGTCACACGGCAGCAACACGGAACGGAACGTGGGTGGGAAGGGTCAGCCTCTGCTGCCATCCCACCAACACCCACCTCCAACATCAGGGGCCTACATCATAAGACAGGAGGCATTGCCTTCAGAGAGCCCTTGTACCATATCACGCCTAAGATGCGTTAAAGGGATGCAAACAAAAATCAAGCTCTAGGCATGATACAATGCTTACTTAAGATGAAGAAATCAAAGGTCTGTAAACTAGGAAATTCTGAACTCATGGTGCAGAGCCACTCTTAACCCCAACTCAGTCCAAAAACACAGCTTCTCTCTCTCAGTAGCACTTCGGGCTCACAATTAAAATTAGCATTTCTTGCTTCCCATTCTGCACAGTAAGACACAAACCATCTACACATCAGGATTTGGCTCACTCAGGTCTGCCACTGTGTGTTCAGAACAGCGGGGTGGAAGCAGATCAGTCCACGTATTGTACAAGCCATCCTTGGTGGGTCAAAGCAAGAGGATTCCCAGCTCCTTCCAGGGCCTACGTAACATCTGCATGGAGGCTGCAGCAAGCCCTGCACCGACCAGCCATCCCCCACCCCAGCAAGGCTGCCATGCCACAAAGCAAACCCCAGGACTCTCTGCGGTCCCTCAAGCCAAAACCTCTCCCTGGTCCTGCTTCCATGCACCCCGTGGTGAGCGCAGCGTGGAGGAGCACACCCTGCAGCACGCACACGGGGCACCCGGTGCTGTGCATCCTCTGTGCCCGCACCTTATCAAGGATGCACAACCTGATCCGCTGCAGACTGGGGAGATGAGAAAAGGTGGGAGGCTAAAAATATTCTGCACATTTTAATGAACCTGTGTAATCGACTCTCGCAGCCCCAAAGAGATCCCAGCCAGGCAGCGCCCAGCAGGCAGCGTTACTCTCAGGCAGGCCGGGCACACGGCCGCCCTGCACACCTCTCGCTGCTCCCCGGGCTGTGTGTGACCCTGTGCCCCTCAGGGGCCCCATGCACCACGAAATCCGAGACAAATGTACGTATGTGTTTTTAAACTAAATAACCTGCATTTTTTGGTTATGAGAAAAAGCACTTTACTAGGCAAAGGTGCGAGGGCACGGCAGCCCTACAGCAGCTTCCAACGGCGTTGGCATTCCCACATATCAGAGACAGCAGGAGGAATCAGTTCTGAAATTNTAGTAAATAGTTTTTATCTCAACCCCCGAGTTCTACCTTATTTCTCGAGTCTCTCCCCCATCCCAGCTGGGAGGAGGGGGGGGGGGAGCGAAAGGCTGTGTGGGGGTTCCAGGCCTGCCTGCTGAAACCAGATCTGAAATGCAGAGTGAAACAGACCACACCAAGGTGGGATACTCTCCATCCTCCAGAACAGCTCTCCCCCAGGACACCCTATAGCTCAAGCATCTTCAACCTTTGCAGCTCAGCCGTAGCTCAAGTATCCAAAAGAGAACAAAAACTAAAACGAAACCACCCCTGCTTCCCTGAGAAGGTAACTTTCTGAAAATAATAATCTAATCTTACGAGCTCCATCTTCCCCAAACTGTTAGAGCACGTCCTCTGTATCACTTAGATATTACAGCTCCTGCATACACTCTTTACCAGGGGAACGGCCCCATGCACACAGTCTAAGATAAATCTGAATTCTAATAAAAGTTGCACCTGAAAAAGATGATGCACCTCACCCAAAACCTGCCCTTTGCAACAGAGATGTCTGCCAACAGCAGATGGAAAGACCTTTGAAAAATAAGACTATCCATATGCCACATGCAGGAACTCCACAGCTTTGCTACTGAAGTTATCCCCTTCCCTTCCACGCTGCCGTCTGTATGTGACCTTCAGTACAAATGTGTACACATAACGTGCAGCTACTTGGAATACCACTCAGTAAAACCCAAGCAAAGAAAATTACCACTCGTCATTGTTTTCAATCCATTCGTGCATTAGCGTGCTGAAGAGCATGCTTGGAGCCAATGAAATCTGATTCAATGTTCGTTTTCCAGTACTTAGGAGGAAAGCTATTTTAATTTTGTTAGTTGTCAGAATGTAAAAACCTGAAGGCAAAAAGCTTTCAGTAGAAAGCACAGATCTCAAAGGGGGAAGATGCTACCCAGGCTTGATGAAAAACAAAGGGAAGGTTTAGGTGTGCCCTGGTTGAGCACAACTCCAAGGAAAGGAGCTCCTGGCCCCGCACATGGCTGTCGCAGCTCCTTATTTGTCACCTCCAGGCACAGCACTGAGCAGGGCACAGCAGCTCCTCAGCTGCCAGCAAGCGAGCGCTCCAAGGCCCCTGGCGACGCACGAGGAGCACGCTCCAAGTTCTAGGCATTTACTTTTGGATGTGCAGTGCCACAGATGTCCAAGCTTTTTCTTACCCGCACTCAATGCCTCAAAGGGGTTCTGACGATGTTCCCTCTGGACATTCACCTGCTCGGAGACCACAAATCCCAGCGCACTGCCCAGCCCATCAGTTCAGCTGGCGGAGCCAGGCACCACAGGGGCAGTTTTACCAGGTGGCTGGGGCAGGTGACAGGGCTCTTCTGCCAGGTCTGTGTTTCGGTCTGGCTACTGGGCAGCAGGACAGACATCCCCTCAAAATATTTGGAATCAGCCTGAATTGCCAGACTACACTTGCACTGGTACAGTACTCTGCATTGCATTAACCATGGCAGCTCTGATGTAGTAACAGCAGTCTGAAATGTAACAGATTTTCTAAGGCCCAAGGCATCAGATGCCCATGCTTAAGAGCTTTTCTCACTGCAAGGCACCCTGCAGTGCCAAGAGCCACTGAGCAAACCCAGAGGCACCAGGCTCTCCCCGACACCCTTCCCCTGTCACAGCATCCTGGGGAGCAGAGCCTCAGCTTTCCCCCGCTCCTGAACAAACCCAGCGCCAGAGCCCACAGCCTTCACTGCTGCCCTTCAGCTGCTGCATGGATTCGGCACCACTCAGACCCTCCCCAGCGACAGGATGCAAGGCACACTCCTTTCCTGAGAGCTCTTTGCTTTTATCCTTGTGGGTTTTAATAATTACACAGATACACAAAGAGCTTGCAATCAGTGTACTCTGAATTAAATTTTAACCAATTTATGAAGTATTAAAAACCACATTTTTTTTAATAACATTTTAATTGTAATATTACAGAATTCATCTGGTAACACCTAATTATAATTCTAAATGAGCAGCAATTAACAAGCTGTTTTATGGTGCCTAAGCCCAAAATAAACAAGGTCAGGACGGTCCTGCAAAAGGAGCTGCTACTGTGCAACCTGCAGGGAAGCCAGCGTGCCTTTGGGACATGGTCATCTCCCTCTCTCTGCTGCAGAGCATTCCAGTTTGGAAACCATAGATAGCAGCACCCGTCAAGTACAGGGCTTGCAGCACTGCAGGGTCCTTGCTGGAAGCAACATCACAGTGCTGCTGGGGAGGGTATGAGCAGCCCCAGTGGGAGAAAATATCCTCCCCCACCAGGAAGCAAAGACCCCAAAATGGGATGGGTTGAGGACAGTGGAATGAAGGAGTTTCTCCTTCACGCAGAAGCCAGAACAGCCATTGCTTGAATAAATGAGTTCATCTTGGCACGGGGAATACCCAACACTTAGAGCAGGAGGAAGGCTGAACTGCAGACAGCACAGATCTCGGGTCAGAAATTCCAGGACATTTCCCGCTGACTTGGATGCCATCCCAGACATTTCTTTGAAGATTCCAGCTCCCTCACGCCTTGCCTACTAAATTAAGTCTGTCTGCCTGGTGAGCACCTACCCCGGGTTTTACGAGTAGCTGTAGAAGGAAGCTGCCCCACCAACAGCATTTAGGGGGCAACTAGCAAAGGCCAAACCTTTGGTGACAGGTCAGAGTTAAATGTTACTTTTGCACTGTATTTCTTTAGAAGCTGAATCGAAATCTGAGGGGAAAAAAAGTCACATCTAAATCACACACAGCGTACAAGGTAATTTTCTCAGAGGGAAGAGAAGGCTCCTGACTGAGAAGGGCTTTGTGACAGACTCATGTACCTGCTCTTGTTTCTCCCTTTGCTACGTGTTCCCTGTCTGCTGGTGGAAATGGATCCCCGGGCTCCAGGAGCAGTGCTGGAGCACAGGGCCATTCCCCACAGCAGAGCAGGAGCTCGCAGGATGCAGCTGGGGTCCTCTCTGCCCGCAGGAGCAACACAGTGGGATTCTGAAGTCAGGTTAAAGACATTTGGAAAAGTATCAGTGATCAGTTCTGTGAACAGAAGAATGAAGAACCCAGGCACTGTCAGGGCTAAATCAGCAATCAAGCTCTGGCTCAGCTAGCAATAGGTAACACGTGTTTTTACGCACGCAAGTGCTTTATGAGGAACAATTTGCTTACAGTCCTTTTAAAAAGAACACGAAGGAATCTGGCTAGCTGCTCCTCATGAGGCACACTGAGCCTGGGGAGAGGATTCCAGCAGACCCAGAATCGCAGCCCTGCACCAGGTGGGCCTCAGCACTACAGAGCTCAGTGCAGAAGGGTTCTGGGCTTGCCTTTAGCTGAGGCTGGAGCTATGGGCATCCCTCCTGGCGCAGAGAGGCACTGCAGGAGCCACCCCATTTCGAGCCACCCCATTTCCATCAGGAATGGCTTCAGAGAACCTGGCTGTGCAGCCACTCTGCCGTGCTCGGGTGTCCTGTGCCTGCGGCCTGGCATCTCCTGAGGGACTCAGCGCTGTCTGACAGTACTTCTAGCAATGCAAAGTAAGCTTTTAAAAAGCATGTACCCTCCTTGACTACTTTTGTCCAAAACCCAGCAACACTCAGATGGCTGAACCAAGCCGGTCATCTCCAGAAAGCAGAAATCCTTCCTGCACAAAGGCAACAAGAATGCCACGAGAGCTGAAATGGACAGCCAGGCCTTCACGCCCCCCACAGCCCCCCCTGTGCACTTCTCTGCCAGTGAATGCTGCAAACCACGCCGCCAGCTCGCAGGGCAGCTCCTGCTGCTCAGCACCGGGCGCTGACCCAGGGCCGCCACGCTCCTGCCTCCCTCCTCCTGCCCGCAGCATGGGCACGCGGGGAGGGACAGCCAAAGGCTGGGGCAGAGCAGGCTCGCGGGTGCTCACTGCAGTGAAGACCAAACCAACCCCTAGCGTACAGCTGTATGAACCAGGAAAAATTGATTATTTTCTTTTTAAACAAACCAGCTGCCCCAGGAAACCCCACCATCCCCAAATCCTTTTCCATCAATCACACAAGAGAGGTTCTAGCACACTACTAGAGGCAGAAACACGGCGGCCGCTGGGCCCTTTATTTTTGAAAGCATTCTGCCTGGATTTATCCCACTACACACAAGCCAAACTTACTTCAGCCGGATGAGAATCCTATAAGCCCCTCTTTCCTCACCGGAGAGTGGGAACAAGGAGAACAGCTAGTGCCTTCTTGTTTTACTGAATTCATTATATTAAACCAAAAGCAATGTCATCTTAACTTGAAAGGACTTTTAAAAGAGCTTGAAGCAATTCTGCTGCTGCAGCATTTTTGTATTTTGGATTAACTACAAGCCTTCTTAACCCCTCCGAGTTTGTAAATGCACATACCCGTATCCTCCTCGGCTTTCAGAGCACTCGATCTCGAGGATGTTAGCAAGCTGAGAGTTAAGCCGTACGCCGTGTGTAAGTACTGTAATTTGAGCTCCTCTGCAAGTTGAAGAAGTCCAAGTTTTAGGTATTTTTGTCCACAAGAATGGACCTGCAGAATCTGGTAAATTATCTCAGACATTCCACACGTCTCACGTGCAAGCCCCCATTAGCATCCCAGGCTCATGGGGGCAATGAAAAGGTCAAAATCCTACTGCGGGAGGGAGTGCTCACCTATTATTAAATGTTCCCTTCAAGATGTTTCCAGTTAGTATCAACACAGAAAGATTTCTGTCTCGAGGGAGTTTTTGTAAATTTATTATTACCACCATAGACTTTTTAAGCTCTTTTTTAAACAGGATTTAAACTGCTTTTTGGCAATGGAGTGTATCAGGAGCCAGGGAAAACCTTAGCAGCAACTTTCTTAAAATGAAATATTAAAAAAACCCTGCCACCAATAACTGGTTCTGTTTGATGTAGTATGTCATTTTCCTGGACAGCTGAGAGCCTTAGGCAGATACGCAGAGAAAAACAGCAAACCATCTCATCAGTCTTTTGTTTATTAAACCCCGAGTTTATTCGAGTGGCTTTGAATCCTGAGCTGCACAAAGTCTTTGGAGCCACTCCGTGCTCAGCAGTCGATAGTGGGGGACAGAAAGAATAAAACCAGTCCCTTAACTTTACCAGCCTGCAGGGAAAGCACCAGAATACCAGCCCTTCCACCTCAGCTCACGCAGCCTGAGAATGGTGAGGGCAACAGCAGCCAGAGCCGGCCCCGTGCCAGCGCTGCTGCTGTCAGGCACTGCATGAGCACAGCATGCCCCTTGCACCAAGTACTCCTGGACACAAGGCTCTCCCAATGCACTGACTTCTAAAAATATCCCCTCCTGCAGGACTGGGGATACCAAGGTTTTATGAGGCTGACATCAGACAGCAGATGAGCTCATGCTGCTGGTGAAATTCCTGCTGTCCCCGTGACACGTTAGCTGCATTATTTCAGAAGATTCCCTCTCCCAAGCGGTGTCACAGCCAGGGGCAGGCAGACCTGCCCACGGATGCAGCAGATCCTCTCCTTCACCCTGGTTCAAGAGCCAAGAGGAAGCATGGAGAGCATGAGCCACTGCTGTGGGTATTTCCCCGCTGAATGGCCACTGACAGCTGCTCTTTGCTCTCACTGCCTTCAGCCAGAAGGCCCATGAGCACTTCACAGCAGAGAGAACAGGGACATCTTCTATGGCGTTACTTTATGGCTCCCCTCTTCCCCCATCCTCTTTCTCGCCTCAAACTTCAGTCGGTGGCCCAGGTGCCCGCACTGCTGCATCCCCGTGCCCCACCAGCACCCACACAGCAGCACAGCCCCGCTCTGTCCCTCCAATGCATGGCACACAGCAGCCACAGAACAACGCAGACCCAATTTCAATTGCACTTCTGAGCTCTGCTATGTCTCAGGACAGGCTGCATGCATGCTGCAGATTAAAGGCTGCAGAGCTGCGCCACAGCTGTCTCAGATAAATGATACCTAAAGGAGACAGACAGGGGAACGAGAGGAAGATATAAACAGTCCCAGGTCAACGTTATTTTGACAAGGGCCATCTATACCCTGACCATTCACGAAAAAGAGAAGTCATTTTTATATATAAAACTGTATCAGGAGAATGCCCTACAGACCTCTGCATCTTTGTTCATTTTCCTACTGAATTCGATGAAAACCCACCCCTGCTATTCAGACAGACCGGCTGCACACCCAAGGGTTTTGCTGTGGCTGCAGCTGGGTGCAGGCCCTGTTACAGCACGGCCCATGCCACAGCCCAGGCTGTGTGAGCAATCCCTAGCACTGACATGGGGTCTGGCTGCAGGAGGTCCAGCCCAGGGGTCCCATACCTCACTGCCTGGGGATGCAGACCCTCCCTTTGCTTTCCTCACACATTTCCCAGTGTTCAAGCACAGTTCAAGACAGCCGAAGAGAACGTAGTCATCTGTCATCTCAGTCTGGCACAACACTAAGTAGCTGGGATGGTTTAGAAAGAAGGGGCCTAACTTTTTCAGGTTAGTTTGTTGCAAGAATAATTCACTTCTACTCCAACAGTGCCTACAGCAGAGGGTCCAGCCCAAGCCCCAGCCAAGACAGGAGCACACACTGCCAACAGGAAGCATGCACCACAGCTGGCTGCATCACCTTAACCACCATGAGCACTTGGTCAATGACAAGAGAAGTACAGCCCTTACCTTCCTCCCCTCAAGTAAGACACTAATTTATTGGAGCTCCGCAAGCCAGGGTAATTAATCAAAAGTCTATCATACCATATAAAACGAAAATGGCTCCAAGATGTGCCCGTACACACCAATTAATTATTAAAGGTGCATTAGCTGAAGCTTTTCATCTGCCATGTACAAGTCATGGGTAATGACAGCACAGGCACACCGCCGGCACAGCCCTCACCGCCCGCGGCCCCAGGGCCCATCCATGCTGCGGGGACACGGGCCCAGCAGTGGCACAGCCACGGGGGCAGCACCTGCACGCACGTGCCTGGAGTTTTCACCTCTGTTGCAAAAACAAGTCCTCCAGCAACGAGGCAAGGGCTTCCTGAACGGCAGCGAGCATTCCTAGAAGCCACCAACCGTGCTGTTTGCAGCTGTGTGCGCTGCTCTAATGAATGGGAGCACTTAGCATGATGAGCGCGCACCGGCAAGAAACAAACCCTAGCCCTTCGTGCCACGGCTGCGCCTTCTCCCAGACCAACTGATGAAACAGGACCACCAGGTGAAGCACCGAGAGGGCTGGGGCTTAATTAAGCTCCAGAGCAGGCAGAAATCCCCTCTGCAGTGCACGAGCCAAGAACAGACGAGGGCATGGCAGCTACACGCTCTCCCATATTTCTACCACTTATGACCTGAGCTTTATTCTAATTGCACAAATTGAAGAATGATTAGCAGTTGCGTGGACACTAAATGCCCTGCTGATGTAACCAAAACAGATTTGCTTTATTCAGAGTGATTACTTAAGGCCATAGCTGTGAAACTGGAATGAATCAAAACGAAATCCTACATTAGAAACACAAAACATCACCTCAGAAATGAGGGGGGTGGCAATACAGCCTCAGTAATAATTTAAAAGCCACAGGCTTTAACATCAGGCTTTCCAGAAAAGGAGAGGCAGGCACTTTTCTCATGCAACACCATAAACCTCCAACAACGTGCTCCTCATCCTTTACAGCCTCCAAAATGAACTTTTATGAGTACAAACACTAACGAAATTTATCCAGTCTATTTTTTTTCCATCAGGCCTCCATATAACAATCCATATCCAATTTCACGATAGATTTTTTCTTTTTCTTTTTTTTTTTTAGCTGAAGAGCACGATGAACAATTTTCAGGATGAGCAGAAATACAGGGTCAAGACAGAGACCAGCTTCCACCGAGGCAGGGAAGCACACCAATGCCTTCAGCTGCCCGCGCCGCAGCAGCCTGTGCAGGCAGCACCTTCTCTAGAGAACAGGCAAAGGGGCATCACCACTTCTGGTGGCTTCTGAGAGGTAAACACCAAGCTACCGCCTGCAGCATTTTTGTCCCCTCTCCCATCTTTCACAGATGCTCCTCTTCACAGCTCACCTCTGCCCCTCTACTCTGCTCTTGTGAGACCTCACCTGGAGTATTGTGTCCAGTTCTGGGGCCCCCATCACAAGAAGGGTGTGGAGCTGTTGGAGCGGGTCCAGAGGAGGCCACGAGGATGATCAGAGGGCTGGAGCACCTCCCCTACGAGGACAGGCTGAGAGAGTTAGGACTCTTCAGCCTGGAGAAGAGAAGGCTGCGGGGGGGCCTGATAGCAGACTTCCAGGACCTGAAGGGGCCCACAGGAAAGCTGGGGAGGGGCTTTTTACAAGGACAGGTAGTGACAGGACAAGGGGTAATGGTTATAAACTGAAAGAGGGTAGATTTAGGCTAGATATAAGGAAGAAATTCCTCCCTATGAGGGTGGTGAGACACTGGAACAGGTTGCCCAGAGAAGTTGTGGATGCCCCCTCCCTGGAAGTACTCAAAGCCAGGCTGGATGGGGCTTTGGGCAACCTGGTCTAGTGGGAGGTGTCCTCACCCATGGCAGGGGGGTTGGAACAAGATGATCTCTAAGGTCCCTTCCAACCTGAACCATTCTATGATTCCCTCAGCTGAGCGGTGAGAGAGGATGACTCAGACAGGCTGCCAGCCAGCCAGCTTTGTCAGACTTCACTGTTCACACCATTACATACAAATACGTTACATTTACCTGGCTACCAGTCACTTTGTTACCCCTGACAGGACAGCAGCTAACAAAAATAAAGCTCACCATACCTGTATTGGTGAGAAAGCTGCACCCTTCTCCTTAGCACATCATCTAAAAAGTAGATCTGGAGAGGTAAGGCTCGAGCTGCTAACCAGCTCCCTTCTCTCTCCCCACAGAGGAAGAAATTGTGTTTCTCTCTGACAGCAATAGATGATGTTACTGTCATTACAGCTGTTTCAGAACAGTTTTAAACTACAGTCATATTTCAGAGCTACCTGCCAGAGCCCTTGTTCAAAACTTTAATCTCTCAATGTATTGTTTTCAAGAGCAGCTTTTAGATTCAGCTGTCCAAGTCATCACGTACACAGAGAAAATACAGACTTGAAGGTGGATGATACAAGCGTACCTGCTGCTTTCAGAGTAAAATTCACCATCTCCTTCCCAGGGGCTTCCCAGACTGGATGACCAGATTTTGTGTGCGCTATGGGACAGTGCTGCAGGTGAAAAACCCCACGAGAAGGTTACCTAAGGGGAGGGATGGGTCAGACAGAGCCCATGTGGGACATCTTCCTCCCTGTAACGTGCACCACCGCCAGCCCCAGCCGCTCTGCCTCCCCTGGTTTTACTCAGCCAGCATCTTTGATTGTTTTTATTTGACTTCAGTGTAGACCTGCTAAGAGCTTCTTTCCAAAAGACTTCCATACATGATGTATATGCCTCATATTCACGCATTATTTGTGCGTATTTTATATTTATGTACCTGTATTTATGTAAAAATGCTACAGTGCACATATTTTATGCTCAACACACTGTAATTTTCTTCTGAACAGCTCCACCTCCCCTCCTTGCTTTGCTGTCGCGCTGCAGGCAGCGGAGCAGAGGGCTGTGCCTCCAGCAGCGGGGTGCTCGGGAGCTCCCGTCCCGTCCTCGATGTGAGGACTCTGGTGGCCTTGGCACACACCTCCACATCGGCTCCTTCCACTCCCAGCTCTAAATTCAGTGAGAGCACTCATCTGCCTCCTTGACACTGTCTTCTGAGAACAGATTTTAAAAAAGATTCAATTGTGAAAGAGTAAATACTGCTATTTCGAAACCAGCAGAACCTTACACCAGTTACCAGATTTCTGCAAAAACACACCAAAATTTACTACGCAGAAGTTTCCTGGATTTTAGTCTTCAGTTTCTCTAAAATTCCACTAATGGCTTAGCTTTGGTCTAACAACTTGTAATTCCACGCTGGAGAAAAGCTGCAAATCGTTGGAATTCTGGATCTCCCACCTTAAGAAACGCAGAGGTTATCTCCTGTAACCCTGTGACAACAGAGGTTCAGCTCCAGCAGAAGAACGAGATAAGAAATCAAAATGGTCATCTATCTGCTGATGGTGCATAAACACTGTATTTACCAGCACTTTCACACACCGATTTCAGACTAACCCGTCTCGTAACTGCAGCAGCAGAAACGACCGTTTCAAAAACGCTGTCATCCGAATGTCGTGAAACAAAAGAGAACAAATGGTCCTCCGGTGAGGCATCCCCCCCTCCCCACACCTCCTCCGGCATTCGGGAGCTGGCACGAGCGCGGGGTGCGCTCCTCCCGTCCCTCCGCCGCCCTCCCACCGCTTGGCAGGAGAGGATCCCCTTGGTGCTCATCTTCCTAATTACACACCAACAATTAGCTGGAAGCTCGGTGGGCTGCGCTTGTCACCTGTTAGCAGGGCTCCAGGAAAAAGGGCTAAACCAAAACGTGGCAGATGGAGCTATATATCCTGCCCATCTCCAGAGAGGGGATTTGTAATGCAAAGCGCTGAATTCAAGACGCGGCCCATGGATACACGGAAGCAATCAGAACCAAGCTGATTAAACAAGGCCCAGGTCCCCACACGGCGTGCCGAATGCTGAACAGCAGCGAGGATCCCTGGGAGAGGGGATGAGTGCATGCCCATTTGACTGAGGGAGGGAGGAGCTGGGCTGAAGCCAGGGGCAGGCACCAGGACAGGACACACTTTGCTGCCAGTCCCAGCGTTTATGGCAGCAGCATCCAGTCACACCTTCCTGCTCTGCCTTTCCCTGCTACACTAAAGCGTATTTTTAAATCCTTGCAGTGGATACCGTGCCTTCCTTTCTCAGCGCTGATCTGGCTTCGCAGCCCTCCCACTCATTTCACTTTCCTGGCTGATGGAGAGGAGCAGCACTGCGCAGCCCTCGGAGAAGCCACCAGGAAGACTTCAGTTCAGACTTCTAACAGCTCCTCCAGCGAGACACAAAAGAAAATCACCCTCAGAGCTGGTTTTGTTCCACTTTTGCTCAGCAAAGCGCTTCCCCCAGACAGCTGGAGGCAGCCCCACTCCTCACCTCACATCCCACACCTCCAAGCGGGTGCTGCCACCTCGTCCCATAGCAAGGAACGCACTGACACGCACTGAGACCAACTGCACGCTGAGCACAGGTGGTTCATGTGACACTTTGCAGACCCCTTCACCCAGCCTGGGCCCCACAACAAAGTTCACTTCTCAATTTAGGGCACAGGGAGAAGAACTCATGGCTGCCCAGCTGTGTTCGCCCGCTGGTTTCCCAACGCATGCACTGCTGCGCTGCCGGCACTCACAGTAGCCCAGCGCTTCTGGAAACTGTCTGACATCCACACACACACACAAAAGAGCAATCTAACAATCGGGGTATTTAGCAGCATTATTCAGAGGCACTTATATGGCCTCGAGGAACACAGCTCTTATCTGGGTGAGCTGACTTCAGATGTGACAGGATGCTGGGGCATCCCTTCTCCCCTCCCGCCCCTTCTTTCCCCTACCAATTTCTCTGGGTTTAGGTTCCCATTTTTTATTTATCACCATTCTTGAATGTTGACAGAAACTTTCTGTCATTCCACCAGATTTTATCCCTTGCTATTTGGCAAATGTTGATTCTCCCCCATCCTCCCACACGTCTCATGTGGAATCACTACAGCCTCATATGTGTAAGAAAAAAATTGCCTACCTTTATTATCATCTTGCAAACCCTCCAGTTTGAACACCGCCCGGACATCAGAGCTCAGCACTCAGCTGCTGGATACAGCCCAGGCCAAAGGAAGTGCCTTTGCTGTCCCCTCTCAAAGGCAGGAGACCAACCTCCATTTCCGAGGGATGGAACAATACCACAAAGAAGGTAACGGGGGCAATACCCTTGCTCCAGTCTCCTCTCAAGAGAGGTGAACTTCACTTTGTACCAGGCACCCTCCCAACC
Organism: Penelope pileata; assembly: GCA_013396635.1. Lineage (NCBI taxonomy): Eukaryota > Metazoa > Chordata > Aves > Galliformes > Cracidae > Penelope > Penelope pileata. The sequence continues at coordinate 407,106 of WBMW01001574.1, forward strand.
CTTCAGCCTCAAACAAGGCAGGATTTTAACTTTGCTCCTGTAAGACATGCCTTAGCACTGAACACCCTGCTCCACCTGCACATTCCTGAGCCCCGCTATCTGTAAACACGACTCAGGACTGACAAATGAGGACAATGCATCAGCACATGAGGCCAACATCGGGTACTTAAGATCTCTGGATAGGAGATGGTAAGTAAGAAGCAAAGTAATATTACAGAATACAGCAGGATATTGCTTGTATAGACAACTTAAAAATCACCTTTTAATGATAAATCTCACCATCGAGAGCACCAAGCACAGCATGACTGTGAGGAAATGTGGACTTGGTGAAGATAAGGTGTTTCTCTCTCGAAATTTTTAATAAAAATGTAGTTATGAGACTAAGTTTATTTTTGCTAGGAAATCTTCAGAATGCTTGCTATTTCTATATCCAAGGGCTTTTTGTGTTTATGAGTTTCGCCATTTGAGATTCAGCATATGTCTGCTCTTGAAGTTAAGAAAGCATGGCTCCTACTTCTTCAAGAGCAGGGAACGATCAGCCAGCTTTCATTTAATATGGACAAATACATGATTTCAGCATTATCCATCACTCCAACTTCAATAATGAAATGAAAAGTATTCCTCAAACTAAAAGGTTTAAAAATTTAACTACCTCCCTTCATCTTCCAGCCCAACGGAAGAAATTGACGTCCTCCAAAAGATTCAATGGAGGAGAACAGACCCTTCACAGCCTGTCTCAAACCAACAAATCACCAATTGTATCCTAGAAAAATCCTGACAGTAAAATCCATACACAGACATCAGTGAATACACTTTCAGGAAAAAGGGACTAGGACTTCTTCAAGTATAAAGTTTTATCACTCACAAAGTCTCCACTGTAGGGCCAAGTTTACCCATTTGTCTTAAGGTTGTGCCCATTTACATTGCAAACATTTTGAAGAAAAATCTAGAGTTTATTCTTCGAGCTTCAAGTGATAAAATCACTCCTATGTCACTGTGAACTCAGCTGAAAGCCAGCTGCCAGGTATCCACAAAGCAGAAGTAAATGAGGATCATTTAATAGCCAATTTCACAGCCCCAAAACTTCAAATTAATATAGGACAAAAGTAGTATTCACCTCTAACAATGTAATCATATGCTTTAAGATAGTAAAAAACTTCTAATTTTCTTTGACCTCAATCCTTTGAAAACCATAACTGGTTCTTTGAAAAGAGGCGGAATCGTGCACATCAACAGGAATTACCAGTACGCAGGGTAAGCAACCCGACTGCTCACAGCAGTCATCAGTGCAAAGTAATACGTCCATCTCTTGTAACCGAGGCTGCAATTTGAGAAGCACATCTTTCAGCAACAGCGATGGGTTAAGCGGTCACAGCGTCCAAGCCCAGTCGCTTCCCCAGATGCATCAACACAGTTTTGTGCAGTGAGTTGGACTGGGGAACCGATCGTGAATCAAAAGTAAAGAAAAGGCAGAGGAGGGGAAAAGGGAAAAGGAAAACAATTCTCTTTAACCTGAAGCAGCCCCCTGATCCGAAGCAGTGGAGAGATGTTAGTGATAAAGTAGGTTTGGATAGAGCAGGAGTAGCGGGGTAATGGCTGCTGCAGCCCAGACTGCCTCTGGAAGAAGTGTTCTAACTATGCACGGTGACCCAATTACTGCACACTGCAAAGTACTTACCAACCTCTAGAAGAGATTTCAAGGCAGCATTTAGATCGATTTTATTTTGCAAAATAATCTCCCACTCAGGGAATACAGTTACATTTCAATAACATCAGAAAAATTTGCTAAAGCCTATGTCCTCTGCAGTAAACAATCCCTAAGGAAAGCACTAGCGTGCTTCCACAGCCAGAAGAGTGCTCCTCCTTCATTTTCAACATTTTCAGGAGGTTAAAGTCTTTGCAGCCTCTTCAGAGGGAGAATCTTGTGGTAAATGCTGTGTTTCAGCACAGCACATGCATTTTCACTTCTTTTTTTCTATCAGAGCAACTGCCACATGCCTCCTCACCTTTTAGGAGAGAGATACTGAACAAGACTAAAGATCTGAGGATTTACAACTCACCTAGACTAAGTTCCTTCCAGCTCCAGAGCTGTATCTGATAAAGATCTATTAACGAGGACAGCCCCTCTTTGAAAAAATGCCATCAAGGATTTGTCTCCTTTCTCAGCCAGACCAAGACTGTGTCCCTACCTTGCTGTTTGATCTGGGAATCACAGCTGATTGCAATGCACACACAAGACAGGATACGTAATTCCCTACAAACTGATGAAAAACAGCGGAGAACAGCCCATGGCCCGTGCTTTATGTTCTTGAAACCACTGTAAGTGCTTCCCCACTCATGTGGTCACCAGCAGCCCCAGGCAAGAACATGAGGTGGGAAACGTTTTGCATCCAGTCCTTAGCTAACGCTTCCTGGACAACTGGGAAGCCCCAGGTGGTCAAGCAGTACTAATTTACCAAAATACTTCTTTTTAGATAGCTCTAATAGAATGTTACAAAATCACCATAATTAGGCTCCTCTCCTCCCTTCCTCTTGAAGTGTACAAATTACAGATCAATATGCAACTGTAGAAAAAAATATTTAGCAAGGAGAAGTAACGTGGGACTATTTTCTTTCTCTCTTCCTTTATTTAGTGATTAAATTGAGGGATCAGATGCTCAAATTCCAGCAGCAGATGCTGTTTAATTCTGAATCTGAAGGCTTAGTCCTTCCTGGCCAGAACTTCAGCATTTCTACGTATTGGCTTATTGACTGAAATAAGAATATGTATCCCAGGTAAATTCTGTTCCGAAACAGAGATCATAATCTTTACTTTCAACAGAGTTGTTATTCTTATATCACCAATGAGTAACGCCTTTACTATCAGCTTCTGAAATCCTCTTTATACAATCTGGTTCAGCTCCACATGACTTCGGGTGACGGAGCACTGGCACAGGCTGCCCAGGGAGGTTGTGGAGTCTCCTTCCCTGGAGATATTCAAGACCCGCCTGGACGCCTACCTGTGCAACCTGCTGTAGGGAACCTGCTCTGGCAGGGGGGTTGGACTCGATGATCTCTTGAGGTCCCTTCCAACCCCTGCAATTCTGTGATTCTGTGACTCGGGCTCCAAAGCTCAGAGCAGCACCCAAGTGCCTCCTCTTCAAGCACTACCCCCAGCTCCAAACCGCCGCACTGTGCCCAAGAACTACACAAGGAAACAAGCTGCACTGTGCATCTTTCCTGCGCGGTGCAATTGACTTCGTAATTTCCATAAACCCCAGTGAGAAGTTATTGGGTTGTCAATCTATTCTCTTCCACGCACCAGATTTTGGAAAAACGTACTGAAATGGCTGATTTCCTAATTCTGCCCTCAGTACTATTTCAGCAGCAGATGCGGTCTAGCCCAAGAGAATAGTCTCATTTAAATGAGCAAAATGCAACTACAAAGCTGGTCTAAATTTAGCACAGTTCAGCCACCAAAGAAGGAACATTTACGAGGGCACGCGACAGGTCTGTGTCACCAGCACAGATGTGACCGAGCAGTTCACCTACACCAACACGAGGTGCTACTAGGTATAAGATGAAATGCTGAAACGTGGATATACTCAGGGCCCACTCCATCTTAGTATGATTGCTGGAAACTCCATTAGGGTCATAAATACAGTGAGAGCTGACAACAAGTTCAAGAGAGGGATAGATGTTCTCCCAGTAGGAGAAAATGCTCTTAACAGCTACCTGTGGGATTATGAAAATAGGCTCCTTAAGTATCTGCAGCTATTAGTGATACTGTATTGCCTGCCAGCCCTAGGAGAGGTTTCCCTTTGAACACATGCTTGGAGTGCTTTTTCTTTTACCGAGGGAGTATAAACACTAATCTTTGGGGAGGACAAACAAAGCAGCCTGCCCAGCGTGGCAAACGGACTGACTTGTTAGCCCATGGAGAGCATTAGTAACTTGCGGCATCAGCACCTTACAGAGATGGTCATTAAATCATTACCGCTGTCATTTACCACGAGCAAGCAGCACGGCCAGGGCGTCTGCACACCGAGACATCGCCGACCCAAGGACCTCATGAATGGCACGAAGCAGAGCAGAGGGGATCACTGCAATGGCAAGCGATGTAAGGATCCTGCAACACCACTGCGGAAGTTGAGAAAGTGAGAAAACTCTGCTGGACATGTGATTCTTCTCCCTGAAACTACCCATCTTCACACTCTAATTTGGCTGATTTTTTTTTTTTTTTTGCTTTACCTGTGAAAGAGCTGCTATATCTAAGTGCTTGTGGAATTTACCATTTTTTCTCATTCTTTCACCTCTGAAATGTCACTGGCACTAAGCTCCCTCTTCGTTCTAAAAATACCTAACACAAACTTGTTAGATTCACAGGAAGACTTTCAGGAACATCAGTAAGACCGAGATGCATCCACTAAACCCTGAATTACAGATTCCATTTTAGGCTTCTAGAAAAAAAATAGTTTTAAGTGACTAGCATAATTATTTCTAAAATTAAATAACTGCAGATAAACAGTGCTGCTCAGTGAAACAGAACTCTACCCAAAATTAAAGGTAATTATAATGCATATGTAAAGGGCACAGCATTCTGAGCTAAATCACCTTTAACTATATTTTCTGCATTTGTAACACTGACATTTGAATTCCTACCACTATAGCAATGTCCCATGTTAAATGAAATACGCAAACAACTCTATTCTGAATCACCTTGAAGGCTTGCAAAACAGAGTTGTGTTTGAACACATCTATCTTTTTTCCTTACACTCTTTCAACTATTCAACAAGACCACAATGTATGCTTGTGGAGTCATAACTGGTCACCAAAGCAACAGCTTGGATGCCAAAAGCAGGATTTCAACTTCATTGCACAGAGAAGCAGGGAGGAAAAGGTGATGACAATGCCTCCATTGTAGCCTTCATCCCGCGACTCAGCCACACAGGGAACTACAAGTCGTTCATGTGCTGAATCCAAAATGAATAACTGGGAAAGTAACCGAAAACGAGACGTTGTTTTCTTTTAACTTTTGTTCCCTGCACTAATGGCCTCTAAAACGGTCCCGGCATTAATCTCAGGCAGTAACAAGAGAGATGAGAAAGATCTCCAGCCAGATTTTCATCTCTCCAAGTGGGTGGAGAAAAAATGTAATGAAACAAACAAACAAAAAAAACCTCCTCTCTTTAATCAATTCTCTTGAAGTTGTCAATTTTATATTTATTACAATAGACCACGAATTCCTTCTTTCTCCAAAGAAAAAAAAAAAAAAAGAGACAGACAGACCAACAATCACATACAAGAGGCCTTTCCTCATGCAGTCAGCTAACATACGTGGTTGTATGGATGGGAAAAAAAAACAACACCCGCTCTTGATAATTTTATTGCTCAGCTTTTTACAGAGAACTTAGGCTTTTTTTCCCAACAAGTCTGATATTCTGCTATAAAAGGACTGAGAGAGAGTTTGCTTTGGGGCCTTCACTCCCCTGTTCAGTGATGCCCTTCTCGTCCCATACCCGAGACAGCCGGTTATCAAGTTTCACAATCCAGCAAAGAGGCTCAGTTTAGGAATTTCCCTCGCTTGCCTCCTCTATTTAGGAGGTGTTACATTATTCTCTTCACAGTTTGTGGTTCAAATACTGCAGCTGCTAAATAAATATGCATTTCTACACACACACAGACATGTTATTAGATATATTTACATTAATTCAGCGACACAAACAGACACCTGATTTGCCCCCAAAGAACTGCCAATTAACTAACGGTGGTGGCCACACACTGCAGAGCCCTGGGCTGGGGCCGGGGACATCCCAGCAGTGATGTCCCTGCCTAGTGCATGTCCCCTGCCTGAGCACCGCAGTGTTGGAGCTGCGGCGACACCTGAAAGCCACCTGCATTGCTTGGATGCTGCTGCTGGGGCGAGGAGGGATGAAGGGGGACACTGCTGATGTCCCCAGAGGGGCACAGAGGGACACACAGGGAGCACTGGGGGACGTGCTGACCCCAGCATGCTGCTGGCAGCTTCCACATCTGTGGAAGAACTTCTGCAGGTCCCAGGCTACCAGAACAGCTGAGAGGACAGGAGATTTTGTAAATCCTTGTGAAGCCTGCTGCTGCTGAGAGCCACACACACATTCCCTCCCCTCCCCTCCCCACCAGTGAGGACTGGGGCTCCCAGGCACACAGCATCAAACACTGGAGCAGCAAGAAGCTCACACTGCAGCATGTCAAACCCACAGGTCAGGGAAGGCACCCACTGCAAAGTGGCCACTGTAAACCCTGACAGCCCCAGAAACACTACGTGCTAATTGCAGAACCATACAATACCCTGAGCTGGAAGAGTCCCGCAAGGACCAGAGTCCAACCCCTGGCTCCATGCAGGAGAGATACAATGAGTACAAAAAGCCACTCTTGAAGGATTTCAGAAGAGAACCACCCATAACTGCCCTTCTCTCTCTGAGGCTTCCGCTGCTGGACACATGCTGAAGGTGCACAACTGCACCAGCAGAAAACAACACGAAGCAAAGCCTCCTGAATAACTGCAACGAGCCTGCAGAAGGCCTGGCATGCACCGCAGGCAGAAGGCATGACAGGTCAGGACTGGTTAGTTTCTTTTCTTCAGGGTCACCTGGAAAAGATGACAGAGCTTTACCTACATAGATACGATAACCAGCCATGACCTCACTGGTATGAGGTAATGCTTGTAAAAAGATTTCATGTGACGCCATCACAGCTGCACTGCAGAAAGGCATCAGAAGCCTTTAAGCAACTTAACAGTTAACACCAGCACTCACGATACGCTTCATTTGTATCTGCCATCCCTAAATACCTCGCAGTCTGCAAAGAGGATGGTTTTATTGTTTTTAAATACACAGAGGCATGTATTCCTTAATTATACTTTAAGCCATGAGCGAAGGTCGTGCGCGCACTCGCAGCGAGGCAACAGTCCCGTCACCGCATGTTCTGTAAACAGCTCCCATCACTTCGACAATTACCAGCAGACCTTTAGACTTATGCATCTCTTGGCCCCCTTCATATTGGAAAAACATCATTAAAACAGATTAAAACTGCTATTCCGGTCAAACTGCTTATCTAAGGGTAGAAGAAAACACGGACCTACAATTCTCTCCTTCAAAACAAATGATAACGTCGACTTACTGCAGACTCTTAATCTTGGAAGAAAATATTCTCTCAAATCAGAGACTGCTACATCTACTCTCCCTTCTATTAAAACAATGTATTTGCATAATCACAGAACTGTTTCAGAGAAACATTTTTACGATGGATAAACAGCAGTCATATGTGTTCAGATATGCCGAATTAGATGAAATGCTTTAATAAGAAAAATGTACGTGAAGTACAGTTTTACAATTAACATCTGCTTTATCTTTTTTTTTTTTTTTTGTAAGATGACATTTAAGCTACATGCACGTATCAGAGTGCTTTATCTCACAATGCCATTTTCCCTGGAGCATTTGTGTCTCACTTCAATAAAATATCAGCACACAAGGGCTTGAAACAGGCTCTACCTGCAGCAGACAACTCCCAGACTATCAATTTGTAAAAGCAGTGGAAAAGCAGCAAGAACAATATTGACAGATGGCCTCTCCCACACTTTCCCTGCAAAAGCCTCTGCTCTGGCACCACCTTCCCCACAAATTAGCCTTTGGGGAGTTGATGGATAATGATCCATTTCAGTCTTTCAGCCCTTAAAGGCTGGGTAGGGGGCATTTCAGATTTTTGGTGGTTGTTTTTTTTGTTGCTGTTTGGTTGGTCACTTGATGCTTCCCACCCATTAAGCTAAACTCTGAATCAGACTTTCTAGAAAAAAAGAAAAAAAAGAAAAACTTAGCCATTAGTGCAAATCATTTCTTTGTCCAGAACTTTGGTTGTTTGTCAAGCACACAGAGAATTCTCAGGACTGAAGCTCCATGGCTGCACCTGAAACCCACAGGCAATGCTCACCCACAATCAGTGCTCGGGGTATTTGGCCACTGAACCTTTGGCAAGCCTGGGTCCAATAGCACCACTAAATCTATCCTTTGTCTTCTAAATTATTTTAATCTCTTCTGTGCTCCCTCCTTCTACCAAGAGGAAGAGACAGTGCCTTTGGGTCTTCTTGCAAAGAGCCTGCCCTACTTTAGCAGTACAAAATATAACAAAGGTGAAGCAATAAAACACCAGCTGAGTTCAGCAGGACCTTGGCCGTCCTTACTTTCACTTCCCAGAAGGAAGCCACGATGCACCCAAGGAACAGAGCTGTCCCCTCCTGCCCATCCACGGGCTGCTGCTTTCACCTTGAGCCTACATTTAAACCAAGGGCTGCAGAAAGGGCAGTGGGTGCTCCCAACCTCAGGACATTGGTGTCCTCAGGAGCAGAAGGTGCACGAGGGCTGTTGTCATTACCAGGTGTGTTTAATTACTGCAATTACTGGCAGCCAGGAAAGGGCTGCAAGGCATCCACTCTTCAAAGAGAAAAGGCAGCACAGACCATTCCAGCAACTGTAAATACTTTACCACCTGCAAAGTCACTGGAATTAAACAACAATTTTGAAAACACTCATTTATTCCTCCCTGACCACACCACGTACACAGGCACCTACGCTAACCCTGTCACCATGGCATCCTCAGCATCTCCATGTCTATGCTCCGATCGATGAGCCACAGAAAGTAAATAAGGAGAATTCCAGGCAGAGAGGGTGGAACACATGGTGCACATATACATAAAAGCAAACAATACTGCAACCAACTGTTATTTTTATCCTTATGTAAACAGTACCACTGAAAAAGTAAATCTCCTGCACTGCTCTTGCTGTCAGCCTACCAAAGAGAACTATTTAGCATTGCAAAGGAAAATGAATTTCTTAAGAGCCCAGCAGAAAATCTGAGCTGTGTACAGAAGGTGGGTCGAGCAAGTCAGAGTGTGAGACACCCAGCCACGCCGGGGCTCTGCGGACACAAAGCCTCCCATCAGTTCAGCCCCTGCACCATGGCACAGCTGCCAGCAGCTGCTCCTGGGCAGGCGGGGCAGGGCAGGACCTGGCCCCATCTCTGGGCAGTGCAGGCGGGCGGTGTTTTGCATGCAGGCAGAAGCACATGGCTTTTCCAAAAGGCATGCAGCACAGCACCAGGACCACCAAGTTCCACAGGGAGAAACAAAGCTGCCTTAAGCACTGTGGAAAAGAACCCTGAGCATTTGTGCGGGCGATGGCACAGCAGCTCCGTCTCGCCACAAGGCCGCAGGGCGAGTGCCTGGGGCTGCAGGGACACACACACACACAAGCACATACGATCGAGAAGCGTGATCAAAGCTCCTCTCCTGCTTCTGAACGGTACCAAGGGTTTCTCTTTTCACTGTGCTCACAACTTCCTCTGATTTGATTCAAAGGACAATGAAAGCTCCAAGTTCCAAACAGCAGCTTAACAGATCTTCTGTGCTGCCAAGTAGGTGGCTGAACTACAAAGTCACTCGCTCTCCGCAGCGGCCAGCCACGGCCGGTCCTGCAACACAGGGATACCACCTGGCACAGACAGACACCTCTGTGCGTTAACTCAACCCACAGGCCTCCAATGAAGGACTGGCTCTAACCCGTGCCACTGCGGCAGCGAGGATAGCAGCTCCGGAGGAGCAACGCAAGAACTTGCTCCTCCACCCGAGAGCAGCCATAATTAGGAAGTGATGGATGTCGCTAGTAAAAGTGAGTGATGTTTTTCAGGAGCTCTCTCATCTGTAACTGCACTGTTTTCAGATAAAATAACCCTTTCTGTCAGGCAGTGTCAGGAATGTCTACAGCCAATCAGTCACTCTGCTATCCCGCAAAAATATATGACGTACTTGTCATAACATCTGTAGCATACATTTTATCAGTCCTTCCTCTTGGTGTACCTCATCAGTTAGGGTCTCCGATTCCAGCGGCGCCAATCATTTGCACACCTGAGAAAAGCAGATAGATCGAAACTGCCAAAAAACCCAACCGTGTTGCACGTGGAACAGAACTTCACTTGAACAATGCACCTTTTAAAACAGCATCAGGTGATATTTGTCACCTGGAGATAACGACCATGAAGCCAAACTCAGGAGGAAGCCCCATTCTCACCTCTGTGTGTAGGCCAGCAAAGCAGGACCAGCACAAGCAACAGCCCCAAAGAAAGTCAACAAGATAAGCCGGATCATTTCAAACTTGGACACCATAAATTTTCACACTGCAATGACTTCATTTACAAGACTTTGACAAACATTAAACAGGGAGAACAAATATCTAACACAATTAACCCAGATTACACATATGGTCTAAAGTCTCCGTGCCACTGTGCCAGGAAAGCCTGTCCCGCAGGCAGGAGGGGCAGCTAAGCTGCACAGACCCCACAGGCTCACAGCTACCATGGGACATCACCCTCCAGCTGCTGCTCCTCCTCCCAGCCCTGTTCCCCAGCCAGCCTAATGGAATTGGTTCCAAGACCAAACAAAAAGGCCCCATCAGTGTGATTACAGAGGAGGGGACAGATGAGCAAGGCAGAGCACTGGTCTTTGGGCACCCTTTGTGTGGTCACCTGTCGAGCAGATTGGCTATGTTTTTAAGTGATTAAATCAGACCTTGGCAAAGACCTGTGTTAATTTCTCAACATTCTAACCCAGAAAACCTTTCAAGAAAAACAATTACATTAAATTGTTGATAAGGTCCATCAAACAGACTAGCCTCCAAACAGCAATGCACTCTGCCTCTGGAAGTCACCTTACAAAACCTGATGGAGCTCAAAACAAAGTTAACATTTCATTACATAAGAGCCATTCTTGATCTTTAAACACAGTCAATGTATATTAATATTTAACCATCACATGTTACAGACTCTGTATCACCGTTACAAGCTCATAGCTATTATTTTTGCAAAACGTTAAGAAATAGATGCTTAAGTCACTCGTCACATGCTTTCTATTTATTATGATGGGAATAAGCTTCTCTGATGAGGTAAATGTTTATTATATTACAAGGCTACAATCTCCTTTGAGCACCCGATCCAATCCGTGCGCTGGATGCAAAGGTTTCTTAAAGGCTCGGAAGTTAAGCACCAGTATCCTAGAAAACACTCTGGTGCTCCTAACAAAAGGAAACGCTGAAGCACTGAAGAAATTTATACAGCTGATTACAGTGCTCCCTCTTGAAGCTTGATTGAGAAAACAAATGGCTTTATGTTAAGAGGCACTACTCGAAGGGAAGCAGCCTCACTAATACCTGCCCATGTGAACCCCCGGTTAATGTTACCGACGGGAGTGCTGCCCCTGACTGAGGCCCATCACTCCAAAATTTTATCCTCTCCAGAAAATGAGGATGCAAGTAGTTTACTGAACCACAGAACAAGGCAGATGGGAGGGTCCCAAGTCCAAACAAGCAGGGCTAACATTGACGTAAAGCCAGGTAGCCCACAGCCTTCTCCAGGTGCTTTTCAGGTACCTCAAAGGAGGGAAGTGCCACAGACATTTTCTTTCCGAGTTCTTCCACTCACTTTTCACTTTGTATCTGACAGGGGCTTCCCTTGCTGCACCCCACGCACGCTGCCTTGCACTGCTTCGCAGTCAGCCCCGTGCTGCTCTGCCCAGTTCCCTCGCTCTCTCAGCGCCTTTCATGACTCGATGATGTCCTTCCCATACTCTGTGATGGTTGCCAGAAGACGAGTTAAAGTTTGGCTGTAAACTGAAAGGACTTCTTGTCCGTCCCTTGGCCAAGGGACAGCAGCTGATGCCTTGGTTCCCTCACCCAAGGGCTGACCGGACCCAGTCCTGCAGCCCCACCTCTTGCCCCTCTCCCAGATCCCAGCCACTGCCGGGGGATGCCTGCAGCCAGCCCATGCTCCCCAGTGAACCCACAGCTCCAGCAGCACTGACCATGGCAGAATCGTTACCTCATATTTAATTATAATCCTGCTAATACGCTCCAGATGGAGCTTGTTCTTTCCATAACTGTTAGCTCGTGCATAGGTGGTCATCCAGTACATGTCCCAAAGTGCTCTTTCGCAGCTGTGCAGCTTAGCCACGTCCTCACTATTTTGTATTTCTTCATTTCAGCTCATTAAGTTGCATGTTGTAGGCTTCCAAATGCTTTTTCAGTCTACCATGACCACTTAACTCTGAACTATGCTTCACGACGCTTGCAGCCCCTCTCAGTTTGGGCTTACTTGCAGATCCTGAAAGTATTCCCCTGCCCACATCAGTGAAGAGAACAGCAAACAAAGCTCAGCCCAAGACAAACAGGGGTGTGCTCATACCACCCGCCTTGGTCCCCTGGTTTTCACAGAGAGGTATAGGTAACTACTCTTTAAACATGGTCTTTAAACAGTTACTTGTTTACCACATAAATATGTTCCTATTCCACAGAAATGCCACAGGAGGTTCTGTCAAAAGCTACTAAAGTCAAGATGCATCACACAGCTACTGCTCCCCCCAGTCCCTTACCATCATCTTATCCTCCAGATTCCTAGAAACTGATTAAAAATTTTGTTCCAATTCTCTAAGCATCACAGCTAGACTAACCACTCTGTAATTCCCCGGACCTCCCCCCTTTTCAAAGGCAGGTACTGCATTTGCCCTTCTCAGTCCTCCAGGACCTCCTTTGCTCTTCACAATTTCTAAAAGATAATTGTAAATGGTTCGAAGGTTGCTTGGCTAGTTGCTGCTGTACCCTAGGGCAAATTTCATCAGGTTCTGACTATTTGAATACACCTATCTTATCTGCTTTTTCTGATCTATCCTTTTCTTACTCTGTACTTTACTCCTATCACCTCATTTAAATTAATTTTAATTAATGTGAAGACACACTCAAGCAATACAATAACTACATGAAACCCATTTAGTATTTTATCTTTCAGCTATAATGTTAGCAAAAAACCCCAGACTATCCATCTATCATGACTCTGTTTTTTTGGAGACGCAGAAGAACACTTTCAAAAACAACAAAAAACAATCCAGATTAGAGACTGTATATGGCTTAAAAGTTAACCACATTTTAGAAGAAACGCTTTTCAATGACTAAACCAGCCTGTTTCAGCTTGATGCATTTAGAAAACACAACACTTCCCCAGCAGATAAAACATTTGATAACCAAATGCATGATTTCCTGTGCCATTCCCCTCCTTATCTGGCACTGATCACTGCCAGGGGTAGGGTACCAAATTAGACTGACCGCTGGTCCAAACCAGCGCAGCAAGTCCCACTTCTGTGAGCAGACAGGTATCTCAGAGCACATCAACATTTTAATGCACCCACCTGTTATAGCTATAATTTACCTTTCATCAACTGGAAATTATCATCCTTACAGCTGAGACACAGCAACTTATTACAGGAGCACTGCTAGTCTGCTTCCATGCAAAGCAAATCAGACAGCCTTAGATCACCCTCTATGTAATTTCTGTTTTTTCTCCAAAATGAACTAGATGCAGTTGTGAGCTGTGACCATATCTCAGCTGAAGCAGCATAACTTCTTCAGCTGCTCTATTTCCACCCTCACAGACACATCGGTCTCTGCTCTGTGATCCCCTAAGCAGAAGATGCAACGCTAATGGAGATTCTGGCTGTCATTCTCAAAAGCAGTTAGTGATCTGAATGCTTCAATTTCTAGCGTACCCAACCTGAAATGCTTTAAAAGGTCCAATTTTCAGGAAATGAACACTAAAAAATTGCCCAGTGGTGCATTTTTCCCCCAGTTTTTAAATCCAGTGTCCACTTTTACCTGGGGCGTCTATCTAGAAAAGTCTTTTGTAAGACTAAAACTGTGGTACTAGTTGAAAAGAAAAATATTTTCTATTGCTAGCTATGAAGAGAATACAACAAATCCATACATTCTTCCAGTTATACAAAATACAGCAGTCTACTCTATAGAGACGAATCCCTGAGTAGTTTCTTTGAGAATGATACAGTGAAAATCTTCCCTCACAAAATACTGTAATCAATGAAATCTGCTCGACTGGACATACCAACAAAGCTTTATTTTCAACACTGCCAGGCCAAAACAAACAAACAAACAAAACCAACAAAAAACAAGAAAGCAATACGTCCAACCCATGCATCCTTACATTTGTTATTAAGAGCAAATACAACCATTAATAATTCCTTTCTTGCTGCCTGCCTCCACTGAAAAACAGATCACAATTAGCAAAATGCTTGAAAATCATCCTTGAACTAACGATGGATAGAAAGAAAGCATGCACTGAGAGAAAAGCCACACCAATAAAATACTGATAATCTTCCAGGCTGCTGTGCCTTATGAAATAAGTGGAAAAATTCAGAATCTATTTTAGTCAGAAATCTTGCTATCATGCAGTTGTTCAATTACAGTACAGCAAACCTAATTATTTGGGGCATCTTTCGGAATCCACAGTCTCGGCTGAGCACACGACACGATGCGTTTCCATTCTGTGCTGCCCGCGCCCAGCTCCCCGCACAGCCACCGCTGCTGCCGGAGCACGGCACCAGGAGCCGGGCAGGCACCTCCGCACGCTCCTCCATCCGACAGCCCATGCAGCCTGACTTCAGAACCCAAGTCTAACCCATGCTAGGTGGTTCCAACCAAGCTCACGCTGATACCAGACAGAACGAAACCAAGTTAATTAGAGTTAAATGTATCCTCAAAGGAGATCTCCAAACCAAAACTTCTTATGCACATTAACTTAGGTAGCATGTATTTTTAATGAGTTCAGCACTTGTTTCGGGTTTTTTTTCTCTTTTGTTTAAAAAAAGCACACACATGGTGTGGCAGCTATTCAAACCCATTGCGCCAGAGTGCTAGCAAGTGCTGACTACAGGGGATGGCAAAGCTACATTGCCAGTTATGATAATTCCACTTTATTGCATAACCCTCAGATAGCTAAATTAATTAAGTAGGTGAAGTGACAAAACAAAAGCCACCTACCAATATGCTGATCATATAATAGAAAAGGAAATGAAAAAGACCAGAGGGCTAATGCTCATGTCCAATTTTGCAAATACGGTTACATCTTGTAACATCTCCAGCATCTGTTGATGCTGTTTTTCATAAAGACGCTTCTGAAAACATATATCCATGTAGAACAATTAAAGCATGGATCTTCGGAGCAGAAAGGGGTTCTATTCGTCCAGATTTGTAGCTTTAAACCCCACCCTTCCCTCCCTACATGCATCTCCAGCACGTACTGTGTGAAGCCAGGTAAATCGCCGAGAGCCGTGCCCTTTGGGCACCAAGCTGTTAGAGCACTCTGCTCCCTGTGAGATAAAAGGACCTGTAAAGACTCTGAGTCCAAAAAGCCATAGACAGCCCTAAATAAAGACTGCTGAGCTGCGCCAATGAATTCAGCCGATGCCCTTTGGAGGCTGTCATTTAACATACAGCCAGAAAATACTGCTCACCACACTACAGCGAGTAGCAACAGCAGCTCCTTGTTTTGCACTAAGAATTACTGTACTGCGGCCCAAGAGGCACAACACACAACCAAATCACTGTGGCACATAAGGTTTGTGCCAGCATTATGTAGAAACGCAAAACCTATATTACTGAAAAGCCTTTAAATTAGAATATAGCATCAGGAACTGCAAAATGCAAATCAGTTCAAAAATAGAAAGATTTATACAATGTTTCTTGATTACAACTGCTTTACACTTCTACATCAGCACAAAGAAAACAATCCTGCAGAAGCCTCATTTTTAACTCCAATCCCAATGTCCAACTTTCAGTGGTAATGTTGCATGTAAAAAAATCCCAAACCATAAACACATAGATAATATTTTCCTAGCAATAGCTAGTTCAAGAAAACACTGATTTTTAGGTGGTTGTTTTTGTTGTTTTTATCTTTTCAAGTAGTCTTCAGTTTGAGCTTATTAATTTCAAGACTGTAACATTTAAATGGAAACTTTACATACTTTTGTATATCCTTGAAAGAGCAATCATACAGTAATTTTAGTTTAAGCTAATGTCAAGATTGCTTCAGGATGTAGTGCAGTCTCCAAACTCCTGAAAACCTAATCTGAATTCTGCTAATCTAGGTTATAGTTTATCTTCAGGGGTTCTCCCACAAAATCATTCCTAGATGCTTTAGATTCAGCCTGACATGATTGAAAAGGTTTCCTTTTCTTTCTACTCCCATTCACCTGAACAGCACAAATATATTGGTTTTTTTTCCGGGTTCCCCTGCTCCCTCTGCCCAGTAAGATGGACTTTATTAAGGAAATTACTTTACAAGAAACCCCTACAGATAAAACGTGACCTAGATCAGTGGAATTCTGGCCAATTTATGTTCAAAAAAGTTTATTTACTTTAAAAGATGTTACTGCATGCCACTCAAACCGTACTTGCAGCCACATTTTGCATGGGCCAAGTCTGTCATCTTTTATTTCCTAGAACCCAAGTTTACATTAGGAATGACAGAAGACCTTCTCAGGGTCAGCTGAAAACATGCATAATTGAACATACTGGGAAAGAAAGGCTAGAAAATTGAGCAGACTGAGGACCACTGTTTGGCTGAAGAACAGCAGAGCAAAGCTGCCAGCTCAGCTCCCAGGTAACATTCCTGCTGCTCTTGATCCACTAACTCCCCTCTCCTGACCTGCACGAGATGGGGATGTGGTCTTCCCATGTTGCTTTGTGATGGGCGCACGTGAACCTAACGAGGTTCAACAGGTCCAAGTGCATGAGGCTCCACATGGAATGCAGCATCCAGACCTGGGGCTACCAGCACAAGAAGGACATGGAGCTGTTGGAGCGGGTCCAGAGGAGGCCATGAAGATATCAGAGGGCCAGAGCACCCCTCCTCTGAAGAAAGGCTGAGGGAGCTGAGTTTGTTCAGTGTGGAGAAGAGAAGGCTCTGGGAAACCTCACTATGGCCTTCCAGTACTTAAAGGGAACTTATAAAAAAATGGATGAAAACAACTGGTAGTGATAGGACAAGGTACAACTGACTTAAACCAACAGAGGGGAGATTAGATTAGATGTTAAGGAGTTCTTTACTCAGAGGGTGGTGAGGCACGGGCACAGGCCACCCAAAGAAGCTATGGATGCCCCATCCCTGGAGGTGTTCGACTTCAGGTTGGGTGGGACCCTGGGCAACCTGATCTAGTGGGTGGCAACCCTGCCCACAGCAGCGGGGTTGTAACAAGATGATCTCTAAGGTCTCTTACAACTCAAGCCATTCTATGATCCTATGATAGGTGGCACATCCTACCATCTGACCACCTCCTAAAACTGCCGCTGCCTGAACAACACCAGCTGTGCCCAGCAGAATCTGTTCCAGAACACCTGAAGCCTCAAAGTTCTTCTCTTGCTCACTTTCAGGTCTGCCAGGAGGCTTTCCTCACCCTCCCAGGACCACACTGCTATACTTCCAGACACACATAAAGACATACCTACTGTAAGCGCTTCCATCTCCAAGTAAGCAACGAGACCAGTTCCTGGTTTCAGAGAAATCTTGTTTGTTTCAAACATCAGCATCTTAGCTAATGAGTTTTCGTTTCCCTTCTACACTCCACAAATATTGGGCTGAGTAATGCATAGCCTAATTGACTGTTAAGGTCACTGGCCAGCTCTTTAATCTTATTTAGTACACTTTGAGACAGTTCATGAGTCATTAGGGTTTCATTCTTGGGGACACAAAGACACATAATATACATTAATAAAGAGCATAAATATAATTCAGTGTGTATTATACAGACTGTGAAATTACAAAGGTGGCATTAAATATTTCTTTGCAATGTTATCATTTTAATAACTTTGCTTATTTTAATAGACAATAAAAATATTTAATTGTGAGAGCCTGCCGGTGTCTTCATAATTTGTAATGCTCATGTAGCTCTAAGAAATGCCTCAGGCAGTAAAAGTCACACTTGAAATACCAACTTGAGGTGAAAGAAGGAATCAAGAGAGAGCTATCTTAAAACATCCTTATTTGAAGGAAAAAAAAGGTATTTTTCAAGCTGTTGCAATATTTGATTTTATGATGTAAATTACAATGCA
This sequence comes from Penelope pileata, assembly GCA_013396635.1. NCBI lineage: Eukaryota > Metazoa > Chordata > Aves > Galliformes > Cracidae > Penelope > Penelope pileata. The sequence goes on from WBMW01001574.1 coordinate 425,057, forward strand.
GTGAGCACACGTGTCAGGAACTTTACAATACTTTTGAAAGGGATAAGCATCATCAATCAGGCACTGAAATCCAATTTCTGGGAGAATCTGTGAGCTCAAAGGTGAACATTTCAACTGGCTTGGAAAGACCTTTGAAAAATAAAGTTAAACAGTAATTATACATAAATGTACTTGAGAAACTTTACACCTGTCTTGACATGAATCTGATCTTTGCATGGATGATGAAATTCTTGGCATTGCTTTAGGTGATTGGGATGGCATTAGCTTAGGCAGGGTAAGAATTCAACAGCCACAAGCCTAGACAGGTAGGATAAAGGAGTTACTGACTCAAAAAAAGCATGACAGCTTATCTGTTGAAAGTCTAAACATGTTAATCATTTAACATAAACAGATCTGCTGATATTTTTAGAAAGGCATTTTAACTCATAAGTAACAATGTTAAAAAAGGACACCAGGAAATCTAATCATATTTTCCAGAGGTCATCCTAGCCATTTGCAGATTGTTACTACTAAAAATGAGACCAGGACAAAAAAAAAGAAGAAAAGGAAAAAAGCCAAAAGACAGGTAGCTGGGTTTGTGATTAGGACAATAAACAATTTGCTGGCAATCAGAATTTGACTGCTGGCTGTGCTACAGACTCCTCCTGCAACCTTTATCTCACTGTGCCTCAGCTCACAGTCAGTAAAACGCAGGTAATAATGTTTCCCTACCTCACAGGAACGTTCTCAGAATAAATCCATAAATGCCTGCGAGACGCTGAGATGCTACTGTGACAGAGGCCATAAAAATACCTAGGGAAAAAAAAGAAAAAAAATAAGTGTAATAAACAACAGCAACAGCAGAGAAATTCACAGACTAAACAGAAAAGGCTAAAGCTTTGCTAAATGACACGAATTCTCTGTCCTGGAGAAAAAGCAGTTAGGTTCGGCACATAGAATCATAGAATCATAGAATGGTTCAGGTTGGAAGGGACCTTAGAGATCATCTTGTTCCAACCCCCCTGCCATGGGCAAGGACACCTCCCACTAGACCAGGTTGCCCAAAGCCCCATCCAGCCTGGCTTTGAATACTTCCAGGGAGGGAGCATCAACGACTTCCCTGGGCAACCTGTTCCAGTGTCTCACCACCCTCACAGTGAAGAATTTCTTCCTTATATCCAGTCTAAATCTACCCTCTTCCAGTTTATAACCATTACCCCNACCCATGGCAGCACAGGATGGCTGTCCCATTCCCACTCTGGCACGACACCGTCATGGTAACCCATCATCACGTGGATGTGGAGGGGCAGGGGTTTCCTTCACAGATCATCAGCTCAGTGCTGCGACCTGAGCTGCCTTGAAGAGCCATGACCAACGAGACTGAGCCCCAGCGCACTGTGTTCTTCCCCACCTCCCATTCTGCCACACGCGGCAGAGTCCAATTCCTCCCGCAGTCAAAAAGCCACTCACTTTGAGCCTAACATTTACTCCTGAATAGTTTTTACCCATTTGTTTTCATGCCAGCATTGATCCTATAGCTTAAACAGCTTTTCTATATCCCTGAAGTTTATTTCCCTGCCGATAACGCTGAATTATGCCACCTCCCTGTCAGGACTCGTTTCACCACCAAGATGAAGCAAGTTTGTTGAGTTTTCTCTCAGACAGCCCTTCCACCCTTAAGGTTACCCACTTGCTTTGTTTACTCCACCTCCCCGTCTTACACATGGCACCGTGTTAGGGCTCACTGTCACCTTGTGACCGTGCCAACCAAATGTGTGTTTCTCCTGTACTTCCAGTTGATAACCCCTCCATCCTGCCCAGCTTAGCAACCAGTTTCTTTCCACCACTGCCTCCTGAGGTCACCACGCTGCATGGTGATACGGCCTGCTTCCACTGTTCTGGCTCCCAAGCTCTTTCGCAAAGATCTCAGACTGCTCTCAGCAGAGACTGCGCCTCACAGCTGCCTCAGCGCTGAGGGCACATCATGTGAGGGAGGTTACAAGGAACGCACACTCTCTTCCCTCAAAGCCCCTTTATCTCCAGTGTCAGCTCAGCTCTGCAACCAACCGCTTCAGCTTGGCTCGGCTGCATCGTGAAGCACTCTCTAAAATGAGCCAAGTGACTACAGTGCCCAGAAGGATAATTGATTCAAAAGTATGCAAATGTGTCAAATGTGTTATTTACTCTTTTATCATTTACAAAGTATTCATTCCGTAAACATTTTCAGTACTCTCTCAGAGTGTGGCAGTGCCCTGAAATCCGGGTCTCTGGGAGCGGTGGCACCACACGGCGGGTGCCAGTCAGGAGGAAGGCGGGCGCGGAGGCCTGGTGCAGGGCTGAGACAACCCACTGGCACACTGCCCCATGTGTCTCCAGACACCACCACCAACCCTCCTGGAGGCCCTTTCTGTGACGTCCTTACAACTTGAGCAGACTGGGCCAACAGAAAAACCTTCCTTTTTTGTTTACTGGGGGCAGAGGGCTCTCTGCAGGTGCACAGGCCTGCTGCCAGCTCGGCCAAGAGGGGAGCTGGCACGAGGGAAGGGCGAGCTCGGCCCTCCACTGGCAGCCTGCCACCAGGTCAGGCTCGGCCGCGTCGGAAATCCCAGCCGAGGGAGCCAGAACAAAGTCACCTTTCCAAGGACTTGGCTCTATTTAAAATAACCTTCACAAATAAATAAATTATGCAATTTCATGTTATGCAGTGTTGACTCCAATGACTCTGTAGCAGTGCTTACTCTACTATATTTACTTCTGGCACACGTTTGCTGTGTTCACTGCAGTCATTCAGAACGTGTTCCTATTTTAAACCCTGAGGTCCTACTGTACCAATATCTCTTTACAGTGCTCCTCACTACGTTTTTCAGAACTTGGACCATGTTGCCCCTCCTTCTTCTATCCCAGCAAGCTCCCTCACCTACAGCATGGCTTAAGGTTGTTTTTTCCTCCCCCCTCTCATATACAAGGTCCCAATCTTCCCACCTTAGCATCTCTCACTCGGTATCAGGTCACAAACTCCCACCTTCAATTGCCCCATGTTGCCAACCTCCATCCCTCAGGTTGGAATTTCAGAAAAGCATCCTGGCACCTCCTGCCAGGCTCCCTGGGATTTGAGGAAAGGCCTCTTTCAAGCACTAACACATCTGCTTGGATGCTTTCCTTTAAATGCTCCTCTCCAGTCACGCTTACCAAAAACCTGGCTCTGGCTGGGCTGCTGCAGCTCACCAGGCTTTGCCCTACCAGGCTCCTGTCTCTCACAGATGGTCAATGACTGCTCCAAATTGAGGCAGTTTGGGTTAGACAGTTTTGTGAGCAGAAACAGTGTTTTGATTCTGTTTACTCTAACATCTTGCCTATGACCAAGACTAACATACTAAACTTACAGAAGGAAGATGATAGAAACCTGTTCTCTCCCCTTCCCCCATACTAATGTGATGACCATTTCAGTACTGGCTCTTTTCACTCTCTTCATCAGCAGGTCTTTGTTGCAAGAATGGCAATCACATCTGAGTGGAATCCATCCAACTGTAAGTGGTTTGTTAAATCCCAGGACACGTTATCTACAGAGAAGGATGCTTAAGCTACTTAAATGGCAACCCTTTATTAAATGCATAAAAATGCTTGAAATTTCTGTAAGCCAACAATTTATATTAATTTCCTCCCTTACAAGTATCAGTCTCTGCTGCTAACTACGATACTGCTTTTTATGCATTTCTTTTGTAGCTATCTTTTTTTAAACCCTGTGGAATTTTCTGTAGTTCTAACACATATAACTGCAACTGTCCATGGGGTACACATACGCTTATTTCACTAAAGACTCCTTTCTCCAAAAGCTGAAGTAGATTCTGCACTCAGTTGACTTGAACTGTCCCTATGATCTATCTCAGCTACACAGCGGTGACACTACTGCTATAAAAGGGAAACGTCACCAAAAACCTCATCTATGCTGGAAGTATTAAGAGAGAGACAGAGAGCAAAGACTTTTAAGATAAGGTTAGAAAATACTCTGTCATAGCCTCACTTAATGTGCACTTTATGACCCCTGGACAACCCTGCCACGACACAACCTGCTCACGTTCAAGTGATTGCTTAAGCGCTAAATTTCCTTGTGTCTGTTTGACTGACTCAGATATATTGAGAATTCTACATGGATTCAGTTTTGGATGTCATAGCCACCTTCACAAAACAGATGTTCTGCTTATACAGAGGGCATATAAACATCAGGCAATTGCTATTTAGGATTAAACATTAACAGAAAAATGTAATCAGCAGTGACGAAAGTGGTTATGGCAGTTCGCTGGAGATAAACTCCTCTATGAAGCACACTGTTGTCTCCACCATACTCATTTACGTTGCTAGAAGCCTGAAGTGACGGAAGAGGTGGCATACCAGCAGGATTTTAGCACACTAAATGATATCTTACCTTCCCCCACTAAAACAAACTCGTCTCCTTAAACTCCCTGCTCCCAACTTCAGGGTTAAGCTCGGTGCCAGCGGCACCAGCAGCCTCACTGTGCCCAGTATCCATCAGCCCCGCGACCTGGGAACCACAGCAGCCAAAAGAACAAGTGCTGCCACTGATGCCTGCCAGCTTCCCAGCTTCTACACATCGAGCCCAGAAGGGAACACAACATTTTCTGAAACTCTGCAAAGCCGCTTTTTTAATCTACACAACAATATTTACTGAGCACACAATAGCAGTAGCCACGAGCGTTTCACGCGGTGCTGACAACAACAAGGAATTCCTTGCTCCTTGGTAAGCTCCCGCGCTGGTTGACACAGCAAGAGGTATTGTCAGAGGCCAAGAAAATCCGCAACTTATCAAAAGAAAATGGCAAATTGTGAAAAACCTGTACGGCAAGGTTAGCTGCCTAGGCACGGTGTTAATAGAGCTCCATAAATACCTCAGTCTCACAGTGACAGAGGTTAAAAACCCATTATCTTTCCCAAACGGCAGCGCGAACATATGTTCAATCGAACACCCCGCCCCACCAAGCTACAAAGTAGAGTCTGCTCTTTCAGTTCCACAAATACAAACCACAGGGAGCATTTTAAATGAAAGCATTATGAAGATCACATTAGGCAAGTTTGATCTACTGTAAAACACTCGCACACAACATTAAGAGGGAGAACAACCTTTAACACCTGCCTTCTCTTCAAACATAGCATTATCTCTGTGCATGGCTTGGCTCTTAATGGGATGAAATCTCAGGCTAAATTGCATGGCTTACCCTACTAGCAAAGAATACTTAAGATGTGTGGGACCACGCAGCCCACTAATCCTGAACTGTTTAGAGTGTTCTTCCCAACCTGCACGCTCTGCTCAGCCTGGCCAGGCGCAGTGCAGGAGGCTCTCGCCCCAGCACGAAGCGTGGTGACACGTGAGGAGATGCAACAGCTGGAACAGGACAAAAGGACCGCACGACCCAAGCAGCTCTGAAAGTCATCACCATAAATCTTCAGATGCAGAGTGATTTGTTTTCTTACCAATAGCACATTGTTATTCACAAATATTAATTAGCTCCTAAATGCCACCTGTTCCTCATCCCTCCCCTCTGCTGTGTGCACAAGGATCCCTCACCGCCGAGGCTTGCGGCCACCCCGCACCACTCAGAGATTTAATGATGTTTCAAGTCACACAACTTCCACAGCCCGTTCAGCTGCAGGAGGAGAGAGGCAGGGAATAATTACTGCCTTGTGTCGTTCCCTACCAACCTCTCTAGAGGATGAAACAACAGCTTTAATGGCCTCTGAAGGGAGCCTGGTCCAGCCCGTCTCAGAAGGAAAGGGATGATGATTGCACTGGTAGGTCTTTGGAGTGGAGAACCATTTTGAAGACCCACACTTCAAAAGATCTCATCAAGCAGAGAGTTCAAACTCAAACTGGAGGGAGGAAAGTTTCTAATGCAATCACTCGCATTCCCGGCGATCACTCACGTTTCAGACAGAGTGCAGGCACAAGGAATTGCCTGTCACATCCTACAGTGTAACAAACAGCAGTATAAATAAATCTCAATCTGCCAAGAGGAAAGCCGTTACAAACCTAGGCAATTTTCTTCAGGTTTCTGTATCCTTTGAGGAAGTGATATCTTTGAAGGTAAGAGATACAGGTGTAGGCAGACAGCTAGTGCCAGGTACACAGGATTCCTCCTCCCCCTTAGCACCAGCAATCCTGTTCCCTCCTCCTCCTAATTACACACATCACCCACAACACGAGAAGCTGGGCAGAGCACTGACACAATGCACGAGTTGGCAGCACCGAAGGCTGAAGCAGTGGCAAGGGACTAAGTACCACCTTGGTCTCTCTACAAACCCAAGGCACAGGAACCAGCTGGCACGCTTCCTAAGGAGGACGCGTTATCTATTCAACACACCTTTCTACAACATCAGATTTTCCCTACTGGCTAGCACAGTGTGATTTTCACTAGTTCAGTCTAATCTGAATACTTCTTAACAGGTTTTCGTTTTATGACCAGTAGAGCTGATGGCCTGACACATAAGAACAGCTACAGAGTAGCACAGATGACAAATAACAGATTTAAGGTGGAAGAATGAGAGCAGTTTTTGCTGGAAAATTAAATCTAGGTACTACCTGGTCCCTGTTAAACACTGAATGAAGGAGCTGTGACCAAGGCTTGCTGTAATTACTACTAGGGAAAAACACTCTGCAATAGTCCCTGCAGACAGTAATAACCCAGGATTACCAGAACGTTCCGCATGGTTTGTCTCACAGTCAAGTTCCCAGCGCTAGAAGAACGTAAGAATGCCTAAAATTGCATCCACAGTAAATGACAAACATGGTGCTGAATTTCTCAGGGACATGAATGGCAAAAGCTGAAGTTAAACTGTGCTAGAGCTATATTTAGTTCTGCGCAAATACAAATTAAGAAACACTTTCTTCCCAGTTACTAATGCAGTGTGACAGGAAACAATTATTTGCTCAGTGTCTAATGTTACCTTTGGTGAGTATCTGGCTTGCAGAAATCTTATATTGTGTAATAAAGAACCAGGCTGATATTCTGCAAATCAGTGAGAAAACTCATCAAAGAAGATGAAGAAACATTTGATTTGCACACACCCAAACTACACTGGTCTTAGCTATGCAGATCAAGACAATTTTAGGGCCTTTTTTTGTTCTGATACTGAAGTACAAAGAAAGTGAGTTTGTTTTCTGAACTGTGTATTAATTTATTCAAGAACTCTGCGAGCCATTCTAAGGAACATCATAGCTTCTCCGAAGTGTAAAATGGAGCTGGGCAGAAGGACAGAACAATTCAAAAAAAAATCCATCTTTTATGATTTCAAGTGCCAGTTTATCTCTACAGAAAATTCAGCTCTGGGTCACAAGGGAGCTCTCAGCTCAGCAGTCACTTCAGACTTCCATGTCTACAAAACACAAAAGATAACAAAATGCATGATTCAAATGAAGGGCTAGTTAGGCCATGGAGAACCAAGCCACAATTGTAGAGAGGAATCCCACGTGCTGCCCAAGTGCTCAAAAGGTCTGCACTCGAAAAATCCCAGGCACGCAGCTGAGAAAAAACCCACTCCTGCCTACTGCAGCAGGAATGCCAGCTAACAGACCGGACTTTGGAGCGCCCAAACTACAGAACACAGCATCACTGCATGCTAAGTGAAGATAGAGAAGGCACAACATCAGGACAGAAACAACAATCCTTTCTTTTAGCACCATTGGACAAACAATTACAAGGCCCTTTACTGAGTCATACAAGCATTTCTACAACTGGAGGAGTTGGCATTTCCTGCTTGGCTTAAGCAAGTAAAACTCCACCAGAGGTGCACGAAGTGTCTGCATCTTGACGTGCTGGTGACCCTTCTATGTGCAGGTGCCTTTGAGGCAGTAGCTGCATCACCCTGTTCAGAGACGTACCAGCATAAAGGCTTTCCTCTATTTCAGCAGTACCAAGCCAGACAGATTGATAGGCTAAATACAGGCACCAAATTGACAAAAGAAGATACAACCGAGGCTCCTCATGGAGTTGATGAAAAATCAACCTGTTTTTTTTGCTGCTCATGTGTTATTCCTATGCAGACAATGCTAACACAAAGCTCTCTGTGGGAATACATGGACACAGATCCATGACTGAATACAGGAGAAGTCTGTCAGACTTCAGAGAGGCCAAAGTGGACTTTCAGCAGTAAAGCACGTGTAGGGTAAAAACAGTGTCCAGCTGCCTAAATGCTTTCACCAGGTTACTAAACAACTCTATTTCTCTTTGGTTGTTTCCTCAAAAAAGAAAATGTAAAGCAAAACAAAGTTCTGGCATTGAGCAAGATGAACAACATTCCTGGAACAGACTCATTTTCACCAGAAATTTGATTTTCCACCTTACTCCACTTCCCCAAAGACTCATCCTATTACAGTCTTCACCACAGTGCTAAAATAATCAGGAGATAAATTAGGAACCACCCTTCTAATCTGGGTTGCCATGTAGCACCTCCATTCCCCCCTCCACGAGGGCTGAGCTTTTAAACAAACACCATGTGAACAGAGTCTCCAAGAGCTTAACTGAGGTTTAAGGAATGAGGAGGCAAAGTTGACAGGCATACAAATTGCCATTAGCCCATGAGCAATCAAAGGGATAAAGATATATATGTTTTAGGAATTAAGAGTATCTAATTATTATGAATTAGGATTAGAGTTATTCTTTTTAAGAAGAGAAATTACCACACATCAGCCTAATGTGTCTTTATTGCCCTCACAATAGCTGGTGCTGGGGATAGGGTGCTTGAGCAAAGCCTCAAGTCTCATCCAAAGCACCGACACCTCGACAGTCACCCCAGCCTTGGGGTCTGTCAAGCACAAAGTGAAAGGAATATTTCATTCTATAGACAAGATCTCAAAATCTGAGCTCTCCACGTTTTATAAGCACATGGTAAGAGTGTTGTCTAAGAAAAAAAAAAAAAAACTGTGCTGATACTCAGCTAGCTTGGAAAAGAGCAAAGGAGCAGAACATGCTTACTCAGGATGAACTGGAAAGGAGCACTCAGACCCCTGCTCAGCAGTTCCCCAACTCCTCTTCTGCAAAATTTTAACTCCATGTCAAGTAGACTCTTGTACAGAACTGACTAAGGGAGTCTATAGGACTTGGAAATTTTCTGGAACAACTGAAGTCCAGATCAGTAGCAAGCCAACACCAGAAAAGCAGAACATCTCCAGGAGTACAGAAGTGACTCTGAGATAACAACTACACTCTGGAATCTGCAGGGAGTATCCCCAGTACAACACAGAGCATGATGTCAGGACGAGGACTGCTCTCCAAGGATCAGTGGCTCCCAGCCTTCCTTGGTTGCCCAGTGGCTTACTCCACAGCATAGAAAATTCTGACTGTAATGGGAAAAAAATGGGCTTTTTATCAGATATTAGAAAATTAATGTGAAAATATGCAATGTACAGTTTTGTTTTTCTTTTCAACCCAATGCAATTTGTTGCATCGCACTCTACCACAACAGGATAATCTTCAAGTAGCTAGTGTTAAGGTCTTGCTACAGCATAAATCCAAGACAAGCAATAAACAGCATGAAAGAAAATTTCAGAGGAACTATTAGATTAGGTTCACATTAGTGTTGCCTGAAACGTGTCCTCCATTACACCCAGGAGCTGATGTTTATCTGCCTCTCTACAAGGCTTTTGACACAAAGCCCGAAGAACCATAAGAATGCATTAACTCTGGAGAATTAGTGGCAACATCTGAATTGATAAACAATTACCAGCAGTAAATCTTCATCCTAAATATGATCAAGTTTTGTTAATACCTCTACAAAATCTTTTTTTTTTTTTTTTCAAAAGGTAGGACAAAAAAAAGTAAAGCTGTGTGAATCCACAAGGCATTTTTTTTTTCCCCAGTAGTAGCAATGCTATACCATTGCAGACAAGAGCTGGAATGACAAAGATCCAAATGACAAAGATGGGGAATATCCAAGCTAAGCCAAGTGACTAAAGGTAAGCTGCTGTTTAAAAAATAAAACACCCAGGTGTTTAAATCACACATCCATTAACACAGAGCATCTACTGTAGATGCATATTAAACAGAGATGGATATACTTACAGAATCTAGACAAGCGTATTTTTAAGCAAAGAAACAGCTTTTCCCACTTCCATATCAGAATTATCATGAATTATAATCCTCAAGGAGTGATTTGCTGTAACAGAAACTGTTAAAATAAAGAGCACTTTCAAAGGTTATTTACCATACAAGCAGTCCCTCTTTTGCTTAGGAAAATAAGCCAAAATGCATCCTGTCTCAGAGCTTCCTGTATTTTTATGTGTGAAAAAAGTACAAGAATATATTGATAATAGTAAAATAAATGCACCACATGTCCATATTGCTCTGCAACTCCACCTTTATAACACCATGCACAACTTGTGTTCTGAAATTTGCAGAAAATTGAATGTGAAACAAAACATGAGCAACATACAACAACGCAGAATTCCATCTTAATTACAAAAGCTTCTTGGCCACTACATATTTAGAAGTATACCAGTAATAACAAACAGTAATCACAATGTCCAACCAGCTTTGGGTAGTCAGAGCTCCCATTTCTTGGGATCACAACTGTAAGAAATTGAAAATTCTTGTAGTCCTGGAATGTGTTTATACAAGGGACACAATAAAAAAAACCACTCGCATGAATTTGTCTTTTCACATTGCTGAGGGTTCTTCCTTGAGAAGTGGAATAAACATTTACTTTCACAATATTTAAATAGATATACGTTAAACCTAATTTTAATAGGAAAGTACGTTTCTAAAACATTAAAATATTTATATATTTTAAAACACATTCATTTTTAGCGTTATGCATATTAAAAGCATTTGAGCTTAATATACATTCAGAAAAAACCTGCTTGCTTCCTATGCCTCCAAGAGAGTCAAATCACCAAGCTAGCCAGCCGAGAGTAATGCACTAAACCAACTCTAAACAGCGATTGACCTTTTGGCTGACACAGAAATAGCATTTTTCCTAATTTCAGCTTATTCAGTTAATTCAATTCAATGATTTGATTTGCTCAAAATAAGAAATCAATTAAGAAATTACATAGCATGAAGACTCGTCTTCATTTCCCAGTCTAGGAGCAAGCACTAAGAGCAAGAGGATGAGATCTGCTATCTACAAAAACATCAGGGGCCAAAAGCATTTCTCAGCCTCTATCCAGAGTTAGCACCGCAACTGTTTTTAACCTTAAAAGCACTGCTAAAAGTGAAATGCAGCAAGTTTGCTTTTGATATAAGTATCTAGTACATTTAAGAAAATCATAGTTAACAATTTAATATTTCATACATTTGAACTGAATTCAAGTTATGAATCGTAAGAATTTGGCATCAATACATTTCCAGCACTCAGTTATGTTAAGTGAACATTCCCTACCAAAAATACAAGCATGAAGTATTTGAATGCTTCCTTGGCGTATTTAGACAATTATAACACATGCTTACAATGGAGATTGGTTGACAAAAGGTGTTACCTTACTGTAAAAGCCGTACTTAGCAGGAAATCAAGGCAATCTAATAATTACCAAACTACTAATAATTAACCTCTCCTTTGAGAAATGTAACAAAGCGAGATCAAAGTGACTGATTTACATCAAAGTTTCTGCTTGATTTACATCATTATTTAAATCGTGTTTTAGAGAATGAGATATTTACGTATTACAAAGTAGCACACACACAAAAAAGAAGGGAGTTGAAAGACTTAATGAACACTGACAATGATGTCTATTTTTAGCCAGAGTTTTGGGAGCTCCTCATCCACAACTCACCATGGGTTTGGCAGAAAAATTCCTGAAGGTCCTTTAGCTACTCTATTTTGTAACCGACATTCTTCAATTTCAGCGTATTCAGGTGGGAGTAAAGCCGAGGATTTTCATATAAGCATAAATTAAAACCTTCACTCTCATGGCACTGCCACCACAGCACTGCAGGATGACACTGTCACGCAAGAGTCAAAACATTTCAGTGTTCAAACAACTTGCCAGTGCTCCATTACCACAAAGAAGAGAAGGATGAGAAGATGCTCTTATTTGTCAGTAAATAACTGTTCATACCCTACCAGATGTTGAATTTATTCCTCCACCAACCACAACAGGTGACATTTTTCATATAGAATTGAGTTTTTAAGAACTAACCACATTTCTACCAACCACTAGAAATGGTTTCATTTTACAAAATCTTGTATCAGTTTTATATAAACACTCAAGTGGTGAGCGAGGAGGACTTAATTTCCAGTTACCCGGGCGCTGGAAAGGCTTGGCGGTACTTGGCCGTAGTTCAGCATACGGCAGACCTTCCCATGGAGCACAACCATGCTCCATGAATGAAGCTGCTCCAGCTCATCCCTGCACCACCACCAACTAACAGCACTCCTGAGCCTGCCGCTGAATTACCGGAACATCCCAGAGGCTCTGACACTGTCTTCTGCTGATGAGGGGAGTCAGAAGGGAGGACAACCTCTTATCTCAGTCATGGTATTTTTCCTTCATTACAAGAATTAAAGAATTATGAGAAATGCACAAAGTTAATGCAGACAAATGATTTTATTTTTTCTTTTTATCTTGCTAGCATTTTAATTAAAACCTTTTGTCATGTCTGCTGAGCAAGTTCAAAGCGTTGCAATGCAGTAGCAATAGGAACACAGAAGTCTTGCTCTGCTCGGGGAAAAAAATGTTTTCAACTTTTACCGAATCAACGACTGTAATTACTACAAGAATAAATCAAATTTACAGCAGGCAAACACAAGGCATAATCTTTTTTTTTTTTTTGCTGCCGTAAATGAGTTTATTTTTGTTGCAATGTGATAAAGTTTAACATTTTCTGCATGTCAGACAGACTATTTTGATAATATTCTTTACATTTCCTCCTTATTAACGAGATGAGAAATTTGCTATTAAGATATGCAAGTCATCCCAATACATCTTGCTACTGAATAAGCTTCAGCAAAATCTTAAAGCCCTTTTTTCAAACCACATTAACACAATAACCGCACAGACAAAACTCTTCCTTTAGTATTAGACAGTGTTCTGTTCTTGCAAAATACCTAGAATTCAACAAATTACGACAACTCAGCTCATATTGCTCAGAATGCTGCAACACAGGAGACAAAAGCACTTTTAATTTTCGTCATTTCCAAGGAGGTTCTTTTTATTTTAATGGAAGATGAGACAAAAATGTTGTGCTTTTTTTCTTGTTTTGTTTAAATCACACCAAAGACTACATCTGCTATTTAAAAGTACTTTCACATCTCCTCTTTCCCTACTAACCTTTTGTGAAGAACAATTTCTGATTGCTAGGCTATTTTTCATTTGCCTACCTCTATTCATAAAGAACGAAGTATGTAAAATGGCAGATTTGAGAGACTGTTAAATAACTTGAATAGCCTACACACATACAACCGATTATGGTTCTGCAAAACCGAAGAGAAATGTTATCAAAACAGGCGCTCGCTCTGGTACTGCTAACAGCAGAACAGGTAAAGCTCTCATTGGCATCCAACTGCATCATGAACACAAGTGATTTGTTCTTCGCTTGAACATCAGTTTTGAGAAGTGAGCATGTACGTGCGCACACACACACGCATTTGAGTACACATACACACAAAGGCCTCCCATAATCAAATAAAGCTGAAAGCTCCTACCTGAGAAAGCATTTTTATGAGCCCACATAGCTCAAGTCAGCAGCACAGTTTGGACCAAGTTAATGAAGAATTCTCCACTTAAACATTTCAGTTTCCCCTTGACTCGGTCTGGAAAATTACCACAGAAACACAGAGGCAAAATCCGGCAGGTAGGCTGTCACCTGGGGTGCTCAGAGCGGCAACGGAGCCGCGGCGGCATTGGGGAGGATGGCTCTGGAACTGCTTCTGCTAGACCGCTGCAGGAAGACCTTTATCAGCTAGCGACTATAAATTTATTTTCTGCAAAGGAACCTTCTGGCATAATGTGCACAGAAAGGACATAAAAAGCAATCTGTCTGCCAATGAAACTAGAAAGCGAATGTGAAGGCGGGAGAGGCAACATATTTTGTTGAAATATGTAGATACACCACTTAGATCTCAACGTGTGCCACTATCTGACACCAAAGGGTGAAATGTTCTGATCTCTGCTGACAACATTTACGCTGAGGAAAACCTCCAGTATTTCACTCAGTGTTTCCAAAATGCCTGTCACGCTCTCCCCAGAAGTAAGAGGTTTGGCTGCGAGGCCCCTGTGAGGCCATGGCGGGAGGACGCGGGACCAGGCCGCAGGGCCTGCCCGTCCCCTCAGCAGTGCCTGTCTGCTTCCAGAGAGCAGCTGATGGCTGGGAAACCAAATTCACTGCAGCAAAACTAAATAATGTCCCTCAACAGGAGGAGCCACTGTGCCCCACCATCACTGGCAGGGTAGGAGGCCAACACCATCCTCGTCACTTGCCAAAACACAGGAAAAATGCAACTCTGCAGCAGGGGGTAGGAAGCTTTTGCCTGCAAACAGATTAAAAAAAATCAAACCATCCAGAAACCGGTTTACGGATTTGGCTTTTTCCTTTCTGCTTGCCTTTGTTGGGTAATTTGTGTAACCTGTAATATTAAAAGCCATGCAAAATAGCAACCATGTCTTTTATGAGCAGTTTAAAAAAGTAACAAAATAACCGTCACCCTCTAATCTAATAAAGCCGTTAAACAAAAATAGTAATACTCCATCAAACAGGCATGCAGAACTCTACTGCCAGTTACACAGCCACAGATAGAGGAAAAAACCTGCGACTTCTGTACACAATACAACTCAATTTTCTGTGAGGCAATATTAAAATATAATTAGCTAAATATTTTAAAATACAAATATGAAGATAAAGTAATGAACGAGGCCATGGGATCTAAAGGGCAATGGATCTAAAGACACACTTTAAATATTTAAGCCAATTTTTGTCCTGAGGGCACAGGATCCAAAGGGCAATGGATCTAAATATACACTTTTAAATATTTAAGCCAATTTTTCCCCTGAATTTTTATCATCCTATTAATGTAAGTTTATACATTTTGTACAATAAGTTTGTACACTACAATGTTCTTTTTAATTGTTTAATCTTCATTGTTGTTTTGTTTTTCTTTAATAAAAAGATATGCAGCAATTGCTCAAGCCTCTGGGTGTATATATATTAATACAGCAAAACAAAATGAAAAGCTTTTGCATTGTTTGGAGAGGAGACCACTCAGAATTTTGCTCAATGCACTGCAACAGAGATCTGTAGGCTACATCCCCAGAGTAACCAAGCCAAAGACAATAGCTGTGCCAACAGCAATTTGCCTCACTGTGAAGGGAAGCATTCAACAACAACAAAATAGTAATTCAATATTTGGATTGTTTGCGCAAAGCACTGCTGGCCAGGGTGCATACTGAATGCCCAGGGCAGCACCTTGCACCTATCTGAGCGCACGCTCCTGCTGCCCAGATGTGCTGGCTACACACGAGTTCTCACTCTGCTCCAGCTGAGTGCTCTACCCTTGCTTCTCTTTCATCACTTAGAAACCTACAGAGGTCATCTGCTTTTACTGCATGGAAGATGAACGTTAAAACATTTGGCCAAAGACCCCATCCCACAGAAACCCAACCACACCACCAAGCAGACAGCAGCCCACACCGGGCACCAACACGTTTCCTCTTTTTATCAAGAGCTGCTAGCTGGCTTGCGTACCAATCTACTAATCCTACAGTTTATTCACCAATATTTTATTATTTTTAATACTTTTTTTTTTCCCTAAGAGTACAGTCAATGCTGTGGTGACAGCAGCATATTCACGTGGGGCCAATCTCCGTTTTCATCTGGGAGAGGGTTAACTCCATGTTCAGAATCCACATTTGCCTATTATTTACTCCTACAATCAGAACAGTGTAGTTCAAAACACCAGAATGTAAATAGAAAGGCTTTAAAGGCTTCTTGCCAGTACCTATCCAGGAAAGTATATCCTCAATATTTATGCCTTTTCACTGCAACCAATTTCTTTTGTAACAAGAGGCTGCTTTTGAGGTAAACTCCTCAGGCTGCATTAGGGCAGCAGCCTTCACAGAACTCTAAGTGCATCTTGGAGCACGTTTCCTAAAATCCTGCATAGACATGCAGGAATTGTACATGGAGGGAAGAAAACAGGATTCCTGGTCTTTCAGCCCACTGCTCTCACAATGAACAGAATCCATATAGACAAATGCATAAAAGACTCCAAGTATGCACTACTGCTTCGAACTGTTATTTCATAATAATCATAATTGCACTAGATACAAAAAGACCATGATCTACAGCACAGCAGTATTCGATAAATTATTTTTTTTTAATAACCTCACTGATGAGAAGTTTTTCAAACTTTTATCTCCAAGGCAAATACAAGTTCAAACTAAATTGCAACACAGTATTTTAGGAAACCTATTTCTGTTTACGTACATCGAAATAGTTATTGAATACAGGCAACATTTAGCAACAATAGTAGCAAATAGAAGACTTGAGAACATACAAACTGCCCTGTACTTCTGGGAAAGAACCTGTAACTACTCCAGCACAGACTGTAGCACACTCCATTTGATTTTTTCCCCCTAATCTTCGAACATGCTGGAGACACCAGCCCTCATCCGAAGGAAGCCTGAACTGAGTAACAGATGTAAGTTGTTAACCACCGTGCTATGGGAGGTCGTAGAACACTTTCTGCCTGTGGCTCACCGTCCCATCCTTAGCTTTTGTCATTCCCAGTCACAATTTCAGTGACCACAGGTTATTTTCACCAGATCTCCTCTTATCAAATGCAGTCAAAGGATTGCTACTGAAACTCGTGTAATTTTCTCCCCCTTTAGACACTCAAAAGTCACATTTCTTTTAACTCTTTTTCTTCTCTGCTAACAAAGAAACCATCGGGATATTCAGTTTCAGTATCAATTCCATGCTTTTGTATTAGTTTCACCTAATTTTCAGACGACTAACAACCAATTGCAGAAACTGGGAGAAATAACTTCTCAGAGTGAACTACTTACTAAAAATGAAATGTATCAATGAAAGAGCTCAGACTAGGCACAGGGCAGGGCCAAAGTAACACTCACAACCCTACGATCTCTCTCAGTAGATTTTGTCAGATCTCTTCCAACTACTCATGAACACCACCAGTAATTTTTTTTTGATAGCCAACAAAGGGGAAATTACAGAGTAGCACCGAGACACAGCTCCCATTCTGGGAGGACTTCACCCAGAAACATGCTGCTGATGTTCACACTGAACATCTCCCAGGGCTCTATTGCTTCTTGCTTTTCCAACAGCAGCCAGGATTGCACCGGTCTTTGAAACAAAAATCAAGTTTTAACAATCCAGTTTCCCAAAATTTGATTCATTTTAATTGTGACTATACATAAATTCATGCTAAACTATTCAGCTATCTACCCGGTTAATTTTATAGCTGTATTCAGACTCCATGTGAATCACATTTAGAAAATTATATATATTATGTAAATATGGTATGACATTCCATCAAGTTATCCTTTAATATGTAATTCTATCCTTAAATAAAAGCAAAGATAGTTTCTGCAGGTACTTGGAAATTTATATCTGGGATAGCAGTCTTCAAAGTGTCAGAGAAACACCCCTCATCAGCACAGGAGTTTCCAAGCTGGGTAATCCCCCACTTCTCCCAAAAATCAGCAGTCTGTGCTTAACTGCCCTTCTTTCCCCAACTTTATTTTGGGGCTCAACGATCACACATTTATTACCTTGTTTCAACTTGCTGTCACTTATTCCCAGACCTTCAGGAGAAGAAAACAGGTATAAAAAAAATAATTCAAAAACCTCACTAGCAAGGACAGAAAATGCACAGCACTCAACCAAACAACTCACCCCCAGGTGCATCTCACACCACAGGTGATGCACACGAAGACAGAAAGGACCAGTGCACTCCTTCCCCCATGTTAAGGGAAGCTTATCTTAAAAGCAACCATCACTCACCCCTAAAAGCCTCTCAATTTCAAGTTTCCAAGCATGCCAGAAACCAAACATGAAAATAAAGATCTCTGTCCCAAAGCCCTCACCCCAAAGCAGCCCATAGCCCATCCCTCCTTGGGGCGATGCCCACGGCACAGCCACGGGTGAGGGCTGGCACGGCACAGCTCGCTGCTGCTCCAGTGCTCTGCTTCCCACCCTACCTTCTCCCCCAGTACCACCCCAGTAAGTCAGCCACTTATCTCCAAACCAATTAGGCTCACCACGAAGACATTTAGCGTTGCAAGAACAAATTGCATTTCAGTAGCACTGTCCATTTTACAGAATCTTACATTAAATTTCACATAAAAACCCAGCTCTGGCTATCCCCTAATCAGTCTCCTGTTTATGATTTCACACAATCTTACCCATTATAAAACTTGGTCAAACAGTGATTTCTTAGGCAATGTTCAGCATACCAAATACTTTCAGTGCAGATCAGGTGATGACCCACTGCCTCCCACAGGAAACCCAGTGTGCTTTTATGCCTTTTATTATTATTTTTTTTTTAACCAATTCAGTTAACCCTAACTCTCCGATTGTCTTCACTTTCCAGTCAGATGGTTTCCTCAGCTGAAAAATTTAATTCCTGATAAGACAACCTTTCACCCAACAGAAAATGGACTTTTGACTAAGGGCAACTGGCTGCACCAGCAGAGGTTGTTCAATTCCGTTCAGATTTTTCTTCCTTGTAGTCATAATCACTGCAACATCAGAGGACACAGAAATGAATTAAAGTGCAAAAAGCCTGATGTGCCTTGATTCCACAGGTGCTCGGCAGCGTGCTCAGCTTGGCATCTGCCACAGATCAAAGCAAGGAAACTCAAACTGCTGCAGCTAAACAGAGAGGCTCTCATGTAAGGCACATTCGCTACAACAATAACTGAGCATCGTATTAATGTGCCTTATAGACAGCTGTAAATCAGCTGTAAATTTTCAGCATTACAACACTTTATGATGTTAAATAATGCGTCATATGTTGCACAGATATTTTATTGTACATTTTTCCACTTTACAGAGTTTCATGGAGTCTATTCAAATTGCACACAGCTACATCTCCCTGGGAGTTGACAAGTTATTAAAAATTACATTATCTGATCATCTGAGAAACAGAATGCAATAATGCAACGGAATACTACATTTTAACATGCATAAAAAGGAAAGTTGCAGTCCAATTTTTAAGTACTTCCTCTGAAGAAATTAATGTTTTGGGGTTTTTTTTGGTTGGTTGGTTTTTTCCAAATAAAGAGCTAGTGCCTTTACAGCATTTGAACATTCACTACTGTGTATTCTGCAGGTGGAACCACACTGTGAAGAACTGTGCTACAGTGCAAAAACTGCCACTGGAAATGTGGGAATGATCTGCCTTTCCTGCAACTAAAATCCCCAAACGCATGTATTAGCATGCCATTTATGAATCATATGCTGATAACAGAGCTTGGTTAAGACTGGAGAAGCAGATAAGCCACGCAGCAAGCACTAAAACTAATGACTGTCAACTTTCAACTTGTTTAAACTTGACTGTATATTGCTACACTGGAACAGAATGTAAACTGCTGCCCTGTAACAGCTTAGATCATATGTTAGCCATCTTTCAAGCACAGTTATTTGTATTTCAATATTGCCCAAAGGCCCTAAACCAAGATCATACCCCATGATCCTGGATTCTCCACCATACAGTTCCTGTCTAAGAAATTATGATCTAATATAGACAAGATACAACAAAGAAATACAAGAAGCAATCAAGGAAGAGAAGAGTGGGAAGCCATCAGCTTAGACGTACAGTTAGTTAGTTCTCTAACTACTGAAAAATCCCTTTAGGCAGGGAGCAAATAAAGATAAATGGTGGTATTTATCACTGGAGTCCTTTTAAGGAACAAATACTTCAGTACTTGGCAGAAATAACTACAGTGCTTCCAAACCTGAACCTTAACTAGTACTATGTAATTTATAATCTTAAAAATTACCAATTTAAGGCACAGGAATGAGAAGTCATCTACATTGTCTAAAACAACTGAAAAGGAATCATTGCAAGCAACCACAAAACAAGAACTCATAACCCCACAAAATCCTCTTAGATTTTTCAGCTATTCTCATGTTGCAAGGACACAAAGGTCTTTAGCTGAAGACAAGTAAGGTCCATCCAGCCTAGGAAAGACAAATTTTAACTGCTCACTTTTACAGCAAGGTCAACCCAGGCTTCTAGTTACCTTAGCAAAAGGCTGTTTGCCTCTTTACCAAGGCAAGGTAAGGAATTGCATGTTTCTGTGAACACGCATCTTATTGTTCCTCCAATTTGCAGATTTTAATTCGTGATATTCACTTGTTTCTTATCATCAACCATTTTGTAAGCTGATATTGCTCTGCACTATGATAACACTGGTACAAAACATCTTCCATTTCGGATCCTACTTCAGTAGAACTTAGGTAACAAATACTGAATTTCATATGCACAGTGTAAATACGGCATTCAACAACACATAATTAATATAACTTACAACACACAAAACATACAACTTGATCCTCCTTCGAAAAATAAACAAACTGAAGCACAAGTTCAAGTAGTTTTCTATGACCACATTCATCTTCTTGAAAGCCACACTCTACTGTGACTGATTTGTCCTTCCTGTGTAAAACAGATTCTGTTTAAGGGCTAGTAATGGCATTTGCCACATGTCATGATGGGGGATGGAGGGAACCACAACCCATAAATCCAAGCTGAAAGCTTGTTCAAGGCTGACTGCAGAGTAGAACCTCTGTTTCCAGGAGGAGGAAGGTCACTGCCAAATGAAAACAATCGCCAGTGACAACAAACCTTGACACTACAACATCACAGGTGGAGAGACAAAACCCACAATTTACTAAACAACCACTGAGGCTTGTGGCTGTAAAGACTATGCACTGATTACAAGCTCTGTCCTCATATTTTTAACTGAATGCTCCAACCTCCAAAACACATCATTTGTAACACACTGAACCAAAGTTTCTAAGCAAAATATATCTATCATGGAACACTGCCAAATACTGCTGATTACAGTACTGTCTCAAAAGCCTGTTGGCAAGGTATGCGTTGCTTCACAATAATCCTAAACTATGGAGTCTTCATTCTTTATGAAAATAAAGTAACCTGTTGTCTCTCACTCATCTGAAGTTACCAAATATTTACTTCCCCGGTGAGGGAGAAGGAAACCTTTTTGAGGTCCTTTATTCCCACTGAGTGGTCATGAATATGAATATGCATAGCGGTGCAAAAGGATATAAAAATAGGAAGAAAGATAACATACAAAAACGCTGCTATCAATATTTGAATAATGAGGCAGCTTTATCTTAATCAGTATATCCATTTATTCACATGGGGTGACAAGAATACATTAAAGCTATTCTGAAGTTGGGCCATAAAATTGCTTAGACAACCTGTTAACTAGTGCTGGTGGCAATTAGGAACGCGTTTCCACTGGAGGCTTTCTGTACACCCATGCTTCAAAGGTGCAATCTGCAGTATGTTAACTTACCAAGGAACATCCTGAGAATCACTTCTGTCATGTCAGCTCATTGCTTCCAACTAATTAAACCTGAAGTACATATTCTTAGGAATAAGTTGATGTCCTTCTGCCAGTTTAGTATTTTCACTGGCATTAGAAAGGTAACTTTAAGCAGCCAAGCTACACAACAGCATGGTTACTGTAAATGCCCTCTATTCCCAAATAGTTTCTATCTACTTGCAGCACATTTGGGCTAAACTATTTTCACTTTAGACCTCTGCAACAGGCATGACTTTGTACAGATACACATGTATGCACATGCAAGAAAGGCAAATTTACTCAGCTGTTTTTCTGTTCAGGGAAGACTTGGCATTTCTCTAACACAAAGCTATAAAAGCTACCTGGAATGCAGATCCTAATCACAAGGGAAAAACCTGTTGAAAGAACAAATCCACACCTAGCTGCATATTGAGGCACAAATGATTGGGGGAATAAGAAACGAACTCTGAAGAAATGGTTAAAAAAAAAAAAAGACTGTTGAGTAGAGAATAAGCAGCATTAGAACAGCGTGACAATTACCAAAGTTCCAGTTCCTTTTGAGTTAGAGGAATTAGGTTAAAGAAAAAGTTCTCAAGCCTCCTCAACCAAATAGGAGGCAAAGAGGCTGAACATAGGGATGAACTACCTAAAACTAACTGGATAGTTTGCTTCAGTCTTCAGCAAGGGTTAGAGTACTGCGAGGGGAGGGAGGAAGGCAGGTGAACAGGACAGCGAACAGGACCTACTACACCCAAGGAGGAAATGCAGCTCTGAAACACTCAATGCACTACTGTCCAAGGACATCGAAAACTCTTCTCAAAAATTCTTAAGGGCTGTGATTACTGCAGATCTGACTGCAAAAATATCAAGTCAGACTGGTACCAGAGGATTACAGAATAGCAAATGCAAATGTCTGTTTAAGGAAAGAACTAATTTTGTTATCTAAATGTTGACTGATTTGATCTCAGGAGTAATGAAATGTTTTAAAACGTTTCAAAGACAGGTAATTAGAGACCTGAAAGAAAGTTAAAGAAAACCAGATAACACACAACTTGGGTTAGCCAGCAATAACTGGTGCCACATTTTCCCGGTTTTCAAACAAAACATAGGATTTATCCAAACAAAATGTGGTAGATGACATTTATCTGGCTATTAGAATTCTAACACGACTGATGATATGCAAGAAATGACATGTTTAGTGGGAGAATATAAAACACACAATAAGAATACTTAAATAAGGAAAGGGACTTAAGTCAAAAAGTCAAACAGAGGGGAAAAGTGAGGCTGTAGTGGTTATTAATTTATTTTTTCAAGGCTTTGTCCTGATATCTTTTAATTGTGTGCACGTATACACATGCATATTTATATCTGTGAACAGATATAAACAAAGGAGGGGGAACACACACAAAAATAAAAGCATTCAGAAGACAAAAGGAAAATATTAATGAAGTTCACTGCATATTAGCGTAGAAGATGACATGCAGAAAGAACAGGGTAATTTTAAGGGCAAGTAGCAGATGTAGGCCAGAAAACATACTACCATGTACAACAGTGGGCACTCAAGGGGAAAACAGGAAGAACTTCAATCATGCAGAGAATAATTAGGACTGCAATTGATGTATTAGATGGAGGATGCACTGACCCAGCCCTGAGATGCACCTCGGGAGAAGCCCTTCGCTGTCAGGGACGGGGCTGCTGCCACAGGCCAGGCGCGCGGACAAGGCCCACCAGCACCACCGAGACTGAGGCGGCCTGGCGGAACGGGAACCAAAGTGTTTTGCCAAGTTCAACCCAGCAATACACACCAAGTAGCAATGAGAACTTTCTAAACTCAAGGGTGAGGTTAGCACAACTATAAATGAGGCACAAACGATCCCTAAATAAATTTAGGCCAGAAAATTGAAAATTTCTTACCATGGGAGGAGAATGGTTTGCCCATTCGGCATGTAACAGCCACAAAATAATTCTTTGAAGTGGTACTTGATCAGATTACAAGGAGGGCTCTGATGCAATTGCCTGAGATAGCAGCTGACTAGATGCAACATGTGAGTTAATATCAGGGGGAAAAAGCAGACAAAAATTTGAAGAGGCATTAGCTTTCCTTTTCAAAAGTAAATTCTTCAGCATCTGAGTGAAAGAAAATTGGAACCAGTACACACAGATAGTGAAGGAGGCAGACAGCAGGCAAAGAGAATTCACTGTATTCTTTTCTTCATAAAATATCCCTGAAGCTGCTGTTCAGACACTGCCTTCATTTTAAAGACAGTTCACAGAAAAGAAATGGAGCAGGGTGATACAAAGGGCAAGAGAGGATTTTTTTTTCTTTAAAGGCAAAAATGGACCGTTGGTGTCACCTAATACCTTCTGAAAACCTAAAAGGTCAGAAGTATTTCTTATTTCACTAGTAAACACTCTCAAAATACTTTGCTTCAGCCAAAAATCCATCTCCTGATGTACATTTCACCAAGATTTTCCCATCTCAGCTGTACTGTGAGTGCTCTGGAAACATGAAGATGAAGGCACAAGAAATGATACATCTTACTTCACGGCTAAACTATTTTTGTTTTAATTTAGAAACAAATTTTTAGGTCCAAGGGAGACACTTCTCTCAGATTAACCTAACATCAGAGGGCAGGCACTTCAGTAGAGAAATGACTGAAGGCTGACCACTATGGTCACATCCCACTAAGGTTCCCCAACAACTTCTAGATGACACCACCAAATGCCCCCCTGGAACAGGTAGGCTCATACATCAAAATGGGAATCACCAGGGCAGCCAGGATGCCATATTTTGCACTTGTGGATTCCTAACAAATCATTGCTTTTTGGGTCCATTTTTTGTTTGTTTCTGTTTATAAAGACAATAAACTTCACAGCATCCCTCTAGTATAACACGATTTATTTAGCCCTTACAAGCCTCCACAACTCACGACAGGAATTAAAATGGATTAAAAAGATTTAGAGAGGACTAAAATCTAGTTTGCACAGTCATACTTGAAAAGAGCAGGAAGATGGCTTCCTGCAGGTGTACCTACCCTGCTGCAGCAGCCCAAACCACACCTGGTAAGATGCCTTGGGCAAGCCACTGGCACACCTCATGCTTACAGCTGAAGACAAGGTGCATGAGTGAGCAGCAAAACATTAAGAGTCTGGAAGAGTGGGAACAACAGGCTGCTGATCCCTCAAAGAAGCAATTCTATACTCCAAGGGAAGGAAAACTGGTTAAAATTATCCTACACTCTGTATCTGTTACTGTTGGTAATCATATCATTATGCTTTTGCTGGTTGTTTTGTCGTTGTTTTCTTCTTTTTTAAGGCAGGAGGAAAAAAAATGAGTATTTCTAGCAGCAAATTCCAGAAATTAAGTGATTACTGTGTAAACATCACTGTACTAATTCTAAAATGTGTCAGTACACACACACACTATACATGTAGATACTATATACATAAAAATAATGATTCCCACTTCTCTATTTCTAATTGTAAGCAGCACAAGCTCTCCTCCTTTTCAGAAATAACCACACTTGAAACACACTGATGAAAAGGAAAAGCAAGCCCTTTAAATTGAGCTATTAAGTCTTTTGTGTTGCAATCTAAGATAGCAAAAGATGCATATAATTATCTTCTCTGTCCAAAACCAATGAATTTCTAGTATAAAGTTAGTATTGCCCCTATACATAAACACTGTATAGAAACAAAGAATGAACGATCTATATTAATTACTATTTGTTGAACAACACATTCTTCTGAACATTTTTTAATCCGGCAGCCATCCTGGCCCCATATAGAACAGCGGAGGTAGAGCCAGCAGGCAGAAAATAGAGAAAAACAGAACCTGTGTTGATATAGGCTGTTCAAGGTAGGGCTGCTTCACAGGCAGACTTCAGTCCCTGAAGCCTTCTATAAACTGCAGACACCATGATGAAACACTTTTCATTTTGTAAACATGCTACTGCTTTCCTGGTGCTTCTCTTGTAACAAAAGCAAATATACGCTGCCAGAAATACTAAGTAAGAACGGTCCTGTAGGAGCTGGCAAATTCCATCACAAGCCTCAAATGAAAGCGTTGCTGAATGGTAATAAACATCCCAGCATTTACAGTCCCTCTTCCACACACCAACAGAGGAGTAACATCGCGCGCCACATCCCTGCTACGCAATGCTAACAGCACACGCATCTAAAGGAACTGCAATATGGGCAAGGCAGCGTTCATCAAAAACAAAATTTCAGCCGTAACGGGAAGGCAAGGGAGAGAAGTCAGGACATCAGGTGTCTACAATACAGCATTAAACAGGCAGCTATTGCCTGAACACTTCTGGACCAGTGGTTCAAACACAGCTCGCCTTCCTTGCATGAAAACAGGTAGGTAATCCTGTGAATCTGGATTCTCGGTCTTGAATATAATATCTTTGTTTCTTCTCCTCTCTGCAGGCTCAGAACATTTTTAGTTTCAACATGATGAAGATGGCAGAAACAAAGAATAATTTGAACAAGCTGAATGTTCATTATCTTGTCATAATGCACAAGACTCTCATATTCTGAAAGGCTTCTATTCTTTTCTTTAAATATTTTTATTCAAATAACCTCAAACGATGTAGAACCTGAAGTTAGACTACAATACCCAGTGGGGAACCTGTATGTTCTCTTTGCCACCCTTAAGAAGAAAATATATATTTATACCTATGCACACCACAGAAGTACGGCCCACCGTGCCTTGCCAGCACCTTGCTGTATTAACTTCATTACAGCTGCTATAAACCAAACGAAACTATCTGATGGCCATACCAGATCCAGAAGTCCATAAAAGCCCAATGCCTTGGTAGAAGCCTACTGTAGGTATTCTGAAAACTGTAAAATAAATAAATAAATCAAATAGATATGTTAAAAAAAGATTCCTCCTTACTGCATCAGTTTTTATCAACTGGCAGTCAGGGATTTTCCACTTTGGAGGTGATAAACATAAAACTTTGGATTTACTAGACATGAACCATCCTTCTTCAGTTTGCTGTTTGAACTTTCAGCCCCTCATCATAGCGTTTAAAAGTATTCCTGCTGTCAGATCCAAACCTCACTACCTGAGAACCTCACAGGCACCAAAGACCTCACGAAATGACAAGTCACAAATAATGGTCCTTACCACCACTCCTTATCAGTCCCAATAGTGCAGCCCCTACCAAATCCACGAGCATTTATTTCCCTGAACGGACAATAGCACTCTGCCGAACTCCCATCTGCGGGGAGGCCACCACACAGCTCGAATGGCCGCTGTTGACTTTGTGTTCTTTTTTGCTTTCTACCATCTCCTTTCTGTGATAAAAAAAATGAACAATTTTACAAACAAGTATGCATAGAAACACTTTGTGTATCTATTCCAAGACAAAGATCACACTCGTACAGTGAGGCACAACACAGGTTGGTTTGTTGTTACTTTTTTGTTTGTTATGGGTGGGTTTTTTTTTTTTGTTTATGGGTGGTTTTTTTTGTTGTTTATTTTTTTCCTCTGTATTATTAATCTTTAGGCTGCTGCTAAAGACTGTGCTGGCATATTCAGATAATCTTTTGCAGTGCCTTTTTTATTTAATTGTGACAGCAGGCCTACATAGTAACCTGTACACACGTAGAGTTCTTCCTCCTCACACACGTTCATCAACACCAAACCTCTCCTGTCATTTCATCACCCATCAGCACTGTTAGAGCCTTCTGACACTCACCTCAGGCAGCTGCAGTTTCATCTTGAACAACCCCATATTTCTCAGCAAACCGTGCCTCTCCTACCTTTCCCCTGCTCCAGGTCCTTTACGCACACGCCACACACCCAGTGGCTGCGTGACAGACCAGGAATTTGCTGCCCACCCCCCTCCTTTGTACAACTTCACCCATGTCCAGTCAAGGCCCTACCTGAGGGTTTGGAAGTGCCGAGAGCTTTCAGTGAGGGGCCCTGCTGTAACCTTCCTGAGAAATGACACATCCATGTACTCATTGCTCCTTCAAACACCTTTCCTCCGCAAGAGCTAATATTGACTCTTCCCCACGTTTTTATTAAGTCTATTCTTTATTACAGTTTCTATCAATATGCCCTGTACATTTACAGTCTGCCGCTCCTTACAACACTCACCGAGCTCAGAAGAAAAAAAGAAAAAAAAAATGGCATCGCATTTGTAATCCTCTATTCTTCAGCATCAAGGCCGACTTAAGTAATAGGTTACCCACCAGAGTCAGCGGCTCATCAAGTTCACATTCAAATGCTTTTAGAAATCTTGATTTAATACCATCTGGTCCCGATGATTTGTTACAGCTCCTTTCACCAATTAATTACAAATCCTATCCCACTGACACTTCAATTTGAGAGAGTTCCTCAGTAAAGTCTCCCGGAAGAAAAAGGCTCCAACACACTCAACGTACCCTACCATCCTCTCCTATGCAAAGAAATACTTCAGTTTCCACATTTACATTCCTATCTTTCTTGAATGCTCCTTTTACACCGGGAAGTCAATCTATTTGGAAAAGGTTTTATTAGTAGCTTTCACTTGTAACAGTTAATAAGCTAGCTGATCTTCAGTCACCAAAGCAGACTTCCCTGTTTCGCTCTTACATTTAATTTCACTGAATTTATGTCGTTTCCTAGTTTCCTTGTTTTATGATGAATTCCTCTCTCCGAGAACCATTTTTCTTACTTCTAGCCATCTTCTCTGCTTTGATAATATTCACTTCTTCCCTCTCAAAACTTTTTTTTTTTCTTTTTTTTTTTTTTTATTGGCAGCAGGAGTTTGCTCTGAGCCTTTTCACACACTGTCTTATCCAGTCACCCAGCATCCTGCAGCCACTTTAAACTTATCGTTTGGGAACAGAGAAGGCATTCTCATCTTCACTATTTTAACACCATCCTCATTGTAGAATTGCAATGTCATGACAGTATATTTGTTTCTTAAACTAAGTACAAGACAGTTCGTATTGCCTCAGCTTTACTCCCACCTCAAATCTACACCAAGATTTGATTCTCTTCTCATTGATTCTTCACCAACCTGCTCCTCAAAAATCGTCATTTCACATTTCAGACATTATCTTGCGTTGATCAACCCTGAGTCCCATCTTTGGTTTCACACAGAACGCTGTCACGGAGGAAGACTGAACAATTGTCCAACACCATGAAAAAACCCAGCTGACATCAAAGCCCAGAGTGAAAAACAACATGCTTCACAAACAGGCAGTGAGGAACAGTACCCGGTTCATACATTTCAATTGGGGAAAAAAAAAAGCCTATAAATAATACTGATATATGCTAGTTGCATTGTCCCTAAGATAAGCCGCGTGAGAATTATTTGATAGGTACTCTGTTCTTTCACTTATTTTTGCCTAAGAGCAAACTATAAGGCAATAGTAATAGAAAAAAAAGTTATTACTTTCAGAAAACGATTTTTCTGCATGACATTACTTTTTTTTACTTAAGTCTTCTTGCACTGCAAAGAAATCACAGAAACTAGAGGCAGAAGAACTCTGATGTTACATCCTGTCTCCAGGCTGCTCCCACACTTCAGCCCCTATTAGCTTGCCCAACGCTCCTACTTAACACCAAGTTACGAAGACCTGTGCAGAAGCTGGACTATCAAAGAAAAAGCAGTTTCTGTAAAACGCTTCCTCGGCTTGCTAGAAATCTTTTCAAGTGTTAACAAAAGAAGGAAGAAAAAAAATCAAATCAGTCAGTAATTTTAGTGAAATACTAATGAATTTATCATAAGGCTAACTCATCAGGGAGAATAGGAAGGTATGAGATAAAACAAGCACCTGCTGTAGACTGGAATACGACCACAAAATAAGAAAGCAAAACTGTACCAATTTTCAGTAATACTTAAATTTTTGGAAGGCTGTTATTGAAAAGCAAGATCCATCAATACGTCTTGCTCTAAAACCACAGAAAAGTGGGTATGAAGCAAGCTGGTTGAACAACTATCCTGATGTGTACGGTCAGTGAAGGCAGCTTTAAGTACCACTTGGTGTTACTAGAAGCTATTTTTATATCTGCATTTAAAGAACAGCTTTTGAGCATGGCTGAAAACTCACTGGCAAACCCAAATTGTTCTCCCTCCGTCAAATTACTCAGGCAAAGAAAAAAACAAAAGCAGCACACCAAAGAAAACTCTAGAAGCATACCAAAAGCTTAATTATTAAGGAACACAATAGTGCATGAATGCCAGGCTAGACAACAGCAACAGTAAAAGGAACCACGTGAGTAACTTGAAATCCAAAGAGTTCTGAATTAGTTATTAAGTTTGATTGTGAAGCACTCATTGAAGATGGTAAGATAAGACTCTTCCAAGAAATGAGCATCTCACAGAGGAACTCTAGAGAAGGTGGGTACAAAGGCTTGGCCACATTGCAACAGATGAGAGAATAGAAGTCTGAGCATTTAAAAAAAAAGGAAGTGACATTAGAGGTTGGAATTGCTTCGTAAACACAAAAGTTCACAGTCTGGTACTCTGGATGGGTACCCAGACTCTGGGTCACCATACTGCTCTGACCATGCTTTTCCCAGAATTACAGGTATGTGGCACTGCCAATGCTAATATCTCTGAATTTCAACCCGACCTATCCTACCTCCAAGTAACTTGCCTATGTTTGGCTAGACAGCATGACTCCCCTTTAAGTTGGATTCAGCTTACAGGACTCTTTCAGATACCCAACACGCAGGCGAGGTGATCACAATGCCGCTGCCCACGTCATGCACTGCAGCTCAGTGTGCATATGGGGCAGGTGCATGTGGCCATCCAGAATGGGCAGTGCCCCATCCATTGCTGCTGTGTGCCAGTTCCTTGTGGGCAGCACAAGCACCGGTCCTTACAGGTAAATTGGACAAGGAAAGAACATTTCCCAGGTGGGACCTTGGAGGAAAGCTCTTTGCAACAAGAAAGCAAGCTGAAGGCAATAGTAAATTCAAAAGCTCCCAAGAAAAAGCATCTGCATCTCAACGCTTGACTGTGAAGAGAGTTCTGGGTTTAAGTTTTTTTTTTTTTTGAGACAAAGTCCCTAGTGAAAGAAGCAGCAGGAGATACGAACACCCATCTCACCTAGAACAGCATACTCTTTACACAAAGGGTCAGGGAACAAGGGAAAAGCAACACTTTGAATAGTCTTTATCCATCTAAAAGGCAACCTGAAACTGTACAGAAGTCAAGCTTACAGTAGGAACTGTTTCCTCTCTGTTCAATATTTCTTGTTTGAGATCTTTTGAAAATAGGAGAAAATTATTTACAGTACCACTGATGTCAGCCAACTGCTCATACACTTCCATTGACAGTCTTCCAGCAGAGACATCGCAAACTGTCCAGAGTCGCTGCTACAAGTACAATATATCAAAATTAATCTGGCACCTGTGTAAAATTTGGCAGTCATACCCAATAAACTGCTCCGACCACGATGCAGCAGTGACTGACAACTCTAGCAGCGCGAGCTCTGCACAGAGCTCCTCGCACACCTCATTACGGGGCCGCGCCAGTCGATACCCGCAGTACTGCCCGGCTCCGTTACCGGCCCCATTACTCATTACAGGAGCCTACAAAGAGACCTAATGCCCTCTGGAACCTCAAGGAGAGCAATTTGCCTGTAAAACACCTGCAGAAAATGTCAAGTTACTAGGAGAGTCCCTGGAAGAAAACAGGGATGGAGCTGCAAGCATCAATAGGCTGCGCTGAACGTGGCAGTGGGGAGCAATGCATGCAGAGAGCAGCTCCATCCATCCACTTCCAGTGATTGAAATTCCGAAAACGAGCACATCCTTAACCAAAGCACCACAGCATAACCATGAAGCATCGCACGGATGTTTCACTGCTGCTTTGTATTCCTGCCTTTATGTGCTGCTGAACGCCTCCTCTTGCCAACAATGATCATCAAAACCCGGAGACCACCGGGGGTGGTGCCCCCCGCAGCTCCACAGGCTCCAGCCTCCACTTACAGAAACGCGTCCCATCTGCATAACTCATTTGTTCCTCACTGGTGTTGTACGGCATTTAACAAGGTTGTGCATAATCATTTGAAGGCATGCAAATCATTTTTATTTTGTGTATTACCTAGGAAATTAAGTGCTGCCTTCTCCTTTATCTTGTTAGCACAAGTCATTACATCTTTTTCATATGCCAAGATAAATTTAACACGCATTCATTGGGTTCTAAAGGAAAAAGAAAGTGTAGGCATCAAATTATGCCTAAAATGCATTTAATTCCCTCTGCTCTTTTAATTGTATGTAAAGAGCATGATTTTACCTTGGTACAAGCTTCAGCTTCCCCAAAGTTACTGCTAAAATGTTATTTACCTGTCAACATCATCTGCTGCAAACAAAATCACCCCCAAATAACTCCACTTAAAAGATGCCACTTTTTCACTGTAATGGAATTACAGCAGCTCTGTAATGCCTTATGTGACCACTGAAAACAGGGCAGGTGTCCTGGCCCAAACCACCCCTTCCCTCCTGCCCTGTCGCAGTGCTACTGAAGCTCCATGCCCATCCGCCACGGGCATGCGGCCGCCCCGCTCCCCACGGAGGGCAGGCGAGGGAGGCACCGATCCCTGCAGCGGAGCCAGCAGAGGGAGCACAGGACGTATTCCGACCAAGATTCATAACTGATTCTTCAGAAAGAAATGAAGGAAATGGTCATAATCATGGAGATATCTTGGATTTTACGCAACCTCTGCCATCAGGTTCCAGAACAGCAGAAAGTTACACACGGGGTTAAAGCCCAACGGCAACAGCTCTTCCAGCGCTGTAAAGCACCATCGAAACCTTACATAATTTCCCTTATTAAATGAGCAAAATATGTTTTTGTTTTGGAGCCACGCTGAACAGCCACCAGGGTATTCTCCCGGAGCGCGCGGTAATGAATTGATCAGCGGCGAGCTCTGGCTGCGGCGCGCACCTCCGCTGGCAGGCAGCTCTGCTCCCGCCACCCGCTCCGCTCTGCTGGGAGCCTGCGCTGCAGAGACGCAGAAAGGCTGCCCCAGCCCTCCAGCAGGACAGGAAAAGGAATCACACACATCACACTTTGAATTTTAAGGAAAGCAGGGTGTAAGAAGGGAGGGAAGGATCCGATTTTACTCTCCCAATTAAAAAAAATTAAGTAGTGAAGCAAGCACTGCATTTCTGCACCATCCCAGGTTTTGGTACTCGTTCGTGCACACAGCCAATGCCTTGTGACAACCATTCTGCTGCCCAGCTTACTTCATTCACTTTGTTTCTCAATAACAGTATTTCTTTCCATAAAAACGAAGATGAGAACAAATACATACAAAACATTCAAATCAACAAAATCAAGAGATGTAACAGCAAGCTGCAGGTTGCTGCAGAGAACGAAGCCTCAATTTACTTGACTTAATCCAGAACACCAGGATGTTTTTTTCTATCAACTCCACCATCAACATTTTCCTAATGAGAACACCCAGACAGAGTAACAACTTCTGCTATTGAAGTATTAATCAGAGCAGTGAGGACAAACCAGAAATAAAAGAAAACAAGGAATAAAAAAGATTCAGCACTGCAAGATGACCAGGAATATTTTGTTATGTAAGAGCCTATTACCCAAATTACAGGGCCCAAGGTTAAGCAGCTCTCCTGTGGGATGATGCTCCAGCAGCCACGGGGCTACGGGGCCCTTCAGGGAGTATCAGAGCGGATGCAAATGAGCCAGCAATTAAGGTTCATCAGGTCACAGCACTCCGAGCGCCCTTTCCCTGCACTCACCCCCGTGACCCCGAAGCTCCGCAGTGAAGGGCTGAGCCCATCAGCTCCTGCCCTGAGACCCGCAGCCCCGCCAGGCCCCAGCACCAGCTGCCAGGCAGCCCCCACGCTTTTCCCTTTCTCAACCTTTTAATTGAACAGAAAAGCACTGCCCGAGAAGGGTGGGTGCTCCCAAAGCTGATGGCACAGCACACACCACGCAATAAATAAAATTTGCTTTTGAGTTTCTGTGAAGTTGTTCCAGAGAATAAAAAGCCTGGAGCCCTTTGCAGAAGACAGCAGGGCTGAGCTAAAGTTTTGAGTTTAAAAATAAACTGTTTCAGACATACTGCTTCAATAGGCTCCTGAATATCTGAAGCAGCGGTCTCCTCTTGTCCCGGCCCAAGCTCACCAACAGAAGAGAGCAGACCTCCTGCCCTCCGCCTCCTCACACACGCAGCGATGTGAGGGCTCCTCTCTGCTTGCTGGCTGAGGACTGGAAGGCAGCAGTTTTTCAGAAGCATCCTCGCTCTGCTGCCCGCCCTGCCTGCAGGGAACAGGGAGCACCCTGGGCACACTCAGGCATACCCAGCCCAGAGCACAGCCCGAGCTGCCCCCCCCCCCACAGGTGGGGGACCCCTGTGCCTGGGACCCTCCCAGCGCCCACCCCTTCCGCTGGGGTCTCGGCCCCCAGAGCGATGCTGCAGGCATTCTCCCTCCCAACAGAGTCAGCACACCAACGTCAGCACCCTGAAACCATCGCTCCGCCACTGCTGTCCTGAGGCACTTTCCTTCTGCATTCACCTGAAACAACAAGCAGCAGCAACTTTTCTCCTTAAATAAATAGCTCATTCTGTTGGCAGAGAGTTTAGACATCTGCTAACACCAGTTAAATGCCTGTGTTTTCTGTGCCATCAAGAGCTCTCCAGAGTCCCGGCGTGGTACGACATTTTGTATAATCCATTCCCCACAGCTACGCCTGTTAGTGATGCGTTTTTCCTAATGGCTATTGCCAGAGGCTTTAAAATCCAGGGAAACAGTGGGCAGCCTTGTCTGGGATCTCCGAACACGCAGAAGCGGTGTGTATGTAAGTGGCAGATTTCAGGTGTCCCTGCTTTGGGAAGGACCGCACCTCTAATCGGATTAGGTCTGACTCTGGAGGCCCGGTACACGCAGTGCTTCACCCCCTCCCCCAGAGCTTCTGCAGCATCCCGCAGCTGAGGCACAACGACACAAACCCACCACGCTCCACACCTCACAAAAACGTGCCCTCGCGTTTCCAATTTTTCCAAACACGCTAAGATCGGATGCACCTGTCTAAAGTAGAACTGAAATTCCAAAATGAACAAACGCCCACTGTGATTCAAACATCGCTCTATGTCCCCTTCAGACACAGGAACAGCCCTGCTGCAAAACTGGGGATCTTGTCCCCTCTGCCTCCACGCACACGCTACAGACGCCTGCTCACGGTGTCACTCCTGCCTGCACTTAACAGCTCTTGTGATCTACTTCACTGTGAAAAATTCTAAGCTGAACTCAAGTCCCTTTCACTCCAGATAAGGCTTAAATATAGCTTCCACAACAGGGCACCTCAGAGGCTTCCACATCTCTGCAACGCTTGGTTACGTGAAAAAAAAAATGTAAGATGGTGAGATAGAAACTAAAGGCACCAAAACGCAGCTTTCCACCCGAGTGCGTGCCCTTCACCACATCCACCAGCCTGCCAAACCCTGCAGACCCTGAGACACTGAAGCTGAGGCTCCAACTCGCAATGAAAAGCTGGCCTGCGTGCTCCAGTGCTCCTCACCACCGTTCTGACTCTGCAGAAAGTTCAAGTGGAAACAACACCAAAAATATATTAATCATTCTCCCGGTAGATACTTCAGCATTTCTTCACTTCTCTGCAATCAGTTTAATGAAAAGCCTCCAGGAATCGTGCAACAACACAGTAAGGGGCAGGGACACAGCCATGCTAACGAATGACTTAGTGACAGAAAGCTCAAAGTGCAGCTCCACGGACAGCCCAGCCTGCCACCAAGGCAGCAGAATTTAAAAACACTCTAAAAGACATTTTTTCTCCCATGAGGTAAGAGATTGTACGTTAAAAAATTTATAAGTGTGCCAGTAGACTCATCACAGCCAG
This sequence comes from Penelope pileata, assembly GCA_013396635.1. NCBI lineage: Eukaryota > Metazoa > Chordata > Aves > Galliformes > Cracidae > Penelope > Penelope pileata. The sequence goes on from WBMW01001574.1 coordinate 460,400, forward strand.
AAATACTTGGATGATATAGAAGCTACATAATTAATTGGTGCTATCAATTTTGTTCTGTAATGACCTCACACCCAGTGATGTAAGCCAGCTCGATCGGAGCGATGGGCTCCGAGCTGACGGTGTCACCGTCGCTGTCCTGCCGGCGGGCCCCAGCGTGCTCCAGGCTCAACAGAAAGGCTAATGGCAGGAGATGGGAACGCTGCGAGTTAACCAGGGGCTGGGTCAGCTCCAGCAGAACTGGGGAGAAGCTGCACTTCTACAAACCGCCCTTCTTCAAAGCTCACAAAGTTAGAAGGTGTGAGAGAACCCAGAGTCAGTATCTGAAATGCAGAACTGCAGCTCGGTCTCAGTGCTGAGCAGATCCATCCCTACAAAGCACACAGGAATTTCAGCTCAAATTTGAGTCCAAGACAATGAAATCTGGCACGCTGTCTGCCATGCAAATTTCTTTCCCTCCGAACCATAAGTGGCAGAAACCATCCCCAGCACCATTCTGGTTTATGTAACACACACCTGTTCAACACGCACACAGAGGATTATCTTCGCTATCTCAACTCGGCGCTGAATTTTATCGAGTAATGTTTTTAAAAGTTCCTGCTAGAGGGCTGATGCTCATTCAAACAGCGTAAACTGCATCTGACATGTCAGCGGCGGTGCACAAAGCAACTCGAGCGAAAACCCAGTGCTGCCCAGAGCCGTGTGACACCGAGGCCGGGGTCTCATACATCTTCATAACCATCCAGGTGACAACGGGACGCCAGGATGCGCTGGGAAACGCAGAGAGAAGCTGGAACACTGTCAGCTGAGAATAATCCTCCCAGGTTCTTCATGCACAAAGCTCCAGGGAAGAAAAAAGGAAAATCTGAAAACAGATTTCTGGTAAGGCAGAGGATTATTTTGCATTGCAGAAATGGCAGCAAATCTCACATCCTTTAGCAGAGGCAGCAGCAGCACTTTAGCAATGCAGCTCTTTTCACCACCAATAAGCATTCAACCAAAATTGTAATTGAAACCGTGCCCGTGTAAACTTCGTTACTGCGTTCCATGCCAGGGGTTCCTTCTTAGATGCACATTAAAATCATATAAATAAGCTTTTTTGACTGAACTGTTTACCAACTGTTCTCTTTACTATCAGTCAACACCTACATGCACGCAAAGCAAAGGTAGAGGAAGAGCACAGGCAAATATTTGATGTGAACAGATTGGCCCCACTTTGCTCAGCTCACAGGATGCCTAGCAAACACCGAGAACATACAGAACTCACGAGAATAATTAATCTCCAAATACCAAATTAACAAAATGCTTCCCTCAGATCGTCACTTTAATTTTAGCACACAGTAAATTTTAAACTAAATTTAGCTTCCTTTCACGTCAAATTCTGTGTAGATGCCACAGGTATCATTACCTGGAGAAACAGGGTGCATGGAGAACCACAACAGGCCGAGATGGCACTGCCCTGGCTGCACAGAACACTCTGGACACGCACGGTAAGGTCACTGGTTCTTGAAACACCTCCACACACACTGGCTGTAGAGGTTTTAGGAGCATGTGCTACATCACTAAGGCAAGTCCTGGTTCAGAAAGTGAACAGCGTTGTTGCTCCACCCTGAACATCCCAGTGCAAATGGTGACCAGGAATGTGGGTCAATTGGCCTGTACATCAACCCGTGCCGTGCCACAGCCACCACCCCCGCAGGGATGGCGGATCTGCACTGCTTCGCCATGGGCGAGGGGTTACAGGAGTCTGGTGAGTCAGGGAGTGTTGCAGGCTTAGTCAACATATGCAAGCAATCAGTAGATGAAGTCACAAGGCAAGGTTCCAATGACACTCCCAGCAAAGACTTTCACCTCCAGATCAGAGAGCTCAAGTACTCGTGAGCGACCAAAGTTGGCCATGCACGTAGCTGCTCTCCCCAGGCAGCTCTCTGGAAACTGCTGACAGACAACACCCCAAACAACACGGCAAAGGGGCAACGTCCTGCACAGCAGCTGCCAGCATAAATCCCAGCTCTTGGGTGTTTTCAGCAGAAGGGCAGCGTCCAACCAGAACAACTGAAGATCCACTTGATCAATGCAATGACAACTCAACTGCAGCACAGGAGACATACAGTACCAAAACACTACAAGTGCAATCAGACAGAAACCCAGTTGTTGAACTACAGGATGAAACTAAAACTGTGAATTCAATTAAGAAAGGTCCTCTAAATACACTTAAAAGAACGCTTACTGCAGAACTAGATGAACACATCCACATGCTTTGACTTCATCAAAACGCCACCGTTACAAACCTCAGCAGTGACCAACTACCCAGTATAATTCAGGAAGCAATAACTACTCGGTTTGCATTAACACAGAAGCGTCATGCAACTGAAGCAGGTGATGGTTAGCAAAAGAAGGCGGCACAAGGGGTCTTTTTCTACCTCTGCCTTACACCAGTGGGAAGTCCTTTGGCAACGTAAGGCACAGAACATCATCTCTGCGCAGCACTGAAGGACAGAGAAGGAAACACTCAGCTGGATGTATAGCAATAAAGACAGCAGAACAGATGTCTAAGCCCTCTCCCAAAATATCCCAATAAAAATCCTTTCTCAGGGTGGGATTTTCATTTAGACAAAGAACATATTCTCCAGATACTGCAGCTAGCTCAGTCTTTCTAAATGACTGCACAAACAGTTCCACTCCTGAAATAAGTAACATCAAATACATTTTCTTCCATCAGATAATTTCCTCAGCTAAGACACTTTTAGGACTATCTTCCTCTAAAAACAAAAGAATTTGGTCTTCTCAATAATCCAAAAACATTAAACTGCTTGCTAGAGAACATATCCTCTTAAATTTATCTTTCTTATTATTTAATACACCATTTTGAAGGAAAGGAGCTTTGCCATAAACAGTGTTTTTCCCATTCACTAGAATTTGACAAATTCTAGTACCTGCATATCATTTCTTCTGCGCAGTATTAACACCGTGTCTTGATTAAAGGGCAGAACAAGGAAGACATCTTCAGCAAACATTATGATGTTATTTCAACATTAATATCTAATCAGAAAGTTTATAGCCATAAATAACCATATAAGTATACAGCACATTATCTAATACATTTGTTTTGAAATACATCAAGGTTAAGCCATTGCTCAAGATAATGATGTAAAGTGTTGACTTAAAGTGTGCATTATTTACAAGGGCAAGCACCAGCTTCAGAATTTCAAGCTATATCAAGCTAAATTTTCCACTAGATACCACCTAAATTGCATTAAAAGCATATATAGAGTGCTAACAAATAAAACAATTCCACAAGAACATTCTTCCTAACCTGCCTTTTTTTACATATCTATAAAATATATTCATGTAAAAAAGCATATTCTGCTGATGAGATAGTAAAAATAAATAAATTCAGACTGCATTCAAATGAATTTTCAATATGAAGTATATAAAATTATGGTGCCTCTGCAGCTTCAGGGAAGAGGGAAAAAATACAGCAACACTGAATTAGGTGTTGCATGGAATTTATTTTTTCTCAAACTGAAGCAGATTTTACAATAAACCACTCTATTCTGCACTGCTGTCTGGCAACTCTCATCTGGCATTAAGTTCCCCAAAAAGTCTGCTTCTCTTTATGAAAAATGTTCTACAGGAAGGAATACTGTCAGACGACCAGTCCTCCTCCCAGCAGAGACTGCTGCTAACCAGGGACGTGCAGAGAGCAGCACAAGGCTCCCATCACAGATCCCACGGACCCACCATCCCTTCGCTCGCCTTCAGTCAGACTGTTACCCAAACCAATTCAAAGCAGAGAAGCTCCGTTACCCTCATCCACTCTCGCAGCTTTTCCCGGCACAAAGTGAAGTGACTCCTGCGCAGCAAAGCACCGCAGTGCCCGGGAGGAAGCGATGCCCCAGCAGAGAGGGCTGCAGGGACCCCGACCTCACAGAGCTGGGGATGCCCTCACTGTGATGTCACCATCCCAAGTGCATGGACACACAACCGGAGGCTTTTGTCCTCCTGCAGGAATGGCGAGGAGGATGTAGTGGAATGCCCTTTCACGGGTATGCATAAAACTGCTTTACAAATGGCTAAAATGGGTAATTCTAATAAATATAAATGGATGATGATAATAAAATGGATAATAATAAAACTAGCGATAGCACAATAACGTGTATGGAGCTTCACAACCCTCGACAGTAACAAAATTCAGATCACACTGGTATGTAAGCTCTCCTAAGCGCAGGGTACTTTCACAACCCAAAGTTTGCTCTCCTAAACAAGATTTACACAGACACAAGAACTCTCTCAAACAGGGCACGAATCCTACAGCACGCATCTGTATTCTCGTCTCACGCAGTAAGTAAATCAGCATTCCAGCAGCTACGTTAGCATATTAAAATGAACTACTTTCTAGGTATCTGCTGTATTCTGCACTCTGAATGTCAATAAAGAATTGGGATTCGCTCAGAGCCAAGAGACCATCCAGACCGGCTGAGCACAAAAAGTTTTTCCTCTTCTGCTAAGTTAAATAAGGTGTTTTATTCCTTTCCTGGAAGAAGTAAAAAGCCACAAAATGATGGTTTAGAATTTGAAGTATTAGATAATTCTTGGTTACTGGAAATTTAGAAAGGTTTTTCATTGAGACCGGAATTAACTAGCTTAAATCTGAGCACTGTAGGAAATCATTACTTCAAATAAGTGAGAATTACCCTTTTCTCCACTGGCCGCTGTTATCAGGGCTCAGCAGCCAGTCCCAAGCTGCTATCAAACTATTTATTTAGAGAGACTAATACTAATGGGATGAAATTTAATATTTCATTTGATAGATAGATACAAAGCCCACTTTCAAAAAAACAAGTGCAAGCACCAAGTTACGGAGCTGAGCGAAAAGACTCCCTGCCCCAAAAGCCTGATGATGTGGGGATCTGAAATTCAGTTTCTTCAAAGAAGAGCCAGCAAACACAGACCAGGTCTGCAAAAAAATAAATAATTTTTTTTTTCTTCTGCAATGTCCTGCCTGGAAAAATGATTAGGAGTAAGATATCACAAAAATGCAATCCTGCGTCTCCCACCCAGCGTGCCACAGAGGAGCTGCCCACCCTCTCCCTCCCTCCAGATGACTAACTCAGCAAACATTTCAGTGAGCCATTCAGAAAGCCAAGGGCCCTACAGAAGTAACATGAACCCCAGCTCAACCAGGTCACCCATCCCAGCGCTGGTGCGGGCAGGGAGCTGCGAGGGAGCAGGGCACGTGGTGTGGTTACTGCAAGGATCCAAGCAGATGGAAGCTGGGAAGGACTGCAGAGCTGAGCCTGAAGCACCGCTGGAAGGTCACAAGGAGAAGGGGGGGAAACCTGTCTGTGAGCTTTCCAGCCCTGACAAGTCCAACGTATGCCACAATGAAATTGGTAACTGCAAATTTTAAGGTGAAAAGCTGCTAAAACCACGGCATCTTTGATCTACTAAGTTCCTCAAAGAACTGCATCAACTGCTAATTACCTCCTGTAAACACGTCCTGCGTTCTCAGGCTTCAGCTATCCATTCTGGCTCTTCCTGTAGCTTTCTTCTTTCCGCTTTTTCTAAATTGATATCTTTCTTTTATTTAAGTATTTCTAAGCAACAGCAATGTCACCTCTTCACCTTCTCCTCAATAAACAGTTTGGGCTTTAAATCACTCACTGAAACATCTCCCAAACTTGAATCATTCTTGAAGATTTTATTGAAAGCACTCAAAACACTGAACGTTTTTAGAAACATGAACACGAGAACAGGACACAAATATCCCCACAGCGATCGCATCGTTACCAAATGCCAAGACATCCCCACCAAAGCATTTTCCGCAACTATAAAACCCGAGAACGTTCTCAGTCTTTTAACCACAGAATCGGTGACAAACGCCTTAAAAATCAGATACAGCAAGCCAAATCCTCTTAGACTAACACTAGATACAATTCAAAGAGGAGTAGAAGTGGCAGATAAAGAACAGTGATACGTAAAACATAAAACAACTTTGGATGCATGCATCCGAAGGGTAAGTTCCAGTTAAACAAAGCCCTTCAAGAAGCATTTCCAGCTCTCCACTTCTGCTTTTATCGCCCCAGTATGCTCCGCTCTTATCAGCCTTTTGCTCCGCCTTATACCCAAAATAAACCAAAAGAAAAGTCGAAGTAATAACATCAAATAAAACGCATGAGGGTGTTTTTTTTTTTTGCTGCCTCCACTACAAGCAACACCAGAGATGCCATTTATGAAAGCATAAAGCAATCCAAGGATGGTAAAGGCAAAATATAAAATATGCATTTACGCATAAATATTTTACTTGGGTGAGATAAGACCTTTACAGTCAAACTGGGGGTGTTTTCAGGCACAATTTATTACATTTCATGCAACTTGCAGAAGGTTTTCTATTTCGTATAAATCCCTGAAGTACCATCTTTATGAATGCAAGCAAAACATGTCCCTTCATCCCCATTTTATTTGCCTTAAATTCTCTTTTTGGACACTTTCAAGTCAAAATCAATGTTACACTTAATATACTGTACAAAAACAAACAGATCTTTCTTTATGACTGCTAATAGTAACTTCTGTAACTTCAAAACCCGGTGCTTGGTTTAATGAAGTCCTCCTGACTGGTTTTCATCACTGACACCAAGATGGCTGCAGGTGCACCCCACTGGGAGATGCAGGGGTTCCCCACCCTCCTGCTCAGCAGCAGCCAGGCAGCACAAGCCTTCTCCTGACGCTGCACAGCCAGGGAACACCTCTGTGTCCCAAGAACAGTGCTCTTCCTCCAACAGCATCGCCGGTGCAGCACCAGCCATTACTTCTCCCTTTGTGGTGTTCTGGGAGATGTGCAGAAAACTTCTCTTCAGGATCTTGGGTCCACAATCAGGACCCAAGCCAATCACCAGGGTTTTCCACCAGCCCCGAGCTCTCAGCATGCTATTACACTTCAGGAGGCCAAATTAAACAGCGCTGTCAGTACAGATACAGGGGTGAGTCAAGGCTGTCCTGCTGCTGGCAGCGAGCATCCTTCCAGCAGAACAGCAGCCGCAAAGAGCGTGCCTTGAACAGCAGATTTCTACAATGAACATTTACAAATCTGCCCAAGCATCCGATACTGGGTCACAAAGTGGGTCACCTGAAACCTCAGCACTATGCAAAACACGAGCTGTGTGCTTTCAGAAGCCATCCAAATTACTCAACTTTTACGTGGGAACAATCCCCCCAGGGAAAACAATCGCCTAATGCAGGCTACTCAAAAACTGTTTAATCCATTCCAGGTCCCATTAAAGTAAGCTGAAGTCTTGGACTCTGCACAACAGATCTGAGGGCCATCTCTGTGTTTCATCGACAGCATCTAAATGACAAATATCCAACTGCAATACAAGGGGGTATTCTGCTCGGAAGCTCCAAGTGTCCCTGGAGCCCATGGGCACTTGAGCAGCTTTGCTGCACAGGAGGAACCAGCAGGACGGCAGCCCCGGCAGCACGCAGCCACCCCCACCTGCAGCAGCAGGCAGAACACCGGTATTTGCACAGCTGCATCGCAGGAAAGCTCACAGAGCCCAGATGGGCAAGGCGGGGAGGAGAAGGCTTGTGTGGTGTCTGCAAGTTTTGTTTATTTGTTAATGCCTCTACGGTGCATCTCCACGCACAGCAAGGTTAACGATGCTGAGCCATTCCGAAGGCAAAGTAAGGACAGCGAGCGCCGGTGAGGGGCCTGCAGCCAGTGCACTTCATTGCACACCTTACAACATTTGCAGCATAAACAGCAACAACAAACCATCCTTAATCCATGCATTCCTCAGTAGTACTGTTCCAAACAGACTGAGCAATCTTCTTGGTCCGTATCAAAGACGCTTCCCATCTCCCACCACTGGCATCACCCAATGGTTGCACAGCATTCTTACACTTCATCATATACAGATAAGTACTAATTTGTTGGCAGTGCAGATATTAAGACACTGACAGAAAAGGATTCCTTTGTAAGCAAGAAAGGAAGCAGCACTTTAACAAGTATCAATACTGTTTAAAGCTCTTCTGTCATAGTCAAAACTGACCCAAAAAATGTGCATCCTAACCCGTCTCGTTAAACTCCGTCAAACGCACCGAAATCCACAGCTGTTTATAGCTGGAGCATTATGCATCTGACAGTTTTATTTGTGTAACAGTTTATGCTTTCATTATGTTCTGTCACTTGCTACATGGAATTTGTGTTTAAGAGGATTCCACTGTATCATATCTAAGAGGTTTACAACAAAATCCAAATAGCTGAACTCGGACACACTGCGTCACTGGATGTAAGGGTTCGCAGTAACTTCTTGCAGCCAAATTACAACAATATCCATCTCCTTCTGAGTAGATTCACCCACTAACAATACACATTACAAAACTATCCTCAGCACAGATTAAATTAGAAATAAATAGATAAATTAAACTTGAGACACTGATACCTGTCTTTCCACCAATACATCACTAATATAAATCACAAGAAACTTAGACAAAACAGGCAATTTTCACAAGATTATTCCCAACTCCTGAACACAGCGCAGAAGCATGGTTCCCTCCAGGCTTACTGGTCAGTTTGCTGCCAGCAGCTGAACAAGGGGAAATCCCACAGCTCCCTGTAAAGCTCAGGGCCGAGATGGGAAGAAGTAAGGGGAATAAACAAGAATCACAACACAGACAGGATCTCCAGCACACATCGCCATGTGTTTTCTCTTGAGTCATGGCTGGGGGGAAGTAAGCTACAAATGGAAAATGTCAAGGCCAGCAAGGCCAACAGGTCGTAGTAAACCACCTCTACGTTTAGTACATGTACATTTGCTTCCCTGTAGTCAGAGAGGCCTCCTTCCATCACGCACTGATCCCACTCCTGAGCCTTCCACCTCTGACCCAGCAGCTGGGGCAAGCCCCCGCTGCCAGTTGTCTATGGATGGAGTGATGTTACATCCCATCACCATCCTCAGAGACACCCTCACTGCAAGCGTCCCTGCCTCGGGAAAGGACACCTACCTACCCCAACACGTTCTGCCTCTTGCTCCAACTGACATCGTTTTCTTTTTGCCACTAAAGAGCTCTCTGCCACAAATTCCCCACCCGTGTGGGCACTCGCACACCGTTGGTGGCTGTTCTCTCCGGACCTCCTTGGAAAGCAGCCACAAACAGTGACAGAGCACAGAAGCGCAGGCAAGGCATGCTCTCCAGATCTCACATCATAACACACCTTTTTTACACCATTTCAGACTTCTAACACGTTTTCTAAAAGTACCAGAAACACACCCACACATCCCATCAGGGCAGCACCGTCCCTCCTCCTGCCTGCACGCTGCTCCCAGCATGGTGCTGCAGGTGCAGCCCGTGCCATCCGCCCCGCTCCAGTGCTTGCTGCTCCCTGCAAATCCACTTGATGGAAAGCTTCTCCTCACTGCAGATGATTTCAGTAATGAGTTATTTCAGTTCGTGTAACTGCGGTCTGTGGTGGAAAAGTCAAGTCATGCGATGTCACAGCTTGCGCTAATTTCTGCTAATGAGGATCCCAACAGCTGCAATAAATGGGTTCGTCCACAAACTGAAAAATTAAATATTTGGAACGCCTTCTGTACAAACAGATCTTCAAACCAAGCAGGAGAAGATCTGCCATCCCCTGAGCAAAGGCTGCCTGCTGGGTCTCTGCGTTTCAGATGAGAAGCACAGGGAAACACAGCAGCAGCACCAGTGGCACCAGAACAGCAGAGCTAAAGTTGTAAATGACTGAATTTCTATGTCAGAGATGATGGGAGAGGTGAGGAAAGCTGTTGCATTAACCAGACAGGATCACCCTGTCTCTGCCTTGGGGGGATCCTATCCCAAGGCATAAAACAGATGCAGGGTGTATTCTGGGCTTTGCATGAGAGACCTCTGAGGATCTACCCAAGGGGAAGGAGAGGCAGCGACCTGTGGCTGCAGCAGGAGCTCAGCAGGGAAGCCAGACCCCAGCTCACAGCGAGTTACACCAGCAGCACCCATCAGCAGCACCCACCTGCTTTGCCTCTCTGCCTTCTCCGTGCTCATCCACTGCTCTCACATGTGGGAGGACCAGCAGAACGAGGAGCCTGCCCCTGAAAGTCGCGGGGCATTAGGAAGAAGGTAATAAACACCCAAGCTCCGGCTGCAAGGTGCAGTGCCACGGGCCCCGAGGAACAAGCGAGGATCTCGAGGAACTGAAGATCACCGCCAATCTGTGCCTGCTGGAGCGTGAGCAGAAAGCAAAGCTGTGGCCCAGCAGGAGGCTGACCTCAGCACGCCGTGCTGGGCAGCACGGGGATGAGGTTCAGGGCGACGTCAGTAAAACTGCTCTGCCAAGGAGGTGGTGGAGCTAAATTTAGACCATGGAGAAAGTGCTGATTGTTTTATTGCATCTCTGACCAAGGAGCAAAGCGTTTCAGCGTGCCAGCAGCACTCGTGATCCTCACTAGTGAGCTGTGATCCACTGCAACCAACAGAACTTGCCATACAAACAAGATACCCCCAAGAAAAGGTGTGGATTTGTAAAAACCAACCACTTAAGTGTTATTAAGAATTCATAACGCAAGATGTAGTGATGAGACTGCTTGTGCACTCCACACGTGTAATGCGTAGGGTAATTGGGACTTGGCACACTGAAAATAAGGTTCCAAGAGAACTTTTGCACTTCTGAAAATTCCTTCTAAATGCTTCCACAGAGGCTGCATATATTGGAGTCTGAAGCAGCAGCAGCAAGAGCAATAAAGCCAGCCACAACTGGCACCTGAACGTGCAAAGGCAGTATCTGATCTAACCCTCCTGTTGAGAAGCTCAAGTTTTCCAAAGCACACTTCATTCAGGCTGAAGCTTTCCAATATTACTTCTGTTTCTTTAATTTGCTCTAAAGTTAAAAGCAATCTTCACTTTGTTATGTTTAAGCAAAATTAGATGTGATGATTTAGGAAAAAAAAAAAACTTGGGATGAAGATTAAAAAAAAAAATCTTTAGTGATTTTGTCCTGCTTCTTTCCTCACACGTGGGTAGGGATCTCAATGACAAGCTTCTCTGCATTACTGATGCTTGATTTAGCTGTCAGAAGCCTCATATTTCTTCCTCCTGCATACTTCTCGTAGCATAATCATTTAAAGAGCCTCTTAAATATTCATCTATTGATCTGCTCCATTTACTTCATTAACAACAAACTATCAGCTTTCTCACTTCTCATGTTAAAAGGCACCTGGCGTTCCTACCAGCCACCCCGCTTCCCTGGAGCGCAGCCTAACCCGAGGGTTTTGCTGGGCCTTCCAGAGCGTTTCTTTTGTATCCAACAATTACAGGTTCCTTCTATCAACCCCAAAACCGGGTCATCTGAAAGCACTTGTGAAGCATTTAGCAAGCACAAGCAAGCAGAATTACACCCAAACCATGCTGTTTCATGAGTAATTGAAACAGCCAGGTAGCTTAAACATACAATGTTTCATCACAGCGTTGCTGGAAAGACGTTAATACCCATTCTTCCTCCAGCAGCCACGTCATTTCTTTCCCTTTACTTTATCTTCATAAATCCACTAAAGTCTAAATGCGGGAGAGGACTTAATCAGATGGCCAGCAATGCACAATTAACTTACTTTTCCTCTGTTTCAGATCGTGATTTAGTGACTGCTGTGACACACTGCAAGCAGCAGAAGTGGAAAAGGAGGAGGAGGA
>WBMW01001574.1:482124-511616 GCA_013396635.1 Penelope pileata
TTTTTTTGCCTCTCTTCAAGTTTCCAGCAACCTGAGTAGAAATCCTCAGTCGTGCTTGGGAATTGCATGGGAGACATTGTGAAAAGCTTTCAAAATGTAATTCTTGGAGTCGAGACTGTAAGCCACCCAGATTTCCCAGCGGCACCAGCACCGTGCTGCCCGAGCCGCACCGCGCTCCCAGCAGAGCCTCACCAAGCAGAAGCCATCTCCTCTCGCACGCGAGCTGCTGCTGATCCTGGCACGCAGGCACCTTCCGAAGCATTTTCGCAGGATTTTGTGAGGACAAAGAGCTATGCACTATCTTTTTGCTATAATATTTTACTTTATACAAGGGCTCCTCAAACTGGCTTTTTTCCCTGTATTATAAGGGTACTCTTGCAAACTGCTGGGGTGATCAAATAAGCGCTAAAGACTGCAAGCAAACAGACCACGGCACGAGCAAGCAAAGCCCACTTCAGAACAGAAGCAAGATATTCACTTATCCCTGATGAATTATGAATTACTTTACACTTACAGGATGCCTTCGTAAAATTTTTAACATTAAAACGCACCGCATCAGTTTTCCTCTCCCCGTTACACAGGTAGGTGGGCACAGAAATCGCACAGCAGCCGCGGGGCTCTGAGGAGCACCAGGCACGCGAGCTGAGAGCAGTGAGACCCTGCAACCACTCACCCCGCATCCATTCCCTGCTCTTCTACAGGTCTCACAGCTCTTTGGCCAGAGATGGATTTGAGCTGTCACTCAGAGGGTTCAGGGAACTTGACGTGCTAATCTATTGGGTACTTCCAATTTGCTTTCAAGTGTTTTATTACCTTTGGGCATCCAAATATTTCACTGCTCTACTTTTCTTATTTCCAGTTTGGAGAGCACCTACGCATGCTCCTTCCAATCAATCTGCTTCTGTACTGACCAGCCATGCCCCATGTTCTAAGCCAAACCTTTTCCTAATAGGCAAAACAAATACAGAATGGATACATCTCCATCAGTGTGGCACCTTGTACTGTAGCTAGAAGGAAAGATACCTAGCATCAGGCTGAGATTTGAGAAACCAGGGTTTAATTCTCAGCTCTACTGAAAACTGGAGCTATTTAATTATAGAAATGCATGAGTTGGGAGGGATCTCAAAGATCATCTACTTCCAACTCCTTTGCCGTAGGCAGGGCTGCCACCCACCTGATTGGGCTGCCCAGGGCCCCATCCAGCCTGGCCTTCAATGCCTCTAGGGATGGGGCATCCACAGCTCCCTGGGCAGCCCAAAATCATCTCCTGTTTCCGTGTCTAAGTAGCAGGGCTTTTACTGCCTTATTGCCATAGGGATTTCCTAAGGACACAAACCTACAGATAACTGCAGGTCTCTGAGGCACTGCAGCAATGGGCTGCCCCAGGTACCGGGACGGACACAGCCAGGTTTGTGCCCCACCTGGGCAGATGGGGACACCTGCACTGCTCCACATCTTTAAGGGCAGACATCAGGAAGCTGCAAACGCCACTCAAACTCAACAATCCATTACATTAACCAGTCAGAAAGACAAGGAAAGTAATTCCCTAACAAACTACAACATCAGCTCTCAGCTTAGAAGAGCTCACCAACTCACCTAAGCATCCAGGGGGATGATGACAGGGACATAGAGCTAGAAAGCCTCTCAGAAAGAAGTCAGAAGGGTGGAGTTGAAGAAGGATTTCTCTTTAAGCAACGACAAAATACAGAAATTTTCTCCCTCACATTTGAAATGGAGTCCTTTAGCTTTTAAGAGTTTGCTCACATAGCAACTTACAGCTGTCAGCAATCAGCAAAAGTTTCTGCAGCCGCAGACGGAAAAGCAAAAGCCTCTCAGCTGCGGTTATCAGCAGCAGGGATGAAGCTTCTCATGGAGCTGGCACCGCTTTCTGCCTCTGCTGCCCTTCACAGACAGCAACTCCCCAGTGCTGCCGCCTCAGAAACCAGGCAGCAGGACGGTGCTGGGGCTCAGCTCACCGCCTCGGAGCTGCCCGGCGCCGCCAGCTGCAGGCCCAGCGCTTCCCGGCAGGCCTAGCTGGGCCCTGCAGTGCCAGCCCACCTGTGCCATGCCAGCCCACCCCGGGACAGGGCGAGGGCCCGGAAACCCACACAGCTCCCCAGCTGCAGCAGCAAGGCCCATCCAGCTCGTACAATAGCTCTTTATTAAAGCCACGAGTGGGCAGTTTTCTGTAATGAGTGCCATTTCAAAGAGGATATGCTAACCAGAAACAAGACGCTCTTGTTCCAGGAAAAAAAAATTTCTGCACATTTAATTAATCAGAAACAACTGCTGTGCTTACACCCTACCTTCATCTGCATTAATTTCAAGCACAAACAAGACCCAGCTTTCTAAATGAGTGCAGGCAAACATGGCAAGCATCTCTGGACATCAGTTTCTTGAAAATACTTGCCCAGCTCGCCACAGGGCGTTGTAAGTCTGAACTCGTCTCTAACATGCACCCAGATCTCCCGATAAAAGCTGCCTCAGAAGTTATATTAAAAATATTAACCAGAAACTTTAATAACCATCCAGACCGACTCAAATCTTCCCGAAGGATCTTCCCCTCCATTGTGAATTTTAACTACCTACATTTCTTGCTTATTCTTTTATTTGGTAACTTTCAAAGCTAAAGGCATTAGATTACCCACAGCGTCCTCAGCCCTTACAGACAGAGCACGGCACACAGCACGTAGTGTGGCACGCACAGACACACAAACATCAAAATCTGACACCCACAAGTAATAAATGACCAAGGCCGTAAGTTCTGAAGCAGCAAGGTGCACCAGCAATGTGAATTACAGCAATAATTACTACATTTTTTTCTGTATATAATTCAAATTGCTTTGATCTGTATACACACTTATCTTAGTTTACTACTTTATAAAAGAAAATCAAAGAAAAAAGTCAAAGAAAATAATAGTCAGGTTTGTACAAGACCTCTGTCTACTTTCTTGCCAACAGATTTCTATTGACACCAGTTGTCAGGCAGACTGACAGCAACCATGCACTCACTTTTCCTACCATGTCTGTCTGAAGGCCACGCCTGCTGCAAATAAAATACAAGGGCTCTGGCTGGTGATTATCTTTAATCATACATATTATCCTTTTTATACAATATTATTTGCTTAAACACTGAAGGAATTCAAGTTTGTTCCCTTTTGTGAGAAAGCAATTAGGTGAAACCTTGGTGGAGGAAAGGAGCCTTTAATACCCATCTGTTCTGCTGCTGGATGGCGTTTCAGCTCATGTTTAAAATACATCTCCCTGACACCTCCCTGCACAGTTGCTGGTATAAAGTCCAGCGGGAGAGTGACTATGGCAACAGCAATGGGATATTTATACAGCTACATATGCGTGTGCTGGTGTCCATACACACATGACCCTGAACTGCTTTAAAGGATTCAGAAGATGTTCCTCGCTCTCATTTCACAGGAATTGTGTTTCTAATGCAAGAGCCTGGGATGGCAGCAGCATGTTTTACCAGGTGGAAATCTTCAAGAGAAACCCAGAAACCTACCAATAAGCACAAGCGCTCCCTTCTCAATGCTTCAGCTATAACCAAAGAGACCCAAAGGTCTGTGCACAGGTTCAGCAACAGCAACAAAACAAGAGGCACTTCGTTTCAGGGAGTTCTTAATGGGACTTAACCTGCGGTACCGCAGATGCTGGAGGAGAGCAGCCCCACGGCTCCTCCTCTCCGCACACCACGTGCACAGGTTCCTTCACTCTGCAAACTGAGCAGCCACACGCCGAGCTCCGACTGCTACTGCAGGTATTAATTTCTGTCTCCTGACAAACCCAGATAGGTGATGCAGGAAATTCGAGGTAACAAAGGCCTCTGTTTGCAGCAATAAAATACTGTCAGCTAGAGGGGAGAAAAAGGATCAGAGTAAAAGGCTAATATATGAAGCCTATGTACACTGCAGAATATCTGCGTTGAGTCCAGCAAGCAAAAAGTCTAGCAGATTCAAAGCAGTATTAAGAAGTGTTAATCCTTTTACCTCTGAGCTATTCATGAGCAATATGCAAAGCTGTTCTTATGGCGTCGCGTTTGCAATGCTCTAGTTATGCTTGCATCAGCATTTCCATTGTGAACCCTGCTTTCAGAGATTTTTTACTTTGCCAAGTTTTAGTCTGGAACAATTTTACCACAAGCCTATGAGATTTTAGTCCAGGATTAGGATTTAAGTCTGGTGAAGAAACATTTGGACAAAATCTGCTTGGCTGTTTTATTTATTAGAGTGCAAAGTTAATCCTTCCGATTTACTGGACTGGAAAAATACTCAAAAATATAACTTTTTTTCCAGCTTAGAAAAAGAAAACAAGATTTACTCCTTTACCTTCCCTGAGAATTCCTCGTCACCAAAACTCTGAAGTCATAAAGCAGACGAGGGATACAAAAAAGAAAACTAAAGTACAACTGAACCATGTCTGCCCACGCCAGGCACAGCTTTTCTTTCACAGACACAAGGTGGGGGCCAGGCAGGGGAGGAGAGAAGGGGTGTTCCATTGTGGCTTGCAGATGAAAGGCAGACACTCAAAAACACAAGCTATGTATTAACAAGTACAAAAAACCCACAGCACTTCAAACCCAATGAACTACGCAGCTTAACAGTACAGACTGATGGCTGCAAGAAGGCACCTAAGCAGCAGCTGTAGTTCAGGGTCAATTAAAGCCAAGACAAAATGTCCAAGCAATCTGCCTTTGTGAGCTTTCCCAGCTGCATCCATCATGCAATGTCCCAGTAAAGATAAGCTCTGAGCATTGATTCCCGTCTCACTAAAACACCCACATGGCACGTCCTGTGTGTATCACGTACCTGCATTCCAGCACAGAGCTGCATGTTTGCAGGTAGGACAAAGTTCTCTTCCGTTCCAAAATCACCCCCACCAAATAGGCTTCATAACACTTCTGTACCATATCTAAGTCATCCTTACTACCTGGGCTTCACATCATATACACATTGCCTACTGTAAGCTGGCAAAATCATTACAAGAGTAGATCCTCACGGCAGGACGGCTGAAACGCAACGATTAACTAGGAAGCTAGTTAATTAACTAGGAAGAACGACTAACTAGGAAGAAATGGAGAACACATTTTCAGTGATGGCAAACCACAAAACTTCATGTGAATTTAAGGTGTAACGCCAAATCCATTCTTCATCTTTCGACCAGACCTTCTCTACCAAAGAAATCACATCCAAGGATAATTTACACCACACACTTCAACATTATATACATGATTGGGTTCTTAAGAACAAAAAGGCCGAACAGCAGAATGAATTTCCCTCCCATGATTCAAATAGCCAGTTTTATTTTGTCTACTTTTGTGCATTCAAGCCATTTTCCTGAAGAAATGTTGTTCTTATTGATTGCTCAATACCAGCAAGTATTAATCTGCTTCTAAATCCCGGACTTCATGCTTTTTTTTAAAGTTATATGATTCAAGTATCCACATAAATTGTGCTGTCTGCAAGTATATATGTGCATATAAGTGTATATGCACATACACTTTTCATTTTAAGTTTTACACCTGCCACAAACCATAATTTCCTTTTCTTACTGAAATTTTTCTTTTGACTTGTTCCAGTTGAATTTGGATGGAAACTGAGCTCGTAAGTATCCAACAGTGACTATTTAGGAGATGTGTCTTTTAAAGCGTTCACAGGAAATGAAAAACATTTATCTGAATATATTCTTATATTTAAATCCATCAGGTTTAAACTAAAGATCTGTCTACCATACATTAAAACTGTTTCATCTTCCAAGAAATTTTTATTCAGATATAGTAGAAAATGAACACTGCAAATTGTGTCAGAAAAATAAATCTTTCAGTTACCTAACAACGTACGAACGAGGCCAAGAAAGGAATTCACTAAATAAACTCTGGCAATACTATTTTGTCTGCAGATGTAGAATGAGTTACAGCTGATTTAACATTTCTACTAATTCTAATTCCAGGTGGTACACAGAACACTTTCCCACGTTCAGCAGTCTGATTATTTTTAAATACTGGAAGCAAGAATACAGAGCTCGAAAGAATAATTTAATATCAAATTTTCAGGCCTTAACAGAAGGCATAATTTTCCATGCAATTAAAAAGCAGTATGAAGTCCATTTAACTAAAAAACTCAGTTGTTTTCCTAATTTCACAAGAACACACTGGTTTTCACTTACTCTTGAAGGGCATTCAGCTTCCAAGCTTCCCCAGCACGCAGCAGCTCGGTGGCACCACAGCTCAGGCACCTTCATCGCAAGGGAGGGGCAATTCAGCCCTGTCCTATTTGTCCCAATCCTTTCTTAGGCTGTTGTCATATTTTCATAACTGGGTGGTGGTTTTCCTTAAAAGCAAAAACCCAGAGCACTGCCAGAAGACAGTAACTGAACAGCACGACGCTCACGTTTGTTTCAGCACGAGGTCAGCCCGTGGGCTGTCCTCTGGGCCACAACAGACCAGAAGGGTTGGGTTTTTGGTGTTGTTTTTGTTCCTTTGTTTTTTTTAAACTTTCAGCTACAAAGCTGTACGCTTCACACACACACAGAAACCATACAGAACAAAATTTTGACTCCTCAGGTTTGTTTTGATGCAGAAGTGGAGGTCAGCCATAAGTGCTCCTGGTCCTGCAACGCCTGACCCAGACAGGGAGCAGAACTCCTGCAAACACAGCTCTGAGCACGCATGACTGTAGCTACCAAGCCCATGCTGTGGTTTGAAGAATGGCTGAAGGACTAAAATAGTTAGCTATGCTGCGTGCCGACAAATGCGTTCAGTACATTGCCACAGGGATTAGAATTTGTCTGGCCGTATTAAGTATCTTATTTAATATAAAGATGGGAATAAACCTCGCAATGACGTTTTCGGAGACAGTCTGCAAAACTGAAAGCTACCATTAGAGGCTAGGAGCATATGTAATGCAGGATAGAAAAAAGGAAAAAAAAAAAAATCAGTTTCCACCTGGAAAAAAACAAGCAGAAGAAAAATAATTCTGCACGTATTCAATGAGCAGTAATAACCCAGAAAGAAGCAGAACCAAGAGAGATGATACTAATGAGAATCGCAATGAATTATTTTATGAATAAGAGAGACTACAGCATTTTTAACTATCAAAGGAAATTCGAGCTACAAAAGAAAAAGGCTAAAGCAGATCTGCCCAACTACAGAGGGAAAAAGGTGGAATACTGAGAAGTTTGGTGTGTTTAAAGAATGGATTTGAGACTAGAACTGGGGGGACACAAGAGGCAGGGAGAGGGAAGGAGGCGAGGGAGCACTGATGGGCATGGCAGGGCTCAGGACACGGTGACGGAGGCAGCAGAACACCCCCGATCAAACACAGCACGCACAGCAGCAGACAGCACTCAGCAGGGGCTCAGCTAGATTGGCTTCCTGTTCATTAACAAAAATAATGAAATTAGGCAGCACCAGGCCACGAAGCACATCACTTAACAGAGAGATGACAGAGCTCCCGAGAAGGGAAACCGTCCTGGAGCAGCTGCCTACCAGCACAAGTCACCGGTGCCACATGCAGAGGAGTTTGGTGCCAAACTGTACGGGTTTGGCACACAGCGTGCTGGAACTTCTATTCAAAGTGGCCATCAGAGCCCTGAGGTTTCCCTTCAGGAACAAAAGCTGCATGGCACTAACAGCAGAATAAAGTCAGGTGGGAGAAAAGCCGATGAGTGCAGAACAACCTCATGAAACCTACAAAGCAACCCTGAAGCTGAGGAACCCCAGGCCTTCTCCTTGCAGGCATGCAAGCAGCACACAGTGCCTAACGGGGCCGCCAGGGAGATCATGGCCAAGACCTGAGCCTCGCTGAGCCCCCACCCTGGGCAAGGGGAGGAGGAGGACCCCGCACCAGACACAGCCTGTGGGGAGAGAAAAGCACAGCACAAACGAAGGGAGCCAGTGTTTTGTGCCACTGCAAGCACAGGCTGGCCATTAACAAATGATGGAGGAGCAAGGATTAAGAAGTCAAGTAGCCTGCTGCACTGACCACCTTTTAAAAGCTGAAGAGGGAAATAAAGGAGAGGCTGAACAATTAGAATGTAATTGCAGCCTTATAAAACATTTTTATACATGTACACACACACACTTAGCTGCAACAAGTATGAAAGGCACCATAAAGAAAACAAAACATTTCAGAGATCTACGGTGAGGAGCACATGCACTCAAACACACAGAAATCAAACCTCCAGCGGACAGTGATCCCAGCAGCACTTGGGCAAACACACACTATGGCAGCCCCACGACTTTCTCTGTGTTACCTCAGTGAAGTACAAACTGATAGTCATTGCAAATGGGCATTAATAACTGCGGGTAGAAGCCTCAGACACACCTACCAGAGCCACTCCATAACATAACTTACTCCAAGGAGGTGAGCTGGTGAAGACAAATGAGCAAACAAGCTTGGTAAATACAGACAATAATTGTTTTAAGGCATGGAATACTGGGGATATATCTATAGATTAAAGACACATTTAGACTTCAAGTTCACATAACAATTTCCATATGTTTTCCTCTCATATCAGCAAATTTTACTTCTCCTAAAAAGAACAGTTTTACTAAGATTGCATAAACTAAACCCTAGGACACGTGGAAGATGATTATCTTCTTCCAACCAAAAGCAATTAGGAGAAAAAGGGTTTATAAAGAACACACAAAGACCAAAGAAGCCAATCACAAGAACTGCAGTTTGTTGGTAACAAGAACACAGTGGATAAAATACTTGCATGTAAGAAAGCCATGTGACTGTATCAAATGACACTCTACCAAAACTATTTAAACCACTTTCAATGGAGACTGAATGTCATACAGGAAAACCAACAAAGCAAACTGAAAATCATCCACCAAGACTTTGGAAGTACCTATCAAGGATGCAGGGTGCCTTCTTTTGCATTTTCTTTCTTTAAAATCTTAGCTAATGATGCAAAACAGGAAATGAAACGTGTGTACTTGAAATCCATGGATGATACTAAATTTAGGAGATGTGAGCCCCAGCGAGGACAGAGAAAGTTGAGAAACAGGCAATTAAAAATAAGATTCTCCTTGGGAAAGTGCAGCGAAGACATCCGACAGGAAAATACTCTGAAAGAAAAATTCAGTGGGAGTGACAAAGTGAGAAGCCAAGAAATTCTTGCAAGGCTTGCAGTGTGATTTGGTAGCAAGAAACATTAATGAAACCTTGGCTACACATGCAAAAAAAAACACCACATCAAGCAGGAGAGAAGCAAGAGCAAAACATGCCCACTTTGTGTAGCAAACAATACAGAAAAATCACAGAAGTCTGCAGTATTAAAATGGATGCAAATAGCAGTGGGAGGAGACAGGTCTTACTGAGAACAGTGTATGGCAGTAGGCGGATGTGTAAAGAGAAAAAATGGGCTAAGTGTCTGAAAGCCTCCTTCTAACAACCTTTCTAAAGCCCCAATATTATAGCCAGGCCCAGGAGAGAGACTTAAATGACCACTTAAGAAGAGTTCGCTCGCACAAATGAGATTAGCAGCAGAAAGCTGGAAAGGCATCGGCTGCTGTCCCGCAGGAGCTCGGCACGCAGCACCTCGGCTGCACGCATGGCGTGAATACAAACAGGGCACAGCCATCCTGCACCAGGGCCAGGTAGCCTTCAGACTGCCTGAAGGTCATGAATTTCTCAGCAAAAGATTAAGTAAATATTTATTTTCTTCCAACCACAACAAATTCCATAACAGGAGCATTGACTCACAAGGAAGTAAGCCTGCTCTTGTTTGTGGAACACGGGAGCAATAAACAAAAGACAAGAAACACCATACGTGCTCACTGTGTTGAGATTCAAGATTTTTTTTTTCTGATTTCTAATTAATTGTTGCGTCTCAATGTGACATATTTCCACTCTAGGAGAAGCGAAGCAACACAGCCCAGCAGCCGCACGCGTCCCAGCAGACGCCTGGCTTTGAAGTTCACCCATCACTGGGACCAAGAGGCTGCAAAAAAGCAGCAGCCGTGAACCCTCCTCCTCCTGCCCTGTCAAGGAACTGTCCTCTCCGTTCAACATCCTTGTTTTCTGCACAGCTCTAGCGCTAATACCTATCAGTAGACTTGACTGCCAAAGAACTGCTCGAGAATGAGGAATGCTACCCTGCAATCCAGCAACAGGCCTCTCACAGGATGCTGCCTACCTAGCTATAAACTTCACAGGGCAGGAACTCTTTTTCTTTCCTTGCTGGAGCATAACAAGTTCAGCCAAGGTTTTAAAACAAAACAGGCTGTAAATGAAACCCAAACTATTTCAGCTGCTGTGTTCGCTCTGGTTTCCCATTCCTATCCGCAGTGCTTGATGAGCCAGCCTGCACAGAACCAGCTTGTCTCTCCCCATTAATGATCATTTCATTAGCATACATTATTCAGAGAGCAACATTTCAAGCATATTTAGAAACTGAGATTTTAGAACTCTAGAGATAAATACTAATACCAGAACTTTTACATAATCTTGCTAAATGATATTTACTGATTGCTCCTAGCAAAACACTGAGGAACTACAACACTCTGTTGCCATCAGTTTGGCACTAAGGGCACCACAACCTACTGATTTTGTACCTGGTAGTTTTCTCAAACAAAACATTGTTTTCAGGTTACTCTGCACAACAGGAGATGAATGAAAATAATCATGGCAACTCTGCCAGAAATATTCAAATGTTCACCAAGCATTTATTTAATTTAGGTTAGACGTTAGGAAGAAAGTCCTCACTCAGGGTGGTGTGGCCCTGGCACAGCTGCCCAGAGAGCTGTGGGTGCCCCATCCCTGGAGGTGCCCAAGGCCAGGCTGGATGGGGCCCTGGGCAGCCTGAGCTGGTGGGAGCCCATGGCACAGGGTTGGAATTCAATGGACTTTAAGGTCCCTTCCAGCACAAACCATTCTGTGACTCTATGAAAGAGATTTGTTTAAAATATATTACTTTGAACCACGGATTAGACCTAAGTCCTTAAAGAAAAACGTATTTTCTCCTACTCAGTGTGCCTATTCAAAGATCAATTTGCTGTCCTGCAATCGTAGAAAAGTACAGATTTAATACATCTATATATTTTCTCATTCAAAATTTTTAATAGCAGCTCCAAAGAAAGGTATGACTCCATTTTGTCATTTACAGACTGAGGACACTAATTATCTGACTCACGAGTTTTCAAAACGAATGTAATGATGTACCAACCACACATATTTCAAGTCCTCTGTTTTCTCCTGTCCTTTCTGTTCAATCATCACTTGCTCTGATAGTTTTTGTAAGGCTGACTGCAACCTCAGTTTCTGCCTGGCACATCATGTTCTCACCATCACATTTCCCAAGGTTATGCCTCAAGGTTTAAAAACAGTTTTTTCCCCTCTGAGATGACCTTCAGCAACTGCCCCAGTTCTGAGAAATGAATGAAGTGTTCCCAAAACAAAGCAGATTTTAGTAGTAAATTGTAGCTAAAAAGAACCTACATGACCTGCTTTAGAGGCAAAGACTGCTAAAAATACAGCTGACTGGGTGAGACATTTGGGCAGACTTTTGGGAACATGTTAATTGGGTAATTCCTCCCAGATTAACAGTATACAAGATTCTTGCTTACCATCTAAAATACTTCCCTTAAATAGTAAAGCTATCAAGCAGGTATAGACAGACCTTTTGATACAGTAGTTAACACAGGATATAAGATAGATTTTAACGGTCCTGACCTAATGTCCACAGAAGCCAATAGGAATTTTTGCACTGACTTAGCAGAAATCACATCAGATACCAATATTAATCTAAATATTAAAATCCATTACATTTCTACCTGCAGATAAAAAGTCTATTTAAAAGTCTGCTCAATCTGCCAGCTCCCTACAGGAAGGCTATGTCCTCTAAATTTCGCTGACCTCAGTGGTGCACAGGATGTCCAGCCACAGAGGAAGCTACGAGCAAGGCACCACCAGCCTGGAAGCCCGCTCAGCAGCACCCATCTGTTACAAAGGCACTGAGAAGTTCAGAGGAAAATGTACGAGCTCCCAACAGAGAAGACTACCTAGGTTCAGTTTAAGCACTGTCCTGGTCTTATAAGACTTAGGAACTGCTCAAAAAAACAAATCTGTGTTTTATTTTAAGTGTTTTCTCTACTCCCAATATCCATGAACAGCTAACTCTCTTCTGAGCTTTAAAAGCTGCTGCCCTGATCTGACCTCCCATGCAAACACCTGCTCAGGTGCTCCTGCATGCACCGTAAAAAGGAGTTTCCTTTCACCAATCTTGAATTGACCAATTCTCAATTGTTTCATATTTCCTTTGTATCTCACAAGAACAGACTCTTGACCTAGATTTCCTAAATAATTTACTGTGTTCTAGAATTACTCTCCTTCTGATTGCCTTTTTTTTGATGTGAAACAGTCCAGCTTTTCTTCACGTAAAGTTTCCCCAGCCACAGATTATTATTGCCCACCTTTCCTGACATCTCTTAATTTCTTACGTGAAGCTCCCAAATAAAATTCAGATAGCATTTAAGTATTACTGGAGTTTGAGATCTGAAGAACTTCTGTTTCACTGGAAGTATTTTGACCAGTTTGGAGGCATGTCAAATGATATTTTTATTACTTTCAGAATTTGTAACATTGATTGAGTTACCCCCAGTCAGTCTTCTGTATCAATAATATCAAAAAGACACCTAGGGAGCAGTTTCAGACAGATTAAACTGCTCGAAGTGGCTTAAGATTTTGCTTGTGTTGTTTGCAACATGTATTCTTAGGCATTTGAAGCACTATAAATATTTTGCATCATGCTGTGAATGAGTCAAATGCTGTTTTCCAGGCAAAAATGAAGAAATATACAACCAGGCAGTGTTTCACTTCCCGTAGTATTCTCTGCAACAAATTATTCGTAGCTACAAGTAGCCTTCGGCATTAGCAATACTGGTGAAAACGGGCAGCCGCAGAACCTGTGCACAAACACGGCAGCTCGGTTGACTTGCAGGAGGAGAACATCCTCCCAACCACCCCACTTCCCAGCTCAGCCCGAGCATGCACTGTTGTCCATTTTGAGAGCTGCTGGGTACCTCTGCACTGGGGCCTATGCTACAAAGACAACCACCCACACGAGTTGCCCACACGAGCAAAGCCTTCCCGACATCTTGGGCAAACCAGGTGGCTTCTGCTCTGAAGCTCGAGGCACACAAAGGATAACAGGTTCCTCAGTCTGTTAGAGCAAGGCACAGCCTTGGCCCTGAGGAGAGCCTTGGGACAATTCCTAACCTGGAGGAAAGACTGACTCCCAGCCAGAGGCTGTCGGCCTCTCCCTGGCTTCCGGCTGAGGCGATCACTGCTAGAGGCCGTGATCCGCATGGGGAAACCTTGAGCACAATGCTTCTGAGACACAGCATGACCAAAATCACGTCCTACCAGCTCAGAGGAACACGTTTATCCATATCTCGTGGGAACTAAGGGCAATGACATGAGTACGGACACACCAACTCCTTGCAGTACAGTCCGACAACTACCATGGGGCAAACTGTCGATAAGCTGAAGACAAACCCAGCCTCTCTCATGCACCCCACGACTAAAGGGACTGAAGACCGTTCAGCTGGTTTGGAGATTGTCCAAAACACCACTGTGATCCTAAAAGAACACAGGTCTCACCAGCAATCAGTTCAAATTTGCCCTCAACAAAACACAGGTAAAGGTTTGGATTTGTTATTTCTGGCATTCTACCAAGGAATAAAATAAAAAAGGCTATCAGGCAAGATACGAGAAATGACTGTACTGCAAATCACTTATCACGAGCCAGTTACCCAGACAAAGAAATGAGCCAGCACACATCCCAGGCAAAAATCAAGTTAAAGACTCATGACTGATGCCTAAGCACAACCTCAACTCCAGGCCACATCCCAGACAAAATCAAACAATTCCAAGTCTGAGTCTATTATGAGCTACAGCTCCAGGACAGCAGTCTCTGTTGTGAAGACAATTCTACAACCACCTTTGTCAGCCTGGGCTTGGTAACGAGCTAGCCTCCTCTACAGAGGATCCACAATTATGCTCTTGCCAAAGGTTCTCCAACAGTGGGAGTGAATCTCCTTTCTCTAAAAGTAGGGGGACAAGGTGTCCCCTAAAGATATTTCTATGTCTAAAGAGAATCCAGCATTTCCCAATGGTGAGCTCATCTCCATTATGCAGTTCTCCAGTGGATACGTGCACTTTCAGAACAACCACTGTTACATGCTATTTTTGCTAAGCAAATCATAGCTTTGCCATAAAATTAACATCATTCTTTTTCAACACCTTTGCAAACATGATACATTGGCTGTGGGAGAAGTTTAGGGAGCAATTTCTCTTCAAAATAAGCACTTAATAATTGTTGAAGTCACAGTATGACCCATTCCCTTCACTAAATAGTTTAAATTTTGCAAAGCATTTGTGATTATAGCCAAAATAATTAAAAAGTGAGCATAGAGTTAATGTTTATTTTCCACTACTTTAAATACACTTCCATTTGTGCAGCCTACTCTACCCACCTTTATATCCACAGTCCTAAAGCACAGAGTCTAAGAGCTAAACAAAACACGTTCTTTTCTTACAATCATCTTTTGTCACCAGTCATGCCTATATTCACACTGACATTTTCAAATCCATCATAAAAGTTACGTTTGTTTCTCCTAGAATAGAACATTTTTTCTCCATGAACTATGCATTAATGGAATTAATCTTTAAAGTAGTTATTTGAAATCCTGATCATACTACATTTTACTAAAGAATCAAAAAGCTAGGCAACTAGAAGAAAAATAAGTTGAGGAAAATAAGTGAATTATTTAACAACATCACTCCAGAAGGAGCTTTCCTGCGTAAACTTACTGAATAGAGAAGCTATTAATGATCCTCAGTTAGTTAGACACACTGAATTAGCACTGTTTTAAAAATGAATTATAAAGCTGTTTGAAAAAAGAAAATCTGAGTTTGTGAGAATCCAAACACCATACTGGTATTGAAAAGTAGGCCACAGATACGCCTATTACACAGCCTCACAAGAACAGGGAAAATTTCTAGTCCTGAATGACATTTTACTGGCCTGTCCATGAAAGAAAAATTATTTTGACATGTAGCACTAGACAGAAGCAGCAGAGCAAATCTCTTCTGAAATACGTAAGGCAGACAGATCTACCTAGGCGGATGAAGATATTTACAGAATAGATGGAAATCATTAATATTGTACTACGTTTTTAAAAGAAAGCATGGATTTTTTTTTCCATCAATCTTGAGTATTAGTTCTCTTAGAAGAATTCAAAGAAATCTTTA
Organism: Penelope pileata; assembly: GCA_013396635.1. NCBI lineage: Eukaryota > Metazoa > Chordata > Aves > Galliformes > Cracidae > Penelope > Penelope pileata. Next base: position 497,397 of record WBMW01001574.1, read on the forward strand.
TCTTCTACTACTATTTCTCATACATGTCTATAACATTCACAAGGTTTACTCCTTTCAACTAAAATCAGATCTTTTCATTTTATAAAGTGGCATTTTTTGCTTCTGATCCAATAAGATAAAAAGCACTGAAGATCACCGTCTCTCAGAGCCTTTCAGGGGTCTGATGTCAAAAAGAGCCCCAAGATATGATCTGTTCTGTCAACAAATTGGCACACTTGCAAACATTGCACTTTTGCACACACTAATAATGTGTTTGAAGATCCTGATCAGCATTTCCCATACAAAAGCACTCACTCCAACAGCACAGAAAACAAAAGATTTCCACAAAAGCAGAGGAATCAGCTGTCACAGGTCTCTGTGCAAGTAACACCCTCACCCATTGAGCCTAAGGAAGAACTTCTGCTCCAGCTCTAACTCATGCCACCTTCCTTTCCTCAACACATCTTCTAATTCTTCTCTAAATGCATAACTGAGTCAACAATTTCTACTTCTCTGCACATCTGGGCGATTTCTACACTCCAAGGCATGTCGAGATTACGACCCTGGTAACGATGCTGCCCACGCACTTCTGACAAGGAGCTCCCTGGTTCCTACCACGCCAGGAGGGAGCTCCGTACTGACCTTAGCAGCAGGTCGGTTGTGCAAGGGAGGCACCACCCCTGCATGAGGGACTGCTTGTACCTGCTTGGGCACTGCTGCCATTGAGCTATATTTGAACAGCATCTACTGAAGCTCACTAAAATCCTCACTGAAATGAGCAGAGTGCTAGTTTTCTCTTATTTTTCCAAGCTAGAGCCTTCCACAAATTGCTTTAACAATTGCTGAGGTCAGTGCCAGCAGGTGGTGGCCACAGCTGGGAGACAGGTGGGCTGTGCCCCTAATGGCTCACCAGTGGCAGAACAAGAACAGCTCGCTCCCTGCGCTCTCACAGCACAGTTCCATCCCCTTGGGCATTCGCAGCACCCATGAACTGCTTTAATCCACTACCCAGCAAAAAGCTATTCAGCTCTCCCCATCCCCCTTTAAGTTGTTTTTCTGCTGCTTCAGTGAAATGGCCCAACACCAAAATAGCATAAGGTAAGCCGCAGCAGCTGGGAAGAGGAATGGGTAAGCAGCAGCTCCTCTTTTCTGCTTTCAGCTTTAGCCAACTGCAGCTTATCTATTCATTGCTCTTGCTCAAGAAAGTAAGTTCCGTGCATAAGGCTTTACTGCAGAGGGCATGCCTGATGTTAAGCAAACCGGGACACAAAGTTCACAGAGTTCAGGGCATAGCACAGGACATGAATGTAAAAACGGATGCACTGGGACCCACGGTAGGTCCTGCCAGCCCAATTGTCTCTATTGAAGCCTGTAAGCAAACAGCTACAGAAAAGCTGTAAGACAAGCACATCTGCACTTCCCCAGGCACCTCCGTGGCCTCCAGTACTCTCAGCGGTGGGGACTTTCTTAGCCTGGTGCCTTTTGTCTATGGAGTAATGCCCAGAAGATCTCTCTCAGGAGTTCCACGAGTTACCATACCCAGCGGGAAGAACCGTTTCCTCCTGCCAGAGTTTGAACATAGCTCCTAAATTTAGTTGACCTTCCCTTGCCCTTCTATGGAGTTGAAGCAGTCAAGCCCTCTTCAAACCACTCATTTCACAGACCTCTGTCACACCTTCCCTCAGCCAGCCCTTTCCCAGTCATTCAGCACACGGAAACCATTACAGATCTCCGGTGACTATGGTGCATTTCTCCACACTCCTAGCTATCCTATATTCTTTTCAGATGATGAAAGGGGAGAAGAAACATTATTTAAAGTATGGACAAACCATGGATTTAGACATGGCACAATAATGGCCTGTATTTTGTTCTTCACTCTTTTCACAGCACTTCAAAAGATTAGATATGCTTTCTTTGATCACCGCTAAGCACAGAGCTGGTGGTTTTGTGGTCTCGTCTGTCAGTCTCAAGATCTCACCTGGAGAGGTGGCAGGCACTCTGGAGTCCACCACATTGCACGAGAAGTTCAGACTGTTTCCTGCTTCCAGTACAAATCATCTCACATTTACCTACACTGAATAGCTATCACACACTCTATCATTTTACGCTGAATCAGGGAAATTGAACACATTTCATGAATTATTTCAGTTAAAACCTGGAAGTTGCATTGATCACTGAAAACAAGCCAGCCATAAGAAAACCTGTATGTGGAACAAACAGTTGCTGAAGCAAACACAGCACGCGGGACAGGGCACTCCTCCTAATGGGCAGCGCACGCAATTAGGAGCTCTTCGGGGCTTTGATCCTTCAGCTATTTGAAACCACACAAAAGCTGAATGAAGAAGGTACAAGATCCCAAAGGAGTCAGATTCCCACTTCCCCGCAGCAAGCTTCTAAAGTTCTCTTTTTATGACCACCTTCCACCAAAATAAATAAATCACTTCTAAGCAAAAAATGTAAACCGAGGCATTTCCACTCAATTCCTTTCATGTCTTTCCACCACCTCATCTGAAGTCACATGCTCAGTCCTGACCTTTCCAGATTTTCCTCTCTGCCTCGCCACACTTATTCAGACTATCAAATTCATTTAGTGAAACTATCCTATCCTTTCACACTTGACTCTTTTCACAGACAAGCAGTTCATTTTCATGCAGACCCACTTTTAACTTCAAAAGGTTGCTTTGTATCTCAGCTTCTGATGTCCCTTGTTTAAAACACTTTCAAAGAAGGATCTGAAAAATGTTGTAGCTGGGAACTCAGCATCTTCTCTGTCCCTTCTCCAAAAAAAATGGGAAAAAAAACACCATTAAACCAAGCAAGAGGTCATGCACTCATACAGGACTTCTCCAGCTCACCATCAGGTTTTAGCTCTTCTGCACACAGCCAAGGTCACAGCGAGCGCTTGGAGAACCAACGCCTGCCAGGTGGGGCTGGTCTCCTGGAGCGACCCTCATGGTGACACGTTCTTTACATTAACCCTGCTCAGAAGGTCCAATGGGAACAAGAAGGGGCAACTGGTGGCCCCCACCAGCACATCTGCACACCGTGCCATCGGGAAGTGTTGCAAAGCTCAACACTGCATCTTACTCCACACCCAGCCAAAACACTTTTTACCCACTCTGAGATGCTTCAGTGATCATGCAAAACCAGCTGAATTAACAAGACTATATGCAAATCCATAAAGCAATTAGGTGGAAAGATAGAGCAGAGTGGCTGAAAAACTCACACCTCTTAAGCACAGCTAGAGAATACATTTGTGTCATGGCAAATCACTGCGAAAACTAACGAAGTAGCTTCATTCACCAAAACGTTTTTCACTTTGACGCTACACATACAGGGGAACACTTGTTCATTGCTCACTCCAGAATTAAAGTTTAGGAATCCTCCTCAATTTAAAAAATTTATAACTCAGCAGTTTCAGGGGAAAAAAACCATACTGAAAAGAGTAGTACAACTCACTGAACTTCTCATTAGTTTTCTTGTGAAATATCTGAGTTTCCAAAAGACAACTTTTAAGTTAATTATGCACAATTTGGACGCTCCAAAGTCAGGAGCTCAGAGCTGAATCCTGTCTAGTCGCTTTCACAAAACCTGCATGATTAAAACATTATAATCATGCTGTTTTCTTGCCAGAATAGGAAGGGGAGAAGAAAAAGGTACTATCAGCATTTTTAAAACCACATTTTAGTCCCAAGAGGATTTTCTGTACTGGCTTTTTCTCCCACAAAATTTACCAGTCATATTTCCAGCACAACAGCCACGGCTACGGCTCCAGCAGTGCACTGAACTAAGCCAGAATTGCAGCCACTATTCTCATTTTCCCCAGATTTTGGCAAGAGTAGGAATTTTACCTAGTAGTAATACAGGGAGTTGGCACAGATCTTCAGAAGGGTAGGACTGAGTTTGTCAACTTAAACACCTGGTCCCCTTCCCCTGAATCAAAATGGAAATACAACAATTGAAAGCATCGTTTTACATGAGTTTTTGTAACGGGAAAAGTCCCCAAACTCTTACGACTACTCCATTCGATCTTCTCTTTCTCTCTCCGGCTCCTTTCCAGCCTTCTCACTCTCAGGCTTCTCACCAATCTTCTCCTTCTCTCAAGCTCCAGCTTCTCGAGCTACTTCTTAGTCTTCTCTTTCTGTCAAGCTACTTTCTTCTCTGCCTGGCTGGCCTTTATCTAAGCCTACGATCTTCTCTTTCTCTCTCCGGCTCCTTTCCAGTCTTCTCACTCTCAGGCTTCTCACCAATCTTCTTCTCTCAAGCTCCAGCTTCTCGAGCTACTTCTTAGTCTTCTCTTTCTGTCAAGCTACTTTCTTCTCTGCCTGGCTGGCCTTTATCTAAGCCTAGGGCAACCCCACCCCAGGCCCACCCCTTCTGCTCACAGGTGGAAGTGATCTACCTGTATTCCCCAGGCCAGCCATGCCCCTCCACCATGTGCTCAATCATCAGTTCATGCTGTGATCAACTCTTTCCCTACAGCTTTACTTTCTTACAGCAGGCATCTTACATCAAAACCACAGCAGTGAAAAAGTCAAACAATTTTCCAGCTGACTGCAACACCCATTGATAAACAAAAGCGGTTCAAGACAAAATCACGTCTTGAGTATTAAAACACTGGTCAAGCTGCTGACAAGGAGACAAATGAGTTCTTAAACCATTAATGTAAGCTTACACAAAATTAAAAATGATTCTATTGAAAGAAATTTGTACAATGGTGATATGTCTCTTCCAGCGCAATGCTTCATTTTGATTTTTTGAGAAGTTATTAGAACAGAACATCTCCACTCGCTGGAATTCCATTTAATTTGTTATTGCAATGTTCAGTTAACGCAGGAGATTAGATTAGATTTTGACAAGTCTTTTACACCTCTCGGGGCAGCAGTGCTGCTTCTGCTTAGGCCAGTAACTCCAGCTACAGGCTGGCCTGTGCGGTGTTGACAACCTGCCATTAACCATTTCCCCCCACCTCCATCCCCTCCCATCCAGCCCAGGGCCATGGGGGCATGGATCCATTTCGCATCGCCCAAGACTGTGCCGCAGCAAAGGTGGAGCACACGCTCCAAATGGAGGCCAGCACCTACAGAACACGGACTGCTGACTGTCCAAATATCTAACTGCTCTCCAGTGCTGCGGGTCAGCTGGGTTAATCAAATAAACTTGCATATCCTAAGGGATTGCCCATTATCTGTGTTTTCTTTAAGTCCTTACCTGACTTCAGGCTCGGGAGAACTGAGCGACTATTAATATTTGCATACAAAAACCAATGAAGCAGACGTCCAGATTTCTACATCATCAGCTGAAAACATTGGAAAGTTCTTCCATAAGAAGTATTTTTGCTACACACGTACAGCATAGCAAGCCTTCGCAGCACACACACAGGCAGCATGCTCTCTCATGGGCACTGGCAACACCTACACCAGGGATCCAGAAACAGAAGTGATGCCATAGGATGCAACCACACTCAGTGGGCATCTGACACAGCAGTTCTCCCAGACTTGACCATAAAAAATTACCAGGACGAGAGAACACCAATACGTGCAGACAAAGTAGATGCAAAATGTTTTCAATGTGTGACAATGGAAATGAAAATAAATCGAGGACTGAAATATAGCTTACTTTCACAGGTTTCTAATGGCATTTGTCTCCATTCAACAAGAATTTATGCACCATTTCAACCTGATAAGAATTTAATTCTAAGTAATAAAGCTTTACAAATTGAATTCAAAGGGGAAAAAAAAACCACCAGCGTTTCCCAATTATTTCCAGAGCCCCACAACTGCTGGCTTCAGCTAGAGAAGCGGGGAAAGCCGCCGCCACAAAGCAGAGCTGACACGCGACCCCTGGACACAGCAGCACTAGCAGGCAGCTCTACTAAAATCGATACTAATTCTGCACGCTTCTGTTATGAAAATAAAGCTATGAAATTCCCCCGTGCCCACCTGCCAAAGGGACAAAACTCAGACCAACTTTGTCGGCGAGGATTTTTAAAGTCTTTGTAAAGGCATGTAATGGATTCCGAGACCGATCGTGCACTGAATGTTCAGTGAACCAAATAATTTTTAATAGATTCCTCAAGGGAGTTTATTTTATATTTTTACATCACTGAGACCTTGCAATGACAAGCTGATTCAGAAGAAAAGAAAGGCCAGTGCTCATGGGGTGGGGGTTTTCATTTGTTTCTTTCAGGGTTTTTTTGAAAGAAGGGCCATTGAGCCTAACAATTTCTTGCTGCCTGCTTTAGAAATATCTTAATTTCTGCAAACCTTCAACTTACAAAATCACTTCTGAAAGCGTACAACGAGCAATTTAAAGTTTCTCCTCGCAGAAGGACCACATCAGCAATTAGAGAAAGTTGATCTAACAAAAACATGGAAGAAACTACGGTCGGAACCAGGCAGCTCCCCTCCTCCAGCTGCAGAAGGCAGGCGGCCAACTGGGCCACCAAACACACCAGGCCCAGATCTGGACCCCAATCTCAGCTCAAACTGGGGCAGCTTGCAGGTTTCAGGCTGACCCCTCTGCCCCCAGCACAAACCAACACCAGCTCACCAGCCACCACCACACCCTGTGCCGTGACGGCAGCGTCGGCACAAGATGTGAGTTCCTGCAAAGGGGGAATTTTCCCAACTGTACCACCAAGCGCACGGGAGAACAAGACAAAGAGCCCCCAAGGCCGCTGCCGTTAGAATGACTTCAGCGGGATTAGGCAGAGCGATGGAGGAAAAGCCTCAGACAATGAGTCCTTTCATAGAGCAGAAACAAAACCTAACGCTAATCACACCAGCGATTCAGTTTCCTCTCCTAATTCCTAATCAGACATCAACAAATAAAGCGAAACACTTATTCTCATTTTAATTCTATGAGATAAACACAAGTGAATGGAGGTGCTCAGACCGCGCTGTAAGAACTCCGCAGCCCCTTCAGCTCCCGATGAATGGAGGGGAATGGAGGGGGAACGGAGCGGGACGCAGCCTCCCCGCTTCGGAGGAGTGCTGCATTAACAAGCAGGGGGAACTTCAAAGCCCAGGGACAAACTCGAGCTGAAACCCTCCACCATACAAAGGGACCTTGAACCACAGTCATTAGAAAAAACATCTGGCGCGCTGCTTTGATTTTCAACATTAGTCATTGGACAGAAACAAAACATCATTATTTTTTTTTCCCCCCAAAGCAGCAAATAATTGCAAATCCACTTCTACACACAACCTATCATTTATCACCTCATCAGCGACTGCTTGAGTCTGATGGAATTAAACACTCAAGTCAGGCAGTTTTTGTTAAAAGCAATAATTACATTGTTACTAGAATATACAATTAGGTAATAAAAAACAAAAACAAATCTGCCTAGCAATATTTTTTATGTACTCTCACAGAAATATTACCAGACTGGAAACAGGCAACACTACAATAATAATAATAATAAAAAAAATCCACTTGCACCGAAGTATAGCTACTTCTAATTTAAAACTTCACCCACAGGCGAAAATACATAAATGATTAGCATTATAGTGTTTATTTTAATTACACTGTGCAACAAGAATCCAAGAGGCTGTTAACTCACTTCAGACACAAAGGAAGCCAATCTCGGAGCGCTCATCCCCACTCGCAGCCCAACCACCACCCAAACCCGGTCAACAGAACGCCCGCGTTCCTCCCGACGTCCCAAGGCGACTGCAGCAGAGACATCACTCAGAGGAAAGAAAAAACAAACAAAGAAAAGCAGGAGGTCAGCGGATTCCTCACCTGTGCCTCGCAGACAGCGTTTAGGAGCATCAAAAATTCACTCGTCTTCCAAGCAGTCCTCTTCAAAGTTTAATGAGAAAAATACACACATCTTTAACTCAAGCTTACATGTACAAATGTTGCCAGCAACAGGACTGCCACACAATGTGTTCTTTAGCACTGCACAGCTCCCGGTGCCTGCCTCAACACCTGAGCCAACACAACGGCTCGTGGCTCCCAGTTATGACAGGCACGTTCATCATCGCAGCCCCATTGCTGATCCCAACAATTCTGTGCCAGTCCTTTTAAGAAAAACATTCACCCATCTATCTAGGTGGTTTTGGCCAATGAAGAAGCCTCTGATCGCTCTACAGAAAAAGGCTTAATCTGAGAAGATGCCCAACTTTATGGCAATGGGGTGGGGGCATCCTTAGAGGAGCGTCAGAGAGCCTGTTGCTATGTAATCCTTCCCAACTCGCCCTTCTTATAATTAATTATGTTCCTTATTTCTTCCACAGACATAAGCAAGAGATCACCGCTGAGTTATTACAGCAGCACACTTTCACTTTGTAAGCAACATAATAATAAAGCTTCAGGTAAGAAACAGAGTAAGAGCCGAGCACAATTATTGGAACAAACAGCTTGCTCCCATAAAGCGTTTTATCGCCGAGGCACACGTGCCACACTGCCACGCATTCCTCCTGTGCCGGTGAGAAGCACTCTGTGGGCAACAAACTCTGCAGGCCAGAGAGCCAGGGAAGCGAGCAGCAGAGGGAAACGGGAGCGAAGCGGGACACAGCTGCTGGGACAGACGGGCCTGTGAGGGATGGGACCGCAGGGGCAGTCAGAACCCACACGCTCACAGAGATCTCCAAAATCCAGCCAGGACAACAGAAAAGTGCTCTGTGCATCAGCCCAGAGAGGAGCTGCGGTCACGCCCGTGGCACAGCTTCCAGGGCTCTCCCCGCACTGCCCCGTGGGGTGAAGAGGCAGGAGCCTGCACTGCAGACTGCAGAAATGGAGTGCTGCTCTGCAATGCCTCTCCCGAGCCCACGGTGCGCACACAAGGCTCCAGCAGGTCCTCCACCGCAGCACCACGCCCAAAGCACGGGCTCCAAAGATGTAGCTGGGTCCAGGGAAAGTCAAACCAACGAGAGCAGCAAGACTTCTTCCAACAGACGTGAGAAGCGTTTCGAAGGTGACAATGCTGTTCTTCAGAAGTTTGTGATTTTACCTTCATGTTGAGAAGCAAAATTAAGGCAGCAATTCTGCAATCTGCTGAAATACCTGCCTCCCTAGGTGCAGCTCTTCCTGCGCTTCATTAACAGCAGCCACCCATGAACAAGGCTACGGCGAGGAGGCTCAGTCACACCTAGCACACGCCTCCAGAAATGCATACTTCAACCTAGGGCTAAATAAGATTTTATGAGTATCCTTTCCACCACATAATAATGCCCAGATTAGAATACATAAGTCTGTAAAGCAATTTTGTCTGTGGCCAAGATCAGTCTCAACAAAACCAGTGAGAATATATATCACAAAATTATTTCCACACCTACCAGTTTATATGTTTACGAGGCTAATTTTCACTGCTCCCATTAACTGTTGCACATTTCCCTTATGTTTGACACAGAAAACGTATTATTGGATTTTGTGCACATTTTCTCCTCAATTTGTATCATCTCACACACACTGTATTACAAGTTAAAACACAGTGGGCAGTGCGTTCATAAATTACAGGGGTTTTGTTAAGAAAAGAGAATTACTATCGATTCTACAACAACTAAACCTTTGATCAAATTTGATGAAACAAATGCTACTAAGATATAAATGTAACTACATCGTACTTGGAAAAAAGTAGCATGTCATAACGACTACAACTTCATCCAAATATCACAGAGGCCTTTTTCCCCCCTTTTCCCCCATCTCATGCCTTCAAAGCACGTGATGCCTCACCGCCTTCCTAGCAGCGTACAAAAGGACGGGGTCCTTCTTAACCACTTCCGTGGCTCTCCTCCAAGATGAAAGACCAATTATATTTTTATATCCACACCATAAAATCCAAACACCGGGCTAACCTTTCACACGTCTCCTATTTGATTTTCCTTCCCAATTAACGAGCCTATCAAAACACAAGCAGGCTGATGCAGACAGCCTGACCTGCTGCTCTAACAGCCACCAAACCCGCTCCAGAGGAGCCCAAACAATAATCCCACTTCCATCCCCACTCACAAAAGCCTCTAGAAACGTAATGGCTTTTCCGAAACGCTAAAAGAACTAATTTTGTGAGGAAATGTAACTGAAGGATCAAGTACCATCCCGTGAATAACTTCCTGCTCCTGCAGAGAGGAGTTATTACCGAGCTGAAGTGCCCGGCTGACTTCAGCACGAGGATGACACACAGGAGAAGAATCCATACACTGGAGGGATGGAAAAGCAGCTACGCTGTGTGGATCGCATAAAACAGAACAGATGTTATCCTTTGCATACACACATGCAACTCAGTGTCAAACACTCCATTTGCAGGGGAAAAAAAAAATAAGGAAAAGAGGCCTATTAGCCCAAGAGATAATTCCTCTCCACAGCCAACTGCATGCATGCTTTGTTTAATTATAAGCAGTGAGGAGATTTCTAACGCTGCTTTTGAGAAAGCGATACCACATGCCCAGTCTTCACATTTTTTCTCTCTTCAATTTCATCTGACAACTCCTAACTGTAAACTTCTTGTGCCAACCTAAATAATTCCTCTCTTTCTCAGCGAGGCTGGAAGAAAGCACTTACCCACTTGCCAGCTGCAGCTGAAATTTGGTGCCAAGAAATAAATGTCTTTTGGGCAGGTTGGAAACTGGAAGCTTCTACGCTTGCTGAAGGACAAGGGTAAGAGCAGGACAACCCTATTTTTTCCCAAATTAATGGCATTTCCATATGTCAGCTGTGCAGCGGATTGCACTTAATGAAAGCGTCCAAACAGAGCTGCTCTGCCCAAGTTCTGAGCTGAGGCATTAGGAGATGCTTTATCAATTTTGCTCTTAACCAGATCTTTTTGTATACATTGCTTCCATGCATTGCTCCAAAACTTCTCTCTGTATTTGTGGCCTTCAGGAAAGCTCTCAGATGCTGGACTCCTTGAAGGAGCCCGACCTGTTTCACCATGTTTCTCAGTGAGGCACAGATGAGCACGCACACACTGTATGCACTGCCATTAAGTACCAAACACCCCAGCTTAACCCCGCTCCTCCAGCCTCACTGCAGAGCCCGAGGAGGTTTGACCCTCGGGCAGAAAGCAGGAGCACCCACTGGCCCTGCTCACTGCAGCCTGGGGAACAAGGCCAAGGCAAAGACCAGGGGCTGCTCCCACGTGCCCCCGCCAAGAAGGCTCCATGGCTGCCCTCCTCCACGCTGCCTGACCGCGGGACATTCCCTGCTCATGCACCCTGCGTTTTTCAGGGCTCTGCAAAGCCCCACACAACTCCTCATAATAAATCACAGTCATCAAAACAAAGGCGTGAATAAAAGCGGTGTTGTTCCAGCAGAAAGCAGTCTTCTCCTCCTTGCTCTACAACACTGGCCTCTTTCCCACGCTGAACACCATCCCGCTCGCATTCTGGAGTGACCTGAATTTGGCATTCACAAACACGTGGCCACAATTCTGCAGCGCCAGAGAGCAGCTCAGCTGGGACAAACGCGTGGAGATGGACAGGTACAGCGCAAAAACCCAACACCCTCTCCTGCAGCAAACAAAACCAAATCTTAGCAGTGCACGAGCCAATCCTGAGGTGTATTAAACATCTCCAGACATGCATCAGTACCACGAACCCTGTTGGTAATACACAGTGTGTGCACGCAGCATGCCTCTGCCACCTCCACCAGCAGAGCCGAGCGGTGCTCGTTGCCTTTGCTCAGCGCAGCCCTACAGCCGGAGCCTCCCGTGTGCCCACATGCACAGTTTCATTAAGCTCACTTGACATTAGAGGAAGAAAGAGTACAAGAAAATTGCAGATTCCCTGCCTAAAGTAAACTTGTCATTTAAAGGCGCGTATAGATAGAACGTGATACAGCGCCGGCGCCGTGAGTCACTCCTCAGCTTCAGGGTTTGTACGGCAGCGTTCCTACATATGTTTTGCAATACTTCCCAGCGAGCTACCACCCCGTGTAATTATAAGTTCTTACAGGAAAGGAAGCACACGCTCTGCATCGGAACACTGCACTCAAGCCTGGAGAAAGGCAGCATGCTCACAGGCAGGTTCTGACCCAAGGCGTAAGGAGCCCTCACAAAGCACAGGGCAGGGTGAAGCTGAGGGGCTCCTTCCCGGGAGGAGCAGGCAGCGATGGCGAGCACCCACGTGTGTCTCCACAAACCCCTCCGAGCAGCACACACAAGCAGCACAGGTGCCAGGCCTCCTCAAAAGCTGCTTCTTCACTGCATACATTAAAGCTGCACGCATTCCAGCCCCGCACAGAACACCCAGTATCGCTTACAGGTGCTTTACTCCAGAACACGTTACTCTGTGCCTTTCTGGACCACAGTGAGATAACCCATTAAAAGCCCTCCCCGCTGTGCCAGCCTCACCTCTTGTTTTCAGGTTGAAGAACAGAGGGGTAATTTAACTCTCAGCCCCGGCTTCTAACAGGCACTGAAAAAAACAAAGGTGCTCAGAACTGAGGGAAAGGCCTGTCCTGCTCAGTACTGCTGCCAGGAGCTCCTTCCCACTGTATACTTCAATCAAACAGATCTGATTAAGAAAAATGGGGAGAAAAAGCACCCTCCGCACCACGCCAGCGGGCTGGGTGACATCCAGGTACGTGCAGCACCAACTGGGGTTTTTTTTCCCCCTCCAAACTGCGTATGCTATGACCTACAAGAAACATCTTCTGCTTAGAAGTGATACTTAAATGGAGATCGATGGCTGAACGCTATCGCAAGGATTGCACTTACTTGACAGTCTGCTATTAGCCAACTCCATTATCGCTATTTGCAGTTTTTAAATGTACAGATTCAGAAGTAACCGTACAAAGCCTCCATTACAAGGGGATTTATGGAAAGCCACAGCAATAATCATCCTCATTAAGCATATCTTCCCACAGCCCTGCATTATGTGGACACAAAGAGGAAAACATTTCTTCTCCGTTACCCACAAGCTCAGATCTCTCTCCTCACAGCCACCGGCTCTGGCTGCCTCCCCTGCTCCCACCAATGACACAGATGGTGCTCCCCAAGGCAGGACTCCTTTAACAAAACAATACCAATACCTGCACACCTCCCGGCCCCCAGCCAAACAGGGGCACAACGGAGGATGTTTCTACTTGACGTTTCTACTCGGATTTTCTGATGTTTTCACTGCCAACATATATGAGAATAAAACACTATCTGTGGCTCCCGCTGTTCCACCAGCAGCCCCAACCGGCACTGCTCTGCGATATATTTACGGTCACACACACGAGGAGCAGAGCAGGGGGCAATACTGCTAATGAAGCTGAGTGGTAACTCTCTCCCGAGCTGAAGGGCTGCGTTCCCCCTCGGCCCTGTGCTGGCTCACACTGAGCCCCATGCAGCAATGGGACGGGCAGCGGTGACGTGTGCTCCGAAACCAGCGGGGTGTGATGGAGGCTGAGAGCTGCTCCCCCCACCACACATGGATCCCACTGCTCCCAGCCCACACCACCCCACGGGGATGTGCTGTGCCCACGGCTGATAGCACGGCAGAAATAACAAGATCAGGAGGAGGGTACACTCGCTGCTCCATAAAACCACTCCTGAGAGCTGTACGCTTCCCGCATCGTTGTAAGGAGCGGAGCATACTTAAAAGCAAAAAAAAGAATAAGCTGTCTTAAAGCCGCCACGCAGCTCAGGCACGCGGATAAATCAACTGAGGACTGTGGTCACCTCTAATTAAATTTGTCATTTCTCTTAACATTCACTTTGGGAAGCACACAGCAGCAGCTCCCCCCGCACAGCAAGGACATCTCTTGCCATCCCGCTCAGCCCTGCGAGGAGGGCTCTGCAACAGCCAGCACTCGGGTTACCCCCAGCCTAACCCGCTCCTCGCAGCTCAGCTCCACATCGGCCCGGAGAACGCTCTGCCCGGTGCCGCCGGTACAACTTCTGCGCGCGTTTCAGCTGTGAGCGGATCAACTCCGGAGCTCCGCGCAGCAGCGGCTGCCGCCGGCGGCACAGTGCATCCCTCCCGCGGGAGCTCCGCGCGGTGCAGCGCTCCCCTCCATGCCGTTTCCCCACCCCGCGGCTCCCAGCCGCTCCCGGCTCGCTCCGAGCAGCACTTTCCGGATCGCGGGCACTCGGCGGCGCCGCTCCGCCGCAGCCCCGGCGCCGAGTCCCGAGCCCAACAGGTTGCGGCCCCCGCCCGGAGCGGCCTCTGGGGGGGCTCCGCGCTGATTTTTTTTTCCCCCTCGTTGACTCCGGGCACCCCCCCGCCGGCAGCGCGGAGCCCTTTGTTCTCCCCCGGGCCGCGCTCCCCCGGGTCCCGCCGCGCCCCGCAGCGCCCTCTCGGGCCGCCCCCG
>WBMW01001574.1:512214-626623 GCA_013396635.1 Penelope pileata
CCCGCAGGGACGTTCCCCGCTGCGGCGGGTGACCGCCGGGCCGAGACCTGTTGCGATTCGTGGTCGTTTCGGCCGCGTTTCACCGAGCGGTTGTGAACTGAGAACGTCTCAGCCTGTGCACCCCATAACCACGCTGCTCCTTCAGCCGCCACGCTGTTCTTTCTCCCCTCGCACCGAGCAGCAGCGGTGAGGCCGGGCTGTGTGTGCCCCTGCTGACGGCGGGAGGGTGAAGGCACGCCGGTGCGGGTCTCGTTGGTGCTCCCGGGCCCCGTGCCCGAGCCGTGCAGGCGCTGCTGTTGCGTCACTGCGGGACGGCCTCGCCGCGCTGTGCTCGGGCTGCCCCGCCGTTTCCCATGGCATGGTAATTTCCCCTCTGTAGTCTCCAGGATTCCTTCTCATGCCCGGTGACTGTTTCTTGGAGAATTTTGCCCTAGGCCTCCCACTCAGGCTTAGCCCGGGCAGTGCTGAGGGCCAAAGAGCAGCTCATGGGGTGACAGCTCCTCCCAGCACCCAGAGCAGCACAGGGCTCCGTGTTGCTGCGCACAGCACCCGTGGGTTCAGTGCTACCTGCATCTCTCCACCGCCCTGAACCAGGCACCTGCAGCCCATCTCGCACCTCTGGCGCATGGCAAGCAGCTCTGACACAGAGCCCTCGGTGCTGAGCTCCTTCCCTTCCTCCTCAGTGTCCAGCCACTGCTGCAGAACAGCCCTTCTGTGCGTTACCCGGCGAGGCCACCAAGCTTCGAGTGAGCGTTGCTGGCGTGGGGCCAGGCAGCGCTGCCAAAGTGCCCGTGGGTTCCGCTCTCTGTGTTAAAATTTGGATGTGCTTCAGGATGCTGCACAGCAGCAGGGCACGGGGAGAGCCTCGCTGTGGGGCGGCAGCTCGCAGGGCTGCGGGGGGGTCCCTTCCCCTGGCTCATGCTGTGACCCCATCAGTGAGTGTCAGAGGGGTCGGCGCAGCCCGGCCCCTCTCCATGTCATGTGGAAGCAACAGGTTTTTTGATTTTTTCTTGAAAAATTGAAGATTTGGGGTTTAATGCTCCCTTGCTAATGTTGTCAAACACTTAACAACTGATGAGAGGAGACGCTGAGATATTGAGCCAACCTATGGGACAGGTTTTAAAAAGATACTTCTAGACACCTAAAACGTGAGTCCCCAAACACCTTTATAAATCTGGATTCATGTGACTGGCACAGAGCTGCCTCATAAACTTCTGATGCCCTGGAGCTGCTAGCCAGGACTTGCAGGTAGGTGATTGTCCCATGGGTGTGAGCCATTAATCAGCAGCAGCATGAAACAAAAAGAGTGTTCACCTATGGCTGCCACCTAAAGATCTTTGTTATTCCCTTGCACACTCCATGCCTTCATTACATAGAGCCTCAGAAGACAATGAGTAGTGCAAGCCCAGGAGGCACTGGTGCCCTGACCCCCAAATACAGGACTGCCAGTTGGTCACCTCTTTACCCATTGAAGCATTTTGCAGTGGTGGGGCACCATTCCTCGAAGCAAAGGCACCTAGCCAGGCGGTTTGCTTGCTGCAGGGTGTGCTCACGTGCTGTCAGCAGAGAGATGTTGTGATGCAGGTGTCCACCAGTTGTTCCATGGTGCAGCACCCGTTGTTCCATCCCTGTGGCTCTCGTGACCCCGCTACGGAGCCATCCTAGCATTAGGCTGGTCAGAGGGCAGAGCCTTGCTGTGCACCCACAGTGCCTGGCTTGGAGGCTGCTGCTCTTGGTAAACCCTCAGCTCATCCCTCCCTTTGATCAGATCCTCAGAGCAGACACACGCGCCCATGCTCTTGTTGCTCATGCCATTTGATAGCAAGCTAGCGTGTGGATACTGTGGGGTGGATTTTGCGTTCCTTTCACGTAATAAATTAGTATGAAATCAAAAGACCAGGATTCTGAATTTTTTAAGACTTGTCAGAACAACTGCCCTTTTCATTTCAGGTGTTGCTAAACTTGCTAAATGTTCTGGATGGGATCTATAAGCCGCAGAGCCTGTTGGAAGCGCATCCTTTCTCCAACCATTTTTTTTCTTAGAGGGACAATTCAGGCTGATGACTTTTTCTCACCTGACTTTATAGCAATTGTCAATTGTATTGTCAGGTCTTCTGGTCTGTTTCACAAGTGCCTACTGCAATGCTCAACTTTGTGCTAATGTAAGATAATACGTCTCCATCTGTAGATCGGCTTGACAGCACAGCTTGAGGACCATATGGCCTTGACTCTGACTGCCCACCATTTTTTCAACATTACCCCCAAGACTCTTTCATTTCCTTTGTCAGACAGGATTATTAGAAATCTGTTTTGCTCCAAATAATAAAAAAAAAATCGGTCTTGCCGATTTTCTATTTTTCTCCAACTGAAGGGACTGCAGCCTTGCATGAGCACCCCGACACTTCCTCATCTGCAGCACGAGGTGTCTGGTCTGAGCCTTCCGGATGAGGATAACGACTTACCCTGAATTTTGCTTTCCTACAGATTGCACTTGATTGAAGGAATAAAGGAGTGTGTTGTAATAAAAGCACAGCCACAATGCCAAAGTGGTGGTTACTTCTTCCTGGCTCAGCCACCCACCAGTGGCACTGCTGAAGCCCTGTGAGCTTTCTGCTCCTCTGTTAGCTTTCTGCAAATTTGGTGCAATTGCCTTTCCCTTTCTTCAGCGTTTGTCCCAACCGGCTGCAGAGGTCTGGCCAGGACGTGTGCTCTCTTACTGCAGCGTTGCGTAGCGCTCAACGCAGTGAAGCTCCCCTCTTGATGGATGCCTTAGAGATCCTGCAGAGACATAACGTAAGTAATAATTCTTGTAGCTCATTTACCTCCTTCTCATCATAATAAACTGGAAAGGTAAGTTTATTGCAAAAAGAAAACAAAACAAATACACAGCCCGACAGTTTGTTCCTGGCATGTAAACATATTTTGGACATCTGTTACACAAGGAAATAAATTCTGCTCCTGTCTGAATAAAACGTGGTAGAAGAAGGCTCTGGGAGTGCTGGTCACCCAGGCTGAAATTGAGATATCCTCCTGCTTCTGCTGAGAACAAAACTAGGAGTACCAATGGCACCTGGTCCATGGGAGGCATTTCCAAAACTAGAGCACAAAAAGCAGACTTACAGATGAGTAATTCTCCTTTGAGCTTGGTCTCCACGTGTCTGTGCCCCAGAGACAGCAGTTCAGCCCTTCTCTATCCCTAAATAAGTGGTCATGGAAAAAGCAGCTTAAATTACTAAAATATATCAAGTACATATAAGTTAATGACGTAAAAAATTTAGTAAGCTTGCCACTGGCGTGGTCTCTGCTCCCCTCCATTTCCTGACAGTTTGTCTCCCCTGTGATCCTAGCCATTGCCTCAGTGACCGCTGTGCCCGGCCAGTCTGAGGCCTGCTCTGACACCCCCAGCTCCAACACCCCCTGCTCTGACACCCCCAGCTCTGGTGACCCCAAGCTCTGACACCCCCAGCTCTGACAGCCCCAGCTCTGATGGACCCCAGCTCTGGTGACCCCCACCTCTGGCACCCCCCGCTCTGGCCCGTCCCTGCTCCGCAGGCCCGCACGGTGCAGCCTGTCTGAGGGGCAGAGAGGAGCACTCATCACACACTACCTGAGCGCTGCCCAGGCTGAAATATTTCTCCTCACAGGATTGCTGTGAGGTAAGAAATTACCACTGTCCTCCTTTCAGAGATGAAAAGCAGATGCGGGCAGAAGCTAATTGACTTAGCTAATGTCACATCGGAGTCTGTGGCATCACAGATAAATGAGATCAGCGTTCTGCCCCCGTGCCATGTGCCAGAGGACAGCTCGTCTCCAGCGTTTTTTTAAAGATCCTACTCATTGCCCAGGGAAAATTACAGCCCCGTGGAAATTCAGAGCAGAAGCTTTCAGATCATGGCGACCTGGGATGGGAAATTGGAAGCAGAAGCTTTCAGATCACTGCAACCTGGGAGGGAAGGGACTGGGTCTCGCTCAGCTCCAAGTCATCCAGTGGCAGCGAAGTGAGCAAGCTTGCGATTGCTGCGAGGTGGAAGCGTCTTCTCCCTGACCAATGTCAGGAAGCAATTCCTGACGTTTGATCAAAGCTCTCGCTTCATTTCAGTCATCACTTTCACACTAGTAAAAACAGTGTCTTCTGGAACCTAAATTTCAGCCCTTTTTTTTGTTGTTTTTTTTTTAATTTTTAGTCCATGCTATTCTTTTGTTTTATATTTAGTATTCAGAACACGCTGAAAACATTTTAAAAGAAGCTATGAAGCAATTAAGAAAACAGTACAGACTGTGTTCACAGACCTTAAAAACAATTCTGTTTTAAATTTTCAGGTTGTAAATATGAGATGAGATGTAAATATGAGATGCCACTAACACAGCTCATGTGTACAAGAGTGGGTTTTGATTAAATGTTTCTCCTTATAAGCATTTAGACAGGAAAGGGAGTGGCACTGCCTTATCCTTGCAGCAAATTTATAGACCTTGTTAGTGAGGTTAAACTTTTGTGCTGACTAAACTTTTCCACACCCTCTTTCTGCAATAAAAATCCACCTCAAATTTTCAGCTCACAACCGAGGAGCAGATGAAGCAGTACAGAATGCTTCGTATTAAAGCAAGAGAAGTATCCCAAAATACTCTTCAGCACCAAAAAAATGATTCTGCCCAAACGTCTGCTTGCTCAGGCAGAGCACTCCGCCTCTTACTAGCTTTTAATATTTAATCGCGCTGCAAAGCTAGGGCTTTCCTTTGGATGTATCCTTATCTTAAGGCCTGATTGCAAGATGAATCCTGCCCTGGGTCGTGTGCGCAGCAGCGCCCTCTGAAAACAGCTGCGTAAGATGGAGGTAATTGGAAGACCACAGCCTGAAGTGCGACCAAGGGAAGGATCGCCCTGACCTCAGCTCTGTTGCAAGAGATGACAGGCAAAGAGGAAAAATATGTTGGTTTGACTTTTATATCCCAGAAGGAGCTGGTATGCTTGCTGCTTTTCAGCTTTTCTTTTTGACTTTGAAGATCAGATCTGGAATTTTCAAGGTGCAGCGTGTCAAGAATCCTGTCTTCCTGCCTCAGTGTTTGAGGGCTGTGATCCTGAAATGGTGGTGGAAATCAAGTGTTGTGCCCAGTCAGATAATCTCAGACTTTTGGATGCAGATGGACAGAGCGGACTCAGAGGGGTGGTAGAAACCCAGGCACAGCGCGGTTACGGTGGCTCCGCTCTGCAGCTGGGTCTGCAAAGAAATCAAGCAGTGTTTGGGTGCTCCAGTCCTTGACAATAAAGGCACAGAGGAGGGATTTGGGGGGCTGCCTAGTTATGTATGTCTGAGCTGGGAGTTCCTGGTTCAAGTATTTTAGATACCAGATTTGGCTGAGTGCGACAGGCAGCTGTGACCTTAGCGGAAGCCAAATTTTCCAGCTGAACTGTACCCGTTCCTCTTACAACCAGCATCTTCTCCACGTGATGCTCAGCATCCCAGCTCTGTTGAAAGCCCAGGCTTCAGTGCCCATTGAGCGTGGCAGGTTGTGGTTGCTGTGGCAGAGCATGGTGCAGCAGAGATGCAACCAGCACCAGGGTGCAGGGCTCCATGGGGCGGTGATCCTCCGCTCTGTGTGAGCCGCCCTCATGGTGCACGGCAGGGTTCTGCCCGGGAACAGGCCAGGGGGATGTGACACTTCATCTCATAAGCTTCAACGGGAGGTAAATGCTTCCCAGAATTTTGCTACCCTACTGCAAGATGTGCTTGTATTATAAAAGTAAACTGAAGCTATCCCCTAATGACTTTTTTTTTCCTTTAATTCATTCCTTCTGCCACTCTCAGAAAAAAAAAAAAAAGAAAGAAGCCAGCAGGAACCAGCTGTGTTGACAGGTCATTTAAAACTGCTTTTGTAAAAATAGAGTTGTATTTTATGGCTTAATATTTTAGAGGCTGGTGACTGGTTAAACTTCTTTCAGCACCAGCACCTCTTGCTTTGGGCTCCAGCCTTCAAATAAGTCACCGGTTGTCATGATTTACTGTGTATACTATGGGACAAGTGCAAGATTTTGACAAGAAAAGATATTTGGGTGTTATTTGAGGAGACATGGGGAAAGTCACTTAGCTCAGTGTTTATACAGAATGGCTTTCTTGTTTCAGAGGTCACCTCTGTTAGAATAACAGGTGCAGTCTTCTGAGCACTTCAGACATCAGCTGCAAGGGCTGTTTGTGCATCAGGGCGGTTAGAGCCTTCCCTACTAAAAATGGTCAGAATTTCAGGGAACAAACTTTGTTTTAACTACCCTTTCCAGCACAATTCCAACAGAAAGGTGCAGCCCATAAGCACAACCATTACTTTTGTGTTGATAATAGTTTTTTTTTTTTCCTAAATGCTGTTCCCATTAGAATGTTCAGAGCAATGGATGTGGAAACCCATTCCTGAAGAACGCATCCAAACTTTGAAGACAACGGTCTGCGAGGTTAAGTAAGAGCAATAAAGTGGGTGAGGACCAGGCAATAAGCACAGCACAGACTTTGCTCCGAAGGACCGGCCACCCCAGCAGCTCCACGCACAGCCCTCCTGGCAGCTGACCTTCCACGTGGAGGCACTGAGCTCACCCACGTTTCTGTTTCCCTACCCCTCATTTTCCCATCCTCAAGTCTTTTTAACAACTTTAGCACGTTGCTTGCTGAGCCTGCGTTGTACAGGTTCCTGGCCCGGGCTCCTTGCTATCGTATCTGAGCACCTCTCAGTCATGCATGAAGTGATGTGACGGATGTCTGGCTTGGTGATTTGTTCTCCCTCTCCATTCTCTCTCCAGAAGGAGAGCTGGGCCTGCTGTGCTGTGGCTTTGTTGTGTGTCAGTGATGTTTCAGTATGTGAGATTTGGCTGTGGCTGAGAGGCTGGGGGTGTCACGCATAACCTTCATTCCTCTATGCCCCAAATGTGCTCTCTTGGCAAGACTTTCGCAATTTTTACTTCCTGACACCAAGGATACTTGGTGTTGTTGTGTATAATGACATAATGGCTAAAACCATCCGGCAGTATTCTGCCTTCTGCTTTGGGTGAGAGTCAGTCTTTAACCCACAGTGGTCAGGCTGAGAGCAGCACAGCCCGCACAGCTCTCGCTGGGTTGTGCTCCATCCCCTGCACCATGTGCTGCTGGCCAGGGCTGGCATGGATGCCTGCTCTGGCCCACTCCAAACAGTTCTGTGTTCCTGTTTCCCCCAAATATTTAATAACGCTGTTCAAGGTACCTCTAAGGATTCACAAAACCAGAAACACTATCATCCTGTTTTTGTTTTTCCTTCCATGGGATATTAGCAGGAAGCCAGCTTCTTGAGGAATTGTTTTGTTTTGTTTTTCTGACATTTCTACGTTGTATTTTAATTACAGTAAGAACACCGTAAAAGACACTGAAAGAAAGCTCTGTGGTCATCACATTCACATTTGGTTTAACTGATGACTTTCCCCATTCTCCAGCCAGTTCTGAGCTGAATACAAAAGGGACAACAGCTTTCCAGGAAGAGAGGTGCTATAAAGCAGGTGATTTTTTAAAAGCAAGTAAAGGACCCCAAATTCTTACACAGTTCATCTTGGTTTCCAAAAACCAAAACCTCCACTCAAAATCTCAGAAGACACAAAGTGATCTTTAAAGCAGTTGTACAAGGAAGCTCCCCCAGGCATTCCTGTGGCACGCTGTGCATCCCGTGCTGTCTCAGAGGCTGCCTTAGAGCAATCTGAGCTGATCAGGAGGATGCTGCAGAGGAGGGCAGACAGGCCTGCACTGAACGCAGGGCAGGAAGATGAAGCCCTTCTCCTGACCTCCTCCCAGGCCCTCTGCATTCCCCAGGAGCTGGGCCAGCAGCATCCCCCCGAGACCAGCCTTCCACTTCCCTGATGGAGGGGTCCATAGAGAGGCATACCTGGTAGGTTTAAATCCTGAGCTTTGCACAAAACTGAATGCAAAAAGAGCAAGTACTCTCTTTTTTCCACCAAAAGAAACAGCCACAGCACCATACTCCTATCTGATATTTTCCATTGCCTTGATAGAAGTGGCTGTAAACCAAACCAAGAGGCTGTTCTGGATTAAAAGTTATCTGACGAAACAAAGGCAAGCTTTAGCCTCAATGCCCTTTCCCTGGCACATGCCCATGGCAGCAAGGGGAGCGTTGTGCTGGGGCTGGTGGGACGGCTGGGCTGCTTCCCACTGCAGGGAGCCATTTGTTGCTGGGCAATGGAAATTTCTTTCTGCCACAGTGATAGTTTATGCTGGTCTAAATTATATGTAAAAACACAGCCTGATGCAAAAGGCATTGCTTTGTGCCCATTAAAAGGCTTCCCCAGGTTAAGTTGTGTAGCAGCACTTCCAGCAGTCTGGCTGCGTGCAGTGCCTGCCCTGGTGCCACGCTCCGGCCCTGTGACACAGCTGTACATTCAGGTAGCTGCTTGCCTCACCAGCGGGGCACAGCACAGCCAGCACGAGGGTGAGCTGGGATGTGCTCCATCATTTTATACATTGCATCAGAGAGACAAAAGCAGAGAGAATCTCCGTGCCAGAGAGCGATTTGTTTCCCTCCTCTATTGCCCTGTTTCTGAGCAGGGAAAGGGACAGCCACAGGGCCTGGGGGTGGCCAGGTGCAGTGAGCTCCTGGGCTTATGGGCTGCAGCTTCAGGTGCATTTCCCACATCCCTTTGGAATCCATTCCAGTGATTTAATTCTATTGTTGTTAAAGATATGTCTCTTAATTTCTCCTCTGAATTTGTCCACTTCCATTTTTATTAGCTTTTATTATGCCACTCTAATCTGCTAGAGAGTCCTTTAATATTGAAAGGCTCGAGACTGCCAGAATCCTCGCCAGAGCTGGGTTCTTGTTTCAGGAAGCTGCAGCATATGCTCTTTGTAGGAAGGCTTTCTATCTTTTTTTCAGCGTTCCTTTCATAAAAGCATCCAAACACAGGTTTGTTTCTGAGTGCCATTTCTTTCTTGGGGACAGTGGTGCTGCTGAAACATGAGCATCAGCCTGGAACTTCCTCCAGGTGCGGGGACTTCAGCCAAGTCTGTGCTTTGCCAGACTGGCCAAGGAGATCCTAGAGCCAACAGCCGAGCTCTGAAGCCTGGCTGCAGATGTGCAGATGTCTGGGAGCAGCGTAAGTACCTGGCAGTAAGCTTAGGTGATGCTGCAGAGCACATGGGTAATTCCGTGGCATCCCAGGCTGTCACTGTCCCCCCAAGCATCTCCTTGTCTACCAAGAGGGACAAGGGGTCCCTCGGAGCCCCCTCGTTGTTCAGCACATCCCTCACATCTTGCTTGTGCTTCCCTGGTGCACAATCAGGCGTGCCGTGCCGCTGTGAAAATGCTCCAAACAGGGAAGTGTCTGCGCAGCATTGGCTGGAAGAGAGCATCAGTCTTCAGAGTGGCATTTAGTGTTGCCATTTTGACTCTGTAGATAAAGCTGTGTCATGCTGCCATCAAAACCTTCACCCTACAGCTTGTACCACACAGCTACGCTCAGCAGTGACAGCCCAGCCCAGAAGGAAGTCATCCTTTCAAAATGTGAAGATGCATCACCCCTCTGAAAATAATTTGTGTGTAGGAAAAACACACATTAGTGGGATTTGTTGTTTGTATAACCCAGGAACAGTTTTAATTAAACAATAAATCTAAGAAGCAATTAGGCAAAAAGGGGTTGAGGCAGAATTGGTATTTTGAGAGAAAGCTGAGATATTGCAGTTTTAAAATCCGGCAGTCTGTGTGTTCAGCAAGTCTCTGCTACAGCACCTGTGGAAACGCCACAGTGTGGTGTTGCATAAATAGATGCCTATCAGGCAAGGAGCTCCATGGGTAGATGTGTAATTATACAACTTAAAAAAAAGCATAATATTTATACTGCAGCCAGGATTGGCTTCAATCATGTGCATAATACATTTATTTGAAAACATCCTAATTATGTGTTTACCTGACAGAAGGAGCCATTACAATTACCCTGGCACATAAAGCCATTTTATAAATCTGCCTGCTTTTGCCTTTACCCAAGAGACCTACACCAACTGCACGTTTATGATTATTTATATAAATCTGTGAAATATATAAATAATAGCATTCCTAAAGTATATCATCAAAGCGCTCCGGACTCCTTTTTCTCTTCATTCCGGGTTCCTGTGAAATGTTTTTTTTTCCTCGGTGCTTTTCAGAGCAGAGATGTGGCGTTTCGTATGCGTGGGGAAAAAACACATTCTTAACACCCTGGCAATAATAACAAACTCCTCGAAAGATTTAAATCAGTTAGTTCCCTGAATTAAGCGTCCCATCTGCTTCCCTCCCCTCCCTGGGCCGCATCTCACCGCCCCCCGCAGCGCGTGCACATGGGTTTGCTGCTTCTGGGGACACTGCCGAATTCCCGCTCCCTCTAAACTTGGGGCATTGAAGCATCTTGGAGAAAGAAAAACAAGTGTTAAGGATTCTAACAACTTTGCAAACAGTTGGAAGGAGGAAGCCAAGTGGATCTGGGGCTTGGCGACCTTGGCAATGGCTTTCTAAATAGCACGTGAAAGGCTGAAGTCAATTCTGATTTCAGGCTGGCCTCGTCCTGTGCTCACAGGGCTCGCCCTGTCCCTCCCCACCCTCTCTCTCTTTTTTCCCTCTTTTTACAGAGAATGCTCCACCATCACTAAAGAATGGCCTGGCAGCCTCAGCTGAACATCACTTCTCCCTCATTAGAGAGGAAATATTGCTTGTAAATATTTTCAGACACGATGTTCTGTTGAATCCTTTCCTGTAACTCATCCTAATCATTAGCTTACAATTTAGACATTTGTAACTAGATTGTAATCACATTTAATCTTCCTCTAGTGAAATATCTTGTTTTAAAATCAAAAAAAGAGGGGGAGCCATGGCTCCCCTTTCTGGTTGCATGTCCTGCCAGCCTGATTACACAATCTGTTATAGTTATGCCGTGCCCTGCAGACCCTCAGGGAGCCACGTTATACAGTAGAATGACTGCTAATTGCTACAGGTAAAGCCTTGAGCCCATCAAATTCAATTGCAAAATTTCTACTAATTTCATAGAGAGAGTTTCTAAGACTATCTTCGGAATGACAAACATCAGTATTATTTAATACACTAACTTCTAACTTGACTGAGAGGAAAACCAAGTCTATCACCAACATTACATAGAGGCTAATAAACTCAATTTCTTGAATCCTCAAGTTACCTGAAAATTTAAGATCATTAGGTCATCAGTATTAAAGAAACAGAATGTCTTCATTTAAACTGACTGAGGTATTTCCTACTAACGCAATTTGTTATGCCTCTGCAAGATTTTATGATGGAAAGCTGTATGACATGTCTGCGTTTTTTTGTGCCAAAGCAAAATGCAAAATGGCAGGAGGGATTTGCTGAAAGGCTTAAAAATGTCATCTGGGCTAAGATTTGAGATCCAGAATAATTTGTGCAAGGAAATCACAGGCAACTAGAAGAGGGTAAATGAGATGTAGCACACATTTCAGCCCCACTAGCCAGCTCCCTTTACTGTGGTGTGATGAACGGCTCTGGGAGTTGGGAACACCAGGGACAGTGCCTGCTGCCACTGCTGCCCAGCTCCCACCTCCCCATCCTCCTGCAACTCCCAGCTCTGCAATTGCCTTTCTGGCTGCTAGAGACTTCCTTGCGTTTCTGGTTCGGCCCACAGACATCAAGGTGTCCAACTGCTGCTCAGCTCCCATTGTGCAAACAAAGCAGTAAGATTGCTTCAGATAAATTTTTAGCAATCCCAGGTAAAGTATTTGAGTAACAGAAGCTTTAAACTCACGTGACAGTGATTCTCCCACCAGGACAACAACACTTCCCCAAGGAGCAGCCAGTCCCCACATAGATGCACTCCCCTCAGTGGCTGGCTCTTAAATGAGCCCAGGGCAGCCCCACCCTGGGCCCACCCCTTCCAGCCACTGGGGGAGCACAGGTGCAAACACTTTGCCTGTGCTCCCCAGGCCAGCCACTGCCCTTCACCAGGTGCTCAGTCACCGATTCAGGCCGTGACCTCGTGTTCCCCCGACAGCTCCATTTCTGATCCCTGTCATGGCTGTGTCCACCTGCCTCAACCCTGCTGTTCATCTCCCATAGGGACAACGCTTGGTTGTGTACCTACATCTAAATTCACCCTTTCCTGAATCCATTACCAGAACTGACTGATGAAGATACTAAACTATGTACACCATTTTTGAATATGATAGAATTTTAGAGAGGAATTGAAAATCAGACCCACAGTCAGAAGTGGGAGAAAGCTCTCGCCAACACTGACTCATTTGCATCCTTTTCTCAATTTCATATTTATTTCAAATTATCATTTCAGTTGGGTTGAGCAGTATTTTTCATTGCCGGAAGATAATCGCAAGCCAAACAAATTTAAGATTCAGTACAGAAGAACCCAAGATCCTGACTAATCTTCATCATTTTTTAAAAGGAGAATCAGTCAGGATGAGACTGGAACGCCATGCCTAACATAATTAATTTTTAAAATCTTTTTTTGTAAGTGTATTTGGAATGAAAACAATCCTAACAGTAATATTGGTCTATTACTAGAAATGAGGAAATTGTAAAAGCACAATTTTTTCTAAATCATCACCCTCTGACTTCAGAGGAGAAGATAGATGACATTGTCACGTTAAATGATGGTGAGACATAATTAACTCTCGTTGATCATGGAAGGCATGGTGTAGCACCATTTTTAAATCAGTAGCTTAGATAATTTGCATCTGAGAATTACATAGGAGCCAGCCAGGAAGCTTTGCAGACAGTTGGTGTTGGTTTTCAAGAAGTTTGGGAACTAAGAAAAGTTACAAAACTGATATTGTTTGAGCATTTCAGAAGATACACAATGGTAGGCACCCACACCCTGACAACTCGCCACAGAGAAAGAACGAAATGAGTGATGCAGCACTTTGGTAAAGAGTCAAAGCTGGAAAATATAACTCATCCCCGCTGAGTTTATGGAAAATACCAAGCTAATGTGACATATTTTTGAATAGCTGACAAGTTCAATTAAGAAAAGTAATAGTCTACTAATACCATCAACAGGAAGGCTTCTAACAGACTAACGCCAAACATTCTCCTTAATAAATTAGAAACATACAAATAAACATGCTAAAGATCAAATGGATTGGATGGAGGCTCCTTGGCAGTTTTGACAGAAGTTTGGCAGTGTAATGGGAACGGGGACTACTCGCAGGACGTGTGACTGGAGAGCCCTAAGGGATCAGTTCCTGGCCGTGCACAATTTGGAAGTTTTAACAGTGAAGAAAGGAGAAAGTATAAATTGTTAATCATTAAGTTTGTAGATTACACAAAAATTGTGGAAATGCTGGAATGCAGAAGGCCCTGATGCTAGATGAAAGAAGACAGTCTGCACCAAAGGCTTGTCTTGGCAATGCGCCTTCTTCACAGAATGCCCTAAAATAGCATTTACATTCTCTATCAAAGGCTAAGAATATACCAGAAACCATAAGCTTACAATTAATACTTTTTATAATATGTATGTAGAATGTTATACAGCTTATAGAAATCCAAGAACGTGTGTTCAGTCACTTGGACCAGGGAGGAATTAGCTGGGGCTGCAACACAACGGCACTTCTCAGCTTCTAAAAGAAAATTTGCAACCACAAGATTGTGCTTCACAGCCACAAATGTGCCTATCCTTCATGAAGTTGTCTAATCCCATTCTGAGCCCATTTATACTCTGCAGTATTTTGTGGCACTAAGTTCCACGGTTTTTAATGTATATATATTTATGTATGTATATATATTGTGCAGAAAAGTACTTCCTATTGTTGGTTTTACACCTGCGACCCATTTCAGCTGGGAGCTTGCCAGTTCCTGCGTAGTGAGAAATAGTGAGTAGTTCATCTTTGATCACTTTCCTTATATCATTTCTGGTTTTATAGACTTCCACTGTATCTCCTCAGCAGTCTTTTACGGGATGCACAATCCTAATCTTTCCTTGCACGGCTGTTGCTCCACGAGCTGCTGCCCTGACAGGCCCAAAAGCAAGAGAGCACAGCAGGTGCCTTTCTGGTCTCTTCTCTCCGCTGCCACTGGTCACAACACAGGGTTTTCCTCAGCCAGAAAAAGGTGAGGGATTTTTTTCAATTTATGATAACATTTTCTTTGATTAATCTGCTCAGTTGCTTCTTGAATCCTGTCATCTTTCAGCATGCTCAGCACTCTCTGGCAGCAAGCTCCTCAGCTCCTTTGCTTCTCCACCTGCATCTGGTTTGCTCATGCCCCAGCTTCTTGTATTGAAAGGTAATGGGCAGATCATTTCATTGTGACTTTTCAAGACCGTTCAGGATTCTATGAACCTCCAGCACAGCTGTGTTAGGCCAGGTTAGGTGTCCCCATCTTTTCAGCCATTCCTGTATTTCTGTGGACTTGAGCTCCCGCGCTGCTTCGTGGTGCCCTGCTCCTCTATTCCTGGCTCTGTTCTCTGCTTTTCAGACAGGACATCAAAACTGCACACGTGGGATGTGGGGTTCTGTGGTGACCTCGTCACATTTTCGGTTTTGGTCTGTATTCCTCCCTCAGTTACTCTCCCTGCTTTTCTGATCTCTGCTGAACGCTGGGATGACATTTCCAGACGTTACTCTGTGATAACCTCGAAACCTTTTCTCTGTGTGGCAACAGTTAACACAGCACAACATGTGTTTGAAATTAGATTTGTGTATTCCCATTACACCCCTTTGCAGATATCTACATTGATTTCAATGACATTTTATTGTCCACTCATTCTGCATTGTAAGATCCTTCTAATCTCTTCATGGTGAGTTCTCACCCTTTAGCCTGGAATTACTACTGTCAACAAATTTTGTTACTTCAGTGTTCAACCTCTTCCTTTTCCAAATTTCTGGTGGCTACGCTGATAGCATCAGCTTTCATACCTCTTCCTACACATTGTCATGATCTTTCAGTGAGGAGGGAAAGCAGATGATGAAAAGGGAAGAAACCAATGCTGGCTGCAGTATGCAAGGCATGTCTGAGAGTGGATTAAGAGGGCGATGTAGTGATTGCAACTGTTTTGTTCTCCACTCTTTCCTGAATAATTCCTAATAATGGATTCACTTTTTAGACCGATGCTGAGTGGCGAGGTGTTGTTTTCAAGCAGCCTTCTGCAGTGACTCCACAACCCCTTTCCTGGTGCTCACAGCTCATTCAGAGGCCACAGTTTTCTGTGCAGAGTTAAGGTTATTTTTTCCCCTGCGTATTATCTTGCAACTGCAAACACTGAATTTCATCTGCCGTTTTAAAATTCACTCACTCGGCATTGTGCGATGGCCCTCCTCTCCTTGCAATCAGCTCTAGTTGTGTTTAGCTTCATTTCAGCAACTTGAGTGATTTCGTATCATCTTCAGACTCTGTCATCTCGCTACTCACCCTCTGCTTCCAGATTTTTGTAAAGATGTCTTGAGAAACCTGTGCGCCCGTGATGGAGCTGGGGAACCCAGCAAATGGTATTTGCCAGCCTGCTGCGGGTGAGTGGGTGGTGAGGGAGGAATGCGAGCACTCACGTTGCCAGTTTCCTGCGCAGGAGAAGAAGGTCCCTCCAACTGGCAGGGCCCCGCAGCCTGCCTGCCAGCAGCAGTGGCTGTCACCCTGCTGCCACCCTTCCAGGCGTCACAGGTGACAAACAGCAAGGAATCATTTACTCAACAATCCAGACTGCTGTGTATGACACAGGGGCGGGCAAACAATATTTGTTTTAGTATGAGCAATAGTAAACTCATTTATCTGCAAACAAAGAAGGATGGCTACCAATAGGGAACGAGGACTTTGGAAGCAGCCTCTCTGAGAAGGACTCGTGGGTCTTGGTGGGGAATCGCGTGTGCAGGAGCTGCCAGCCTGGACCAGGGCCAGAAGGGCCGGTGGAACGTGGGGTGGAGAAATAGAGAACCCAAGCGCTGGCCGGGAGATCCCATTGCCTCTGCGCTTAGATGTGGTGCATCCACTTCATTACTAAACACAATAATATTTGTATTTATATGCTATATAAAGCTTTATTTATTTATTTCCAAGTGCATGTTATATAAAGATTTACTGTCCTTGGATAGAGTGGTTTCTGTTGATCACATTTCCCAGCCACAGGGTGGTGGGCTCACCTACATCTCAGCTGTTGTCTCACCTCAGAAGTTGCTTGAGACTGGCGTGGGTGGGGGGCGATGGGATGCCAGCAGGGTGAACAGTGAGCAGCAGTGAGCTACAGACTGCTGGGATGTATGGAGCTTCCAGCAGGTTGCCACAGGGCTAATATTCAGGCAGAGTAATTAACATCTATAGTAATGACCTGCAATGGAGTATTAATAGCACACTGTGAATGCAGCTCATCCCAAAACCGAGGGTGTTGTATGAACCCGTGAGGAAGGATAAATAATACAAAAAGGCTGCAGACCTCAGCAACACAGGCAGGAAATACTGCAGTAAGTACACCCTGGAAGGACGAGTATTATTTCAGGAGGAGTCACTCAGACCACGGGCAGATGGACTCCAGCGTGTCAGATGTCCCTGCCTGGCATTCCACAACGAGTCTGTTTGACCTGTGCAGGGGCTCATGTTTCCAAGGTAAATCTTGTCAGGTGGGCACCTGGGTTTCCTGGGAGCCCTCCCCGGGTACTTCCCTGCATATCTGAGCACGAACATTTAGAAGCCTGTCCTTCATGTCCCGAGGATGTGGTTTGACACTGGAGGATTCACATGTGTACAGTGTCACTTTTTGGGGTTGCGGCCAAGGGAAGACAAACTGTTTGGATGTGGGTCTGTGAAGCTTAGGAATCCCAGCGTGGGAGGTCTGAATGATGTGAGAGGACGTAAACAGAAATTTTGGGCTGAAATCAAACAGAAGAAACTTTCATTAATATAGTAATAATGTGTTCCCCACAGGGATACTGCTACAATGAGGGACGCATTCCCAGTGGCAATGGTGGAAAGGAGATGGTGCCTTTGGGAGCACTGCGCGGGGAGCCGTGCCCACCAGGGACGAGTTGGGTTGGTCCCCAGAGAGCCTGGGATGGGGCCTGTGCCTGCCAGCTGCCCTCACCCTTGCCCCGTGCCCCTGGGGTCAGCCTGGGGCTGTCTCAGGCTCTGACCAGAGGTCCTCCAGAGGGTTCTGCAGCTGTTGCCTTCTGAAATGCCTCTTCACCACTGTGTGGCAGCACTGATACTGGATTTGTCCTCATGCAGCACTACCCAGAACTTGCTTTGGGTTTACGGACATGGTGGTGGGACCCACGCCTCCAAAGAACTGCTGTGGCCAGGCTGGGGGAATAGTGGCAATGTGGCCTGGCCTCGCTGGAGCCATTCTCCTGCCTCCTGCCAGGCAGAGCATGTACCTGCATGTACCCTCCCTGGTGAGCGGGCCGTAACCAAACAGCACGTCCTACAGGAGCGTGGAGCCCTGTGCTGCCAGCGGGAGGACACAGTCCCCTCCCCAGGGCCGCCAGCAGAGCAGCTGCACCCCCAGGCATGCGCATCTCTGCTCTGTGAGCACAGTTCCAGGCGTTGCTGAGGGGTTGGGATGGGCCATGCAGCCACACAGCCGCTGCCACCCTGCGCTCCTCCAGCTCTGGGTGCTGAGCGGCATCAGCTCTGCTCAGAGCTGCTAAACTGCAAGATGATGTGGTATTAGCTTGGCTCTCACCTGCTCGCCTCCATCTTGCTGCTTTCTGGATATCTGAGCGATTTCTCTCTCCAAGGTTACAGGCTGCTGTGTCTTGGTGCATTCAGCCTGTGGCAAAAACATTTCCAGGCTGCTTGGGATGCAGCCCGGTCTGTGCTGGGCGCCCACTGGTGACACTGGTATGAATGGTGTTAATTCTTTCTCCATTTAATGAAACTTTAAATGCAGGTGCCGGTCCTATCTCTTGCAGTAATGTCTCTAAAATTGTTCCCAATTTTGAAGTTTCATTTTTCTGGCTACTATCTGAGTCTGTGACTCATCAACCAATTTCAAGCCCACACCAAATCCTGTATAACGATAAAGTTTTCATCCAGTTGTTAAGAAAACTTCGTTACAATGCAACAACAAGGGATCCTCTGAGGAGATGGGCTGTGCAGGAAGCTGGCTGCACGCAGGAACAGCCTTCTCAGCAAGGGAACGG
The DNA here is from genome assembly GCA_013396635.1 of Penelope pileata. NCBI lineage: Eukaryota > Metazoa > Chordata > Aves > Galliformes > Cracidae > Penelope > Penelope pileata. The sequence continues at coordinate 530,319 of WBMW01001574.1, forward strand.
GGTTTGATGGAACGACTGGAGCTGGGATGGCTTCAGGAAAGCGCATCCGCAGCCCAACAGCTGAATACCCCTCTGGGCTGACAGGAGACTGCAGCTGGGTGCCTTGCAGCCACTGATCACAAAGCAGCGCTGATTACTGCAGAAATCCTGAAAATCCAACCTGCAAGGCTCGAGGTACATCCCATATCTGCTTCCTAATTACCAAAATTTTGTGCATTCCACTTGCAAACTCTCTGGGATTTGTCCCCAGTGTGAGTTGTGTACAAGAGGGAGCTGGGCAGAGGGAAGCTTCTCCATCCTCAGTAAACTTTGTGCTGCTTTATACCACGATATAAACTTCTCCCAGGTTTTGCTCCTCAAATCACAGCAGCTCTCTCACATCTCATTCCCTTCCCAAAACAAGGGAGAGCCAGGGAGGGCGGTGCAGCTGCTTCCCAGAGAGGGAGCGAGAGGCACAGCGGGTTACCTGAAATGGAGGTTGTTGAAATTCTCACTTCCAGGGGAGCACACTTTAAAGGGCTGTGGGTTATGTGAGGTGCTGGAGTTGGAAAATAAGATGTAGAGTGAGCTCCCCCATCCCCACCGGCACCCAGCTGCCTTCTTGTTTCAGAAAATAAGGGTCCATGTGCAAAAGGGAAGGTTGAGTGCAGACGTACCTGCTCCTGACACACTGGAAGGGCTGAAACAATGTTGTTTATGCAGGAAAAAAGTGCCTGCTGCAAGCGGGCTGCCTGGTCCCTGAGCTCCCCACGGCTGTGAGCAGCCCTGGCAGGGGCTGCTGGCTCGGCGAGGCGTGAGGAGGGAGCTGGGAAGGAGGATGGGAAAAATCAGTCTGAAACTTGCCTGCCATGGGCAGGTGGGCGGCGGAGTCCTGCCCCATCTTCTCCATCTCCCCTGTAATGGGATGCACATTTGGCCTTTCCCAGGCCTCGGGTAACTCCCATGATGAAGGGAAGATTATTTTTCAAGATGGTCTTCAGAGATTTCTTTTAAAATTCTCCAGCGTGCTGTGTCTGGACCTGCAGATTTACAGTATGTGGGTTGAGTTTTGTCAGATACTCTTTTACCATCTCCGTGTTTATCCTTTGCTCTTGGCCTCTCCAGCTGCTCTCTCATAAATCCTCCGCTTCCTGCACAAGAATCCCCAATTTCTTCATTATCATTACTGAAACTGGGCGAGAGCCGCTCTCCCCAGCCCCAGCCACCCTGGAGCCGGCCCAGCTCAGCCTTCAGTTGCTGCAGGACTCGGATTTATTCCCCAATTCCTCTGCCCTTCTGTTGCTGTTTTTAAATAAAAATATTAATGCACGAACACCGCAGTGTGACTAGAGCAAAGCTGTCCCCGTGGAGGATGTTTAAAATGCACGGCTCAAGCACACGCGGTATATTACAGGTATGCATCGCTCTGTCACCTGCTCCCCTTCACGTGGATCTGGTGTGCTCGTATTTTTGATAGATTAAATGAATAGGTCACAGCTCTGCCCACATTTATGGGCTGTTTTCTTTTTTTCTGGTGTCTTAACTCCCTCCTGTAATTTCGGTGCTGTTCTTTTTGCTTTCCCAGCAATGCACTCCTTGCTTGCACGTACCAGTGGGTCCCTATGGGCTGCTGAGGGGAGCCCTGCTCGCTGCTCTCAGCCCAGTGGGGATGAACTGGAGGCCCTGGCACCACCTGTGAGCCCTGCAGCGTGTGCAGGGGGCGATGGATGGCATCACTGGGCGCTTGGGATGTCCTCCTGCCATGGGAAGGAAGCATGCAGCTCACCAGCTCTGTCTGCTGCCACCCATTGCCAAAATGAGGGTGAGGGCTCTGGATGGTTTTGCTCATCTGTAGGAAGAAGGGCATCCAGCCTGGAGCTCCGTGCAGACAGCCCGATGCTGTCAGCCATTTGCTGTTGGCTGTGGTTCTGAGGGCTCTGGGCAGCAGGACGTCACTGCAGCAGGGCACACCAGCACAGGCGTGTCAGGGCTGCAGAGGTGCGGGAGGCACCTGCAGTGGTGTTGTGCTGCGGGGAAGGCTTGCTGCGAGCACCTCCTGAAGCCTTGGGGAGCCCCCATCCTGGTGCTGACAGCAGCTGCTGCGGTTGCGGGGAGGGACCCGCTGAGCACCCCACGCTCCCACCCAGCCTGCAGCAGGGCTGCTGCCCCCGGGCACCCCGCAGCGCTTCCTCCCCTTGCTTTAAGCAGCCACAGACTTCTCCAGGAAGGAACGCTTGGAGCCTGCTGTAATCCCTTTTGCTGCAGTGCAGGCAACAGGACGGGGCCATGCTGGGCAGGCTCTGCTCTGGCAGTGCCAGGCCCTCGCTGTCTGGCTTTGGGCTGTGCCGAGCCCTCCCAGCACCGCAGCAGGATCTCTGTCTGCATGGCTCTGGCCCTCGGGGCTCGCTCCTCTGCCCGCGTGATGCCGGGCAATTTCAGCCTGCAGCACTGCTCTCCTGAGGAAACGCTGGCCATAGATTTCAGAATGGATATTGCCAAACAGTATATTGTTTTCATAAATCTCTGTAGATCTGCTTTATATCCCGGAGGCTAGACATTCTAATTATTGCTTCTATTTTATCTAAATTGGCAACAAAGCCGTCTTAGCTCAGCTCGGAGCCAGTACAGGTAATTCTGCTCGACCAAATCCTGACCTTTAAAAGTTCATTCAGAAGTGTCTGCTGCACTCTCTGCAGCTCCTGCCTGGGTCTCCAGCTCCTGGAGCCATCGCCCAATTTAAACCAGCAGTCACCATGGCTTCAATCCGTTGTGCCTTAAAGATGTCGGCAATTACGGCGTGAAATATCTCAGGAGCAGCACTAATATCAAAGGGCATTCTCATACCCTTAAAACACCCAAACAGCATATTAAAGATCTCGTTGGAGTCAGATTTAAGCTTGTCTCTCCACAGTTTATTCGCTGAAGCAAATGCCCTTCATTTCACAGCGGTTTTTCTTCCTTTCCCTGCGAGCGCGGCTGTCGGCACAGAGCGAGGTCCACGCGTTGCAGCTGCGTCTGAATAATGCAAACCAAAGCAGCCCCTCCTCAAGCTGCCTTTGCAATGACAGAATTAGCTCCACCTGACTTTCCTTACCCTTTCGACAACTCCCAGGTTTTCTATCAGCTTATGCTACATTTTCACCCCTTAGGGTTGGGGTTTTTTCCCATGGAGAGATCATGGAAGCGACCAATGGTGGACCGCGGTGTGGTGCTCCCTTTGGAGACAGCCCCAGCCCAGCCGGATACCTGAGAACCCCCCTGGGCTGGGCTCATTGCAGCAAATGCTTTCCCTGCCTGGCAGCTGACTTTTTTTTTTTTTAATGTAGATGACATTCCATGCAGCAGCCTCTAAACTGAAGTGGGACTTGACTGGCAAAGAACGTGGAGTGGTGCGGGGCAAACATCTCCCTGTGTGTCACCCTGTGGCATTTGCAGTAAAAATATTTCTAATTTCACAGTGAGGAGAGGTTCTCAAGTGGTACATCTGGATATAATTGTTGGGAATGCATTACCCGGCGCTTGTTTAGAAACAAATGGCGTTGTGTGTTATTATTCTTTTTTATACCCTCAACGTGAAGCAGTGTTTGCTATGGGCTCCTGATGAATCCCCTCAGGCATCGCCTCGGAGCGGTGCTTTCCAGGTGTTCTGTGCCATCCTCCGGCCCCAGGTGGGCACCTGACACCTCACCCCAGGCAGGAGGCAGCCCCTCGCCCCAGTGCTCACCGCCCCACGCTGCTCATATCCTGCAGGGTTCCAGCAAAGGGCATTAGGACACGATGCAGCCACCCGATGCAGCGCCTGGAGGCACGCAGCCCCAGCACGTGTTGCTCTGGGGGGACCGACCCAGAGTGCCCATTCCTCAGTTTTTGCCCTGGGGTGTTTCAGTGCTCATCCGAGTGTGTCTGCCCTCTGGAGGGGTTTCCTCTGTGGGCATTCAGGGCACGGGCAGCCCCCTCTGCCCTCTCTGCAGCAGACACCCTGCCACGGCTGCTCATCCCCGCAGACGATCGTTTTCTGCTTCATTTGTGGCATATTTGACTAAATACGTAACGATTCTTGCCTTATGCTTCCAACAAAACTTAGCAAATAGGGATTTCCACCTGTCAGAAGATGCCTCATTCCTACTTTCCTCTCTCCACTTTCCAGCGCTTTGTTCTGGGAACGCTGCAGCGCACACAGCTGCCCGCTGCCCGCAGCGAGCTGCACCCCGTGTGCCACCGAGGGGCTGTTGCCCAAACAGGCAAATAGAAATCCAATGCCACCCAAAATCCCAATCTTCTTGTTTCCATTTTGCTTGGTCCCAAGGTAAGCTTTTCCACAACTCATTTCAGTTTTCACAGCCTGAGCATGAGGTCTTCCTGTCCAGCCTCTCTCTTTTTGCCCATCTACATTTTGTCCATGGGATTGTTCATGGGTTTTCCTCTCGCTCTCCCCTTTGCTTCTTAAAAAACCATTCCCCCCAAAATCTTGTTTTTCTTATTCTGACATTCCAGATCACCAGAATTAGTGCTTCTTTTTTTCCTCTTGTCACTTTTCCAGAGTTGAGGAAGTTTGGCCCTGTTCCAGATGGAGAGGGAAAAGTCAGGCGGCAGCCCCCACCCACCATCCGTCTGCTCTGCGCCGGAGCGGGACCGAGCGGGAAGAGACGGGAGAAATAACACGCCCAACTTCCAAACTTTCTGATTTCAGCAAAACAGATATATTTTCTTCTTAAAAAAAAAAAAAAAAAAAAAAAAAAAAAAAAAAAAGCCAGTGGGGGGGAACACATGACTCCTGACCTACAGCAATGGGGACAGGCGCCCGAGGGACCCGAGGCGGGCGTCCATCCGCTGCGTGCCCTCCCAGCTCCTTACACAGCATGCTGCTCTAAGCTGGCTGTCGTGTCACAACAAGCAAAATACTCCGAGGAAGCCCAAGCTTGCTCTAGTGGTACATTTCCCCTTATTGACCAGACCTATAAGTCTGTCCAAAAAAAACCCTCACAAAAGCCCGTGAACAGCCTGGTTGATTTGTGGGTCCCTGGGCTGTGCCTCTGAATTTTTCTGAACACTGGAACTACGCCAACCCTTCACCGATCCTTTGGAATTTGCCCATTTTTCTGAGATGTGCTCAACCATCGCACTGGCGTGAGCGCGCTCCTTCCCAACATCGCGCATCGGCTGTCCGGGCGATCCACAAACACTGCGCTGGAGGAGCTCATGCCTCACATCCCCCATTGTTACAGATGGCAGGATTTATATTCCATCCACAGTATCATCTGGAGATGAATATATCCTCCTGCTTCATTCCAAATACAGAACAGAAATATCTGCTAAACATTTCTGCCTTTCTGCACCAGCCACCATCTGGCAGGGGCGGGCAGGAGCTGCGCTGAGTGCCGGGCTCCAGGGCTCCCGTGGGGATGCTGGTGCCATGGGGCACCACGTGGCCTTTCCTGGGGCTGCCCCCCCTCCTTCCCCTTCTCTCTGTGCAGTGGGCATGGGGTGGAACCCCCAATTCGCCCGCCCCAGGGCCAAGCTCGCACCCTGGCCAATTCCTGACTCAACCCAGAGACCCCATTGCCATGTAAATTGCTGCGTGGGGGGACCGGAGGGCAGGGAAAGGAGATTTGCTGATGGAGGAGGCTGAGATAGGGGCACTCATTGAAATTCAGAGATCTTGCTTTCTCCCCAGCCACTCCAATCAGATTAAAGCCGCACAGCCTTGCATGAGGCTTGTTGGGGAAACCACAGCGGGAAACACCCAAACACAGCACTGAATGTGTTTGCAGCTGAGTCACCTCTTGTCCCTGTTCAAGGGACCCCCTTGCTCTGCTCATGTTCCCCATGGCACCCAGTGCCACCGCGGTGCCACCGCGCCCACTGGCATCGCTGCGTGCCAGGCTGCAGGACGGGCACAGCGGGCACAGCCCCAGCGCTGTGGGTGAGAGCCCACAGGGATCCCGGCCTTTCCCTCCATCCTCTTTCAGTCTGTGCTCATTTATTATATTGGCAAAGCCAGGAGGAGAGAGGGAGAGGAGGGACAAAGAGGGGCAGACTCTGTGCCGGGTGGCACAGCTGCACCACGGGCGCTCCCTGCCCCAGGGACACCCAGCGGCTCCGGGGAGGGGGGGGCTCTGCTCCCGCACAGTGAGGGCCACCGGGCTGCGTCCCCCTCGCAGCAGCCCCGATCCCATTAATCATTAACAGTGTGGAGCCAGCCAACATGGACACTCAACACTGCCGGCAGCTCCCCCAGCAGGGCTGCTGCCCGGAGGTGCCCCTGCTCCCAAAGGCCACTTCTGTCCCCATGCCATGCCCCAGGTGCAGCTCTGCACCGGGTTTGGTGCTGCCGCCCTCCAGTCAGGCCTCACCACAACGGTGCCAGTGGTGCTCGGTGTCCCGGGCAGGGCCATGGCTCCGGCTGTGGAATTGCTGTGCATCCACTGCTGCAGTGGTTTCTGTTTTCTCCTCAGCACCACTCAGTCCCTCCCGTTTCCTTTCTGAGCGTCACATCAGTGAGGATCCTACCAGGACTTCGAGGTCATCATGGAATGGAAATGTGACGCTGTGCATTGCATGGGAACACCAGGGACATTTTTTCAGCGCATGGCATTTCGCTGCGTCCCACCCACCCCGGCCACCCTCGTGCTGTGACCCAGCCGTGCCCCACGGCCACTCCGGGGGGCTCTGGGAACACCAAGGGGACACCAGGGAAACCTGGGGGCAGGCAGTACCCCCACGTGGGGTTGCCATGTGAACAGGGTCCCTGGCAGGGACCATCACCCCGTTTTTGGAAGCCCTGGTGTGAGCCTCATGGGCTGGCATTGAGCTCCTATGCTGCCATGGGTCCTCCCAGCCCCACATGCCCCCAGGTGCCATCCCCACCCGGGTGGGGTGTGTGAGCCCACAGCTGGGTGGGGGTGCGGGGTGCTCAGGGAGGCCCCCAGGATGCGGGGAGCCAGGGGGACAGGGGGGAGGGAGGGGACACGTACATGGGTACATGAAGATGGGAGAGCTGGGGGAGGTGAGCGTGGGCTGTGTCTTGCAGCTGAGGGCCCCACAGCAGCCTCAGGAGCTGCAGGGGAGGAATTTGCTCCGGAGGCACCGAGGCACTTTGCTGCTTGGGATGGTTGGGATGCCTGCGCCGGGGAGGCTGTTTGCATTCCCTCCCTTATCTGCACGGCCTGGGGGCCCCTTGGCCTCCCAGCAGCCGCTGGGTGGGGTGTGGGGAGCAGGGCGCCAGCACGGCTGGGGACACCTGGGGACAGGGACACCTGGGGATGGGGAGACACCTGCAGGGATGGGGATGGGGATGGGGACCCAGCAGTGGTGCCCATGGCTCTGTGTGGCTCATGGTTCAGCACGGGGGCACAGGGACCACTGCCAGCACCGCAGGGCCACCCCTGCAGCACAGCCCCGGGGCCATGGATGAACACGGGGCCGTGGAGGAGCCCGCCAGCCCCGCTGCTGCCCTGTGCTGGGATGACAGCTGCCCGCTGCTCCCTCCTCCGCTTTCTGGCTCTCCGAGAGCCTTTGATCCATGGCAATCCTTTGCCTCTCGCTCCACGACAACTTAATTTCTATAGTAACCTCCTGCGCTGGAGCTCGTCGAAAAGCCTTTTGAAAATCTGAATAAACTATGTCGAGTGGTTTTCCTTCTACCCCCTCTTTTCTGGAGCATTAGAAGAACTCTGATCCAACAAATGTGGCCAGGTCTCCCAGGCTGTTGGCTGGAGCTGGGCGCCCTGCAGCCCTCAGCCACTCTGTTTTTCCCATCCGACCCCAACGCTTCGCCAGGGCCACCCCTGGGGACAGCTGGGAACACGTTCTGGGACAGCACCTATCCTAGGCCAGCACCCGGGGCCACAGCTAATGGCTCCATCTTGTTACAAAACTTTAATTAATCCACGAACATTTCCTATCTGCAAATAACTCCGGCCTTATGAAATCCCAATAAAACCATTCATCACAGCTGGCAAAGTGACGCCGCCAGCAAAACTCGCGGACACTCGGGAAGTAATTGATAGCCCAATATAATTTTAAATTAGGCTTTGCGTTGCTAATTTCAGCCCTCAGAAAACACCCTTGGGTTTGGAGCATGCCCCTCCTGGGCTGCCCACAGCCTGGGGTCCCCCTGTGCCCCCACGCAGCACTGTGACACCGATGGAGCCCAGGGCTGAGCCCGCCCCGAGCAGCTGTGGCTGAGGCATCCCCCAGCAGCCGAGTGACACCACTGGGTGCTGCCAGACAGCTCTGGCAGGGCGCGGGGCAGCTGCTGCTCGGAGGTGGGAGAGGGAAAGCAATCCCTCTCCTTACGTGGTCTTAACTCGGTAACATGCTCCAAAGTGCTGCTAAAGGTGCTGGGAAAATGAAGGCGCGATGACGGCCGCGGTGTGATGGGCACTCACTGGTGATTCACAGCCGGGATGAGTCACGGAGACACCCCAGCAGGTCCCACCGTGATGGAGCCTGCGCCCGGCCAGGAGGGCTGGGGACAGCAAGGACAGCAAGGACAGTGGGGACACAGTGGGGACATTGGGTCTGGACGGGGCTGTGGACAAGCAGGCCGGTGAGACGTGAGGGGAGAGCACGTCCGCTGGCTGCGGTTCGTTAGCTAATGGGCACGCTGGGGCTTTGAAAGTGCAAAGCGCTGAGCAGGTGCAGAGGAATTCGTGTTTTAAATAATTTATTCATTTTTTTCTCCCTTTTTCTAACTCAGAGCAGCCGTGCGTGCCCTGCACGAGCAGCACTGGGCACACAGGGGATGGCGGTGGGGCCTGTGCTGGTGGCACCGTGGGGCAGCTCTGTGCCTTGGGTGTCCCCAGCCATGCCAGTGCCACATAGGCCTGGACTCGGCCATGCCAAGCACAGCCCCAAATCTTTGGATGTATGTCACCAGCTGCAGGGACACCCACGTGTCCCCAGCCCCACAGATGGGGGGAGAAGGGGCTGCCCCACTGCGCTCTCCCCTCCCCGCCCCGCTGGGGCACGGCTCCCTGAGCACCATGCAGGGAGGTTATTTACTCGGTGAGTTATGGCTTTGTTTTCCCCTGTGTAAATATCTGGGAAGCGCAGCTAATGTTCTGTGCGCAGCCGAGGCAATTACAGCCCTTATCGCAGCGCTGCCGCCCCCCCGGCCCCCTCAATGCAAATCAGCCCCGTGCACGGGGAGAAATCTGCATGAGACCAGCCCTGTGCAACAAACCCTGTGCTGCACGGCCTCCCCAGCTGCAGCCCCACATCAGCCAGATGTGCACGGCATGGCCCAGCCAGATGTGCACGGTATGGCCCTTCCAGATGTGCATGGCATGGCCCTTCCAGATGTGCTGAGGGCTGCAGATGTTCCAGGCTGAGCTTTCCCTCCGTGCAGGGAGAGCCTCTCCAGCTGTTTGGTGATGGGGGGCTCCAGCTGTGCAGGGATGTCCCCTCCAGCTGTGCAGGGATGGCTCACGCTGTCCCCATGAGCCCCACAGCCCAGCCCAGATGGGTCCAGCCCTGGGCCTCTCTCCTGCAGAGCAGCATGGCCCTGCTGCTCCTGCCCAGGGGCTGCTCATCAGCACTAATGAAGGGGGGCTGGGCAGGGGGGCACCCAGCCCAGCACAGCCTGTGCCCAGCCATGGAGCTGAGCTCCCGGCCACAGCCCCTGGACGGCAGGCAGCCCCGAATCAGCTTCATTAAGAGCCATTGATCTGTTTCTTGCTTAATATATTTTTCATTTCCAAATGTTTTTTTCCAGGCTCCACAGCGTTTGCAGCTTGTACCAATTAAGGTGGCAGCGCAGAATGAGCACTGCAGCCCATTAATTAAACTTATAGGGGGAGATTAAGTGCCCACTCCATTCTTCCTGGCAGCTCTCCCCAAGCACCAGGCGTGCTGGGGCCGGAGCTCAGCCGGGCACTCACCTCCCCTCTCCCCTTCACCCCCAGCGCTCCGCCAGCCCCACGCCGTGCAGGCACCCCAGGGAGCTCAGTGCCTGTGGGGGGAGCGGGGTGCCGGGCTCCCACGCACCGTGGCTCAAGGCAGGGACCCCAGCTCTGCTCTGGCACCGTGCTGACAGCAGCATGCTGGTGGGGGTCCACCCCAGCCCATGGTGGGAGCAAGCTGCCCACACCACCACCAGGCAGCAGCCGGTGCTCACGCTGTCACACGCTGCTGCCATGGAAACGATCGCACTGTCACCAACTGACATCCTCCAAACCCGGGCACCTGGGTGCCACGCAGCTAGTGGCCCTGCTGGACCCCCACCAGCGCCCGGCCCTGCGGGTGGGATGGGGCGGGCGATGCCGGTTTGTGTCCTGCCCCAGACAGGAGGGATGGAGCAGCAGCAGCTCGAGCACAGCAGGTGCACAGGAGCAGAGAGCCCACCCCACTGCCCTGGGGGTTGCTCCCCTACCGCCATGAACCACAAATCTGGACAAACAGTGGAAAAATGGAGATGTGCCCAAAGCCTGCAGCCTGGCCCTGACACTTCCCCATGGAGGGATCATTCCATGGGGTCAGGTGGAGGTACCAGGGGCTGTTGGGGAGCACAGCAGCCAGACCTAGAGCACGTGCAGCATCCTCACACCTCTGTCCTGTGCGCAAAATGCATGGAGAAGGAGATCCCCATCAATGCAGGAGAGGAAAAAGGAGCAGTACACAGAGCAAAGAGCAGCCGGGGAGGTGCTGAGCTCAGGCAGACAGTGCAGCATCCATTGGGGCTGCGTGGGCAGAGAGCTCGGGGGTGAGCGATGCACATCCCAGCCCAGCGCTGCCACACAGACCCTGCTGGGCAGGAGCTGAGGATGGGCCAAAACTATGCACCATGCACCAAAAGCATCGATCTCTTCCATCAATACACAATCTGAGGATGCAGAAGCCGTGCCCCCTTGTCGTGGTGTCTTTGTGCGGGTGGTACCAGGGCCGGGGAAATAGCAGCCATGAGGATGTTTGCTGCAGCGTCGCAGCCTGTGCTGCCGGGGAGGGCTGCGGGAAGGGATGGGATGTGCCCCCTGACAGGGTGGGAGAGGGTGGTCCTGGGGGAAAGCAGCCCCTCGCTGTTTTCAGATTCCCCCTGGCCCTGCAGGCGGGGAGCAGCCCTGCTGGGGTTGTGGTGATGGGGTGAGCACACCCGCAGGGGGAGGTGGGTGTTCAGCACCCTCCTGAAGCCAAAGGAGAGAGCATCCCCAGGGTGGGAGCGGGGGGCCGGGTTCCCCTGCCGCCAGCGGCACCACTCCCTGCCTCCCTGCCTCGTTGCTTTTGATTTAGCAGTTGCTAGAGAAACTAAAAGTTGCAGTTTGGGGAGCATCTGCATTTTAATTAGCAATTACCAGCAGCACTGCTCTGGCCCAGCTGCTGCCTGCGGGGTCCCTGCTGCCACCCAGGGTGGGTCTGTGGGGCTGTGCCATGCCGGGTGTCCCCAGCGGGCACTGGGGGTGGTGGCACCACGGTGCCCTGGCACAGGTCAGTCCCCTCGGAGCCGCTGTCCCACGTGCTGTCCCTCCGCCAAGCTCTGCGATGTCCCCGCAGTGTCCCCACATGCAAGGGACCTTGGCAGAACCCCGTCCCCTCCCTGTGTGCTGGGCCGGCCCTTCATTTTAACAAGGCTTTCAGGCTTAAGTGCTGCTTGGCGTGACCGGGAGAAATTGATATTTTGAGAATGAGCTTGTGAGGGGCCATGAATAATTCACGCTGGGGCGGTTCCGTTCCCATAAACAGGCTGCTAAAAAAATAAAATAAAAAAAAATGTAGTGCTTAACAAGAAAACAAATTACCATCCTGCAATCCCCAGGCCGGGCTCAGCCTCTGCTGAATCTTTAATCTCCAGAAATGGGCCCCAGTGCAGCGGCGGCGGCAGTGAGGGCAGTGCCCGTGCCGGGGTCTGGCTGCTGGGGACGGTGGCACCGCGCTGGGTCCCATGGGGCCGGTGGCCGTGCCACCATGGCTGTGTGGTATGCAGCATGTTGCTGGCCCCATTGGGCTGTGTTTGACATCCTGATTTCATTAGGCCCTTCTTTAAGGGCGGCCCTGTGGGGTGGAGGGCAGGAGAGCTGTTGCCATGGCAATGGTGACAAGCAGGGGAGTGTGTCACCCCTGGGGACAGGAAGGGGACAGGGAGGGGACATGTCCAGCTGCAAGACAGCAGCAGGGAACACACATGGGGCCAAGCCAGGAGTCCCTTGGGGATGTCCCCTCACGAGCATGGGCCACGTTGCTCAGGGAGGAGACAGAGTAGGGCAGTGGGATCGCCCTGTGCTGCACCACATCTTGGGGACCTCGTGCCACTCGGGAGTACCCCAAAGCCCGCCCCGTGCTGTGACAGGGAGGCCAGGACCCCATCCCCAACCAGTAGGGACAGGACGGGGTCACCTGGTGCTGAGGGAGCAGCACGGAGCTGGCAGCCTGCGGTGCAGCAGCATTCTGCTCGCTGCTGGACGCCTTCCAGGCGGGGAGGCTCCGTGACACCAACCCGGCTGGCTCCTGAGTGAAGGGTTAGGCGGGGTTGGGACACACCGCACAGAGCTGTCCCCTCCACGTGTCCCCCTGCCCCTCTGCCCAGGGCTGCGAGGGGTGGTGGGAAGACCCCAGGCCCCCTGGCATCACCCCGCACCCCCTGGGCAGCCCCTGGGTGCTGGGGGCACATGGGGCAGTGCTGTTCCCAAGGATGAGGGCATGACACCAGCGTGGGGATGAGCGAGGAAGAGCCCTGCGGCCCCGCTGCTGCACGGGGAGAATTAGCAGTAATAAGTCATGATCATCCCCTGATGACGAGCACTTAATGCGTGCCAGTTCTGCTATCCAAGTGCCTCTTAAGCCCCGATCGCCCTGTCGATAGCGCTGGCAGAGGCTGATGGATCCCTGGCCGCCCGCTCGGGGTGCTCCCGGCATGCCCCAGGCAGGAGCATCGATTTCCCACCGCTGCGAAGAGGCAAATATTTGAAAAGTGATAAATAAGGGGAGCTGCCAGCTCGGCTGCACGCGTCAGTGCCCGGGATTAAGGCAACGAGGTGAGACTGCCCAATTAAATCCCAATAAAAATGGCTGCAAATTCAATTTTTCCCCTCGTCCATATCCATTTCCAGCGCTGAGGGGAGGGGGGGGCTGATAACGCAGGGTTCATCGATTGTCACTGCCAGGAAGAAATCTCTCTGAATTCAATTAGTTTGGAAAACACGCCGGGCACACGGGGAGGGGCTGTCACTGCGAGCACCCATGGGTGCCCAGAGCCCTGGGGACAGGGGCATTGCCCACGCACTGTGTTCGTGCTTCCCCTGTGCTGGGGAGGGCAGCCTGCCTCTGGCAGCCGTTGAGAGCCGAAGGACATGGCAGCAGCTGTGCAAGGGAATTAAACATGCCCGCTCCCAACCCAGGACTGATGGCGAGTGACAGGGAGCAGCCGGCGTGTCCCCACGTGGGGCTGCGTGTCGGGATGGTGCCTGTCCCGCGCTGACCTCGTGTGCAGCCGGGATGGCCCCAGCGCACCCCGGCCCTGAGGTCCCGATGGCACCGGGGGCTGAGGGGTGGGCTGGGGGCTGCGGCTCTCCCCCAGCTCTGGGGCTGCAGCGCGGAGCGATGACCCCGCCAGGATGAACAGCCACCATGTCTCATTGCCTTGGAAACCGAGCAGCAGCGCTGCAAAGCCCTTCTTCCTCCTCCGAGCTGAGCCCTGTGGGAAGGGGCTGGGGGGTTCGGGGCTGTGCACCCCTCTGTGCTGCTGTTGTCCTTGCTTCCTCCTGCCCCAGTGTGAGGAGAAGTCACTAATTAAGCACACTGCACTCAAATTAGTGTGAGCAATGGGGAGGTCCCGCTCTGTTCCTGCACAGGGGGCACAGGGGGGGGAAATGGCGCTGGCAGCTGCTCCCTGCTGCAGTGAGGGTGGTGGTGATGGGCAAGGAAAAGCCTCAGCACAGGGACGGCGACCTGCCTTAGCTGTGGCAGTGGGGACAGCAGTACCCTTGGTGGCTGCTCAAGGGCTGGGGATGGGATGGGGCCGATATTCCCATGGCGAGAGCAGTGCTGGGTTCGGGAGGCGCTGGGGCAGATGCGAGCTGCTGGCTGCCAGGGGAAGGCAGCCCTGGGCACAGCTGGGCCAGCTGCTGCGCTGCCCGGTGCATGTCCCCAGCTGCCACCAGGCTGAGCGGGACCTGTGTATCGGAGCGTGACAGGGCAGTGCAGTGATGCAGGAGACAGAGCATCCTGCTGTGGTGCAGCCCTGGGGCCGGCTGGCTCCAGCACTGGCACAGCGAGCACTGTGCCCGGTGCTGGCCATGCCTCGCTGTGTGCTGTGGGGTGCAGGAGCACAGCCTGCTGGATGCACACCCACACCCACACCCTTCTTTGTGTGGGAACGCAGCCTTACACAGGGCATCCCCACGGCCTCATGTAGGGCATCCCCACAGGACACAGAACATGGCTGGGGACTGCAGGCAGTGTGTGCAGGCACGGTGAGGAGCAGGGTCAGGGCAGGGCTCTGCCTCCTGCTGCTGTTTGCATCCAAGTTGCTCCAGTGCTGCAGCACTGAGTTGCCTGGTAACCCTCCTCTTCTTCTTCCTCCTTCTCTTTTTCCTATTTCTCCTTCTCCTCCTCCTCCTCCTCCTTGCAGCCCAGGGATGAGCCACTTACCAGGCAGCACTGAGCTGCACTCAGCAACCCCAGCACTCGGAGCTGGTCCCCACCTCGCTGCCCCAACACCCGGGAGGAAGCCCCTGCTGCATCCCCGCTGCGGGAGCATGCAGAGCCCTGCGGGTGGGCACCCCCCATCCCTGCCCTCCTGCTGAACCCCAAAGCTCCTGAGGCCGGGGCTGTGACTTGATATTCTGCCCGCTCCCCTACGCACATTGGCAATTAGATCATAATTGTAATATTTGCATATTCATAACAGCTGAAATTAATCGCATTTGCATAATGGTAATGAAAGGGACTTCATTAATTACCGTTTTTTTTTTTCTGGGGATTTTGCATATAAATGGCTTCCATTAGGCAGGTTTAGCTGCGGTGGGTGGGAAGGCAGAGCAGCATCACTGGACTGGGACGGAGCTGCCCCCGTTGTGGTGGCTGCCCTGGGTCAATGTCCAGGAGGTGCCACCAGCCCCGTCTGGATGGCTTTGCTGCACTCCTCTGCATTGGGCTCAGCCGTGGTGCAGGATCCGTCCCATGTGACAAATCCAGGGCAGCCCCTCTCCAGCAGCCCCACCCTGCAGGGCCTGCAGGACCCCAGAGCTGGGGAACACGGAGACACCTCCCTGCTGGCACCACTGGGACCCGTGGGCAGCCCTGGGCTTCCCCTTCGCCCCCCGTGAGAGGTGCAGGAAGAGGTGGCAGCTGAACACAACATGTGGAAACTGGAGAGCTGGAAGCAGCAGGTAAAAGTTGGCAGTCGTCAAATACAGCTGCTGAAAATATCAATGAAACTCTCAGTGGCTGGTGGAGTCGCAGGGAGTGGGAGATAATTGTTGAAGCACATGGAGAAACCAACAGCAAGCAGCAGCCTGGTCTGGAGACAAGAGAAAGGTGATGAAGCCACGGCGGGGCAGAAATTGTCCCTATGGAGGCAGCAATTCTGCTCCAGATTGTGTTGAGGAGCAGGATGATGTGCTTGTCCTGGCCTGAAAGGGAAGCACACCATCCTGTGCAGTCATGGATGCGATACAGGGCAGCAGGTGCAGCTCTCAGAGCTGAAATCCCAGGGAACGTGTCCCACTGTCTGTCCCAGGGTGGCACATTTTGGTTTGTTCCCAGCCAGGAGCTGGGGCAGGGAGGATGCTGCAGCTCTGTTGGGGACACCCTCTGCTCTGGCTGGGGACATGTCCCAGCCCTCATTGCCTCCCTGCTGACAGCCCCGTCCCTCCCACTCCGCTCTCCAAGAGGCCTGCAAAATAAATCAGTGCAAGAGGCAGATTATGGCAGCTAAAGACTCCAAATGAGATGATAATTGCTGTGGTAATGACAGTGGAGAAGACCTGATGCTGTGGATAAGGAAATGTCTCTGCTGTTCTCTGCTGGTGCATGGCCCTGTGCGGGCGTGGGTGGCACGGCCAGGGCTGTCCCCAGGGCAGTGTGACCGGGTACCGCCGTACCATGGGAGCAGAGGGCAGCCCCAGCACAGCCTTTGCTCTGAGTGCCCCACACAGCGCCCGGTGTCCATGGCAGCGTCCCAGTGAGTCCCAGCAGAAGTGGGGACACTGTGCCCAGCATGGTGCCAGGGGAGCTTGGCACCCTGGGGCACGGGAGTGTGCCTAGGAGCTGCCCCTCTGCCGCGGCCCCTTCTGCCGCGACGCCCTGCGGCAGCGAGGGCACCCACCGGGCAGGGGCACTGGGGCCGGGCACAGAGGCCATTGGCCTGCTCCTCCCGCCGGCTGCGTGTCAGCTCTAATTAGGCAAACTTCTGTATTCATTGTGAGCCCAGCCAGCGGAGAATTCCACAATTGAATTTTAATGCCCTAAAAACACATTACAATCAGCCTGATTAATTAAGAGATGGCTTAACACAGTGACCGGGCTGCAGAGGGCTCAGTGGGGGCCGGCAGAGCCGCTCCCATCCCCAGACCCCCATGGGGATGTGGGAGGGGACAGGAGCTGAGGATGTGGCTGTGGTGGCAGCGAGCCCTTCCCTGCTCCTGGCCCACGGGCAATGGCAGCAGCCTGCTGAGCCCCAGGGCTGGGCCCGCTCCCCGGGCACAGGCTGCTGCCGACAGCGTGACTGCGGGCATCTGCTGGAATATTTGTGTGGAGCGGCGGAGCCCTGGGCTGGCAAGGAAATCACTCCCCGCCAAGGTGGTTGTTACGGGGCTGATTGGCACCAAGATTACGGGGTGCAGGGGAATTGCTCGGAGCTGACAAAACAGTTGTGACAGCCGCGCGCCTCGGGGGCGAGGGAGGCGGGTGCAGCCGTGCAGGCAGCCCCACGAGGGCACGGCCCAGCACAGGGCCCGGCGGGACAACATGGCGGCCATGGCGGGGGCGAGCGGTGTGGAACGGGTGGGAAAGGGGAAATTCATAATCGTGGTGAAGGAGAAGCCACGAGCGCATAAATCAGGAGGAAATTGATAAAGGGAGCCTCTCGCCAGGAAGGGATCGGCAGAGGGAGGAATGTCTACGGCATAATAAGGCCGAAAGAAATCCTGGCAAGGCTATAAATCCTGCGCCCACTGGAATTGTTCGAGTGCTAATGATCATGCAAAAACGCCAGACACGTTTAACAAATATTTCTGCTCTGTATTTGGAAAGAAGCGGGACGACATGTTTGAATCATACAAGAGTGATGAAGCCATCTATTAATTACTGCCGGGAATGTTAAACAACATCTGCCAGCTCAGCAGGCCCAGGCACTGCCCGCACCAGCCTCCTCCGAGGGCTGGAGGAGAATTTGGCCTCCTCATTAATTTCCTGTGAAATCTTGATAGCAAGAAAACCCAAGAGGCCCTCATGGGGAGAGCCCACCCACGCCTCTGGGGTGAGGTGGCCCAACAGCAGACAGCTGCTGGGCTCAGGGCGCTGGGTCCATGCCTGCCCACCTCGGCTTTGCCGGGATTTATGTCACGTTCAGAGCCAGCTCGATGCTCGCTGATGAAGAACAGCCGTAGCGCCAGCAGAGGCTGCACGCTTGTTTCCTGGAATATGATGTATGGATTTTTACCCGAGCGCTTTCTGAGGCCGTAAGAAAGCGAGGTTGGGACCAAAGCACGCTTGTTAACGCACCTGGCAGAAATCCCTGTCCTAGCTTTGGGGAGAGGCTGGTGTGTTTCCCTGCATGGTGCCCAGCGGTGATGCTACCATGGGGTAAGAGCACAATGCCATGGGGCAGGGCTGGGGGTGCTGGCACAGCACAGGGATCCCGAAGCACTGTGCTTCCCCCGTCAGCTGAGCAGCAGCAAGTGAATCCACTGTGCCCTGTCAAGGTAAAGTGACAAAACACCGGACTGCAATGCAGGAACTGCAGTTATAACAAGAGAAAATCAATGAAATATATTGCCAGAGATAGAAAGACACCACCGATGTGCAGAACCCAGCAGACGCTTTGCCACTCGCAGGGCAGGTTTGCTGCGAGGGCTCCCCAATTCCCACCTCTTTTGCTCACACCACTGCCTCTCAGTGTGTGGCTGGGCCTCCCGCAGCAGGCAGGGCACGGCCTGGTGGGAGCCTCCATGGAGCACAGACCGGGCTCGTTCTGTGTGCACGTGCTGGGGACACGTGTGCTGGGGACACACAGCAGCCCCACACTCGCTGCCCAGCACAGCTGTCCATCACTGGGGACAGTTCTGATTATTGCTGAGAAGTTGAGCCGAGCTTCCTCTAATTGATTAATCAATAGCCTTAATTGAGTTGAGACTCCGTAATGGATAGCCTCGCGCTGCTCTCCCCTCGGCCCCAACCTGCCGGCACCTCCCTGCCACGGGGCCATGCAGGGCCGGGTGCCTGCAGCCAAGGACAGCACTGCCCTGGGACAGCCCTCTCCTGTGTCCTCACTGCGTCCGTGTGCCTGGGGCTGCAGCATGGCCAGAACACATCACCCGAGGGTGCCAGGACAGCGCCCAGGGGTGGGTCCCGGTCACGACACTGCAGAGGTGAGGCTCCTGCCCAGCCCTGCAGAGCTGGCAAAGGTAAAACATGCAAAAATATGCACAGCCTGGGACAGGAGAGCGAGCGCTCCTCGCATAACGAGGTCCTGTTACAGCCGAGCTCCCCAGGAAACCAATTAACACAGCACGCAGCGTGTGCCAGGCCAACACCCAGCACAAGCACTGCGCCCAGGGAAGCGGCCAGCCGTACTGTGCTCCCCCAGCACACCGCCCTGCAGCAGCTCAGCGCTGCCGGCCCACGCGGGACCCACGCCCGCATCAGCAATGCGAGATGGCGGCAGCCTTGGCCACGCTCCGCATCGCCATAGCCACGCCTTCTTCCCCATAGCCACGCCCCCTAATCTGCATAACCACGCACCTGCCCTGCAGTACATTTCCCTATGTGTGGTCACGCCCCCTTCATTTCCATAGCTCCGCCCAGCTGCCCGCCATGGCGCTGCGCTTCTCGGCCAACCTCTCGTGGCTGTTCCCGGAGCTGCCCGCGCTCCCGGCCCGCCTGGAGGCGGCGGCGCGCGCCGGGTTCGGGGCGGCGGAGGCGGCGTGGCCCGAGGGCTGCCCGGCCCCGGCCCTGCGCGCCGCCGCCGAGCGGGCGGGGCTGCAGATCGTGTTGCTCAACACCCCGCCCGGTACCGGGGCTGGGGCCGGGGGGAGGCGGGGGCCGCGCGCTGCGGGGCCGCGCCGTGACCGCCGCCGCTCTCTCCCGTAGGGGATGCGGAGCGGGGCGAGCTGGGGCTGGGTGCCGTGCCCGGGCGGCAGGACGCCTTCCGGCAGGGCCTAGCCGCGGCCGTGCAGTACGCGCGGGCCGTGCGCTGCCCCAGGTGGGTGCGGGGCCCTCCGCGGGCGCGGTTCCCGGAGGCCGGCCCGGCCCTGCACCGCCCTCTGCCCGCAGGATCCACCTGATGGCCGGACGCGTCCCGCGGGGCTCCGAGCGGGCCGAGGTGGCGGCCCAGATGGAGGCCACGTTCATCGAGAACCTCCGGCATGCGGCTGACGTCCTGGCCCAGGTAACGGCGATGGCCCCGTGCTGTGGATGGAGGCCCCGGCTCTCCCTGCAGTGCTGTGACAGGGCTGTGTGACAGGAGGACATGGTGGGGCTGCTGGAGCCCATCAACAGCCGCGTCACCGACCCGCGCTACTTCCTGACCACCCCGCACCAAGGTACAGCCTGCAGCCGCCAGCAGGTGGGCAGGCAGCCCCAGGAGGGCAGCGCTGGAGGAACCCCAGGGGCCACAGCCTGGCAGTGACCCGCTCCTGTTTCTCACACCCACAGCTGCTGCCATCCTGGAGAAGGTGGGGCGGCCCAACCTGAAGCTGCAGCTGGTGAGCAGTGTCCTGGGCATGGGGCAGTGCAGGACATAGCCAGCATCACAGCCCTGCTCCAGTGTCCCTGCAGGAACACGGGGCCTGGGGCAGTGCTGGGGGCTTTTGTCCCCTCCTGAGGGCAGGGACAGGGAGCATGGCACAGCCCTCCCCTGCTGGACAGCAGCGACGTCTCTCTTCAATCTCTGCCGCAGGACCTCTTCCACTGCCAGATCATGGATGGGAATTTGTCACGCAACTTGGAGACGTACCTCCCGCTTATTGGTAACGCCCCGCACTGCCCTGGCTCCTCTGTGGCCTGGTGGGACTGCTCTCAGGTCCTGTGCTGACACTCCCTCCAATGTCCCCAGGTCACATCCAGATTGCACAGGTGCCAGGACGGCATGAGCCCGACAGCCCCGGGGAGCTGAACTTCCCCTACCTCTTCGAGCTGCTGGAGTCCCTCGGCTACACCGGCTATGTGGGCTGCGAGTACGCTCCCAGAGGTGAGCAGGCCTGGGGCTGTGTGCTCTGAGCCCTGCCAGCAGATCTCAGCACAGACCAATCCTCTGCAGCTGCACAAAGGCAGGCTGGGCTGGGGGGGGCAGGCAGGGGGTCCCTGCCTGGGAATGGTGGAGCAGGGGCTGCCAGCAGGACCCATGTGCCATGCAGGAGACACAGTGGAAGGGCTGGGCTGGCTGCGCTCGTACTGGGAGAGCCGAGGGCTGCAGCATGGTGCGACCACGAAGGCAGCAGAGTAAAGCCAGGAAATCACTGGAATAAATGTCAAACCAAGGATCAAACCCAGGAGTATGTCTGTCCTCTGTGACTGATGTGTGTGATCTTTGGTCTGTTCCCCTTCCCCAGGCCATGCTGGGGCAGCCGAAGCAGTTGGACCCACATCTCCTCAAGTAGCATGGCACATTTGGGGATGGCTGGGGCAGCCCTGGAGGTCACAGGTTGACATCAGGGACACAAAAGCACTTTTATCCCTGGGCTGCAGGGGGTGTTGACGAAGAGGCTTTCAGTCCTCTGTACTGAGGAAGCAGTCACTCCTTGGCAAGGGAGTGACTTTTCCAAAGTCCAGCTGCAGGCTCTGGCCTTCCCAATCGTGCCTGTTCCAGTCCCTGCAGATCCTGATGCTGCTGGGAGAAGGCAGCCCCCACCCAGGCTTTCCACATCCCAGCCTATGGCACATGAGGGTCGATCTGATTCAGTTTATTTCACAGCTATATCCATGGCTTTAGTGTACATCTCCATAAAACCATCCCCATGTCCAGTTCATCTTTCCTGTCCCATTCAGTGCTATCCCCTGAGAGCAGAGGCCCTGAAGCAGCAGCCCCCAGCAGGGAGCTGAAGGAGTCTTTCTCCCTGAAGCTGAGCACCGCACAGTGCCGCTGCCAGGCCCCTCCATGCCCTCCATGCAGGCAGAGCTCACTGTAGGGGCCATGGTCACAGCCCTGAGAGCGGCTCTGCTTCTGTGAGGCTGCAGCAGCCATGACCCTGTCCTGGCCCTTTGGTTCAGAATCGTTCAAACTCAGTGAAAGCTGCACCCAGGGTCCCACCAGCCAGCCAGAGCCTGAGGGCGGTGCAGCTGGGGCTGGAGCCTAAGGGAGCAGTAGGGCTGCTCTCGCCTATCCCCAGGTTCCTCACGTTGGCAACATGCATGCTGCCAGCACTGCTGGGAACAGGTCCCACCCAGCAGCCGTGCTCATGCAGAGGGCCGGTGTGTGTCCTGCAGGATGCAGGCAGCAGTGCTAGAGCAGGCCGGTCCAGAGGTTGAAGCAGGCAGTGTTGATCACCGACTCCAGGTGGTGGTAAGTGGACACAAGCTGGGGCAGAGGGCTCTCGCTGTTCTGGGGCTGCACAGGGAACGGCTCCCGGAACACCACGGTGAGGCTCTGCCAGAGAGGAAGGAGGGGGTCAGGGGATGGGATGGAGGTATGCACTGTGCAGCCCCCGGCCCAGCGGCGTGAGCACCCATGAGGCAGCATCAGGCAGATAAATGATCTGCCAGGAAAAGTCCCAAAATGCCAACGGCACTAAGCTAGCACCTCCTGCAACAGCATGTTGGCGCCTCCTCCCAATTTCCATGGGGGAAATTAGGTATAAAGACATGCCCACTTGGTCCCAGCCCCCACGCATCTGCAGTTCCACAAACCCCAGCAGCAGCTGCCAGGGAGAGGAGGGGATCCTACTGCCTCCACAGTAATGAGGGGTTCCAGGAAAATTAGAGGGAAATTTCTTCTTCAAAGGCAAAGAGTAGGAGTGGAACAAATTGGGAAAGGGAGGAGATTAAATGTAATAACTGCAATCCTAAAAATAAATGCTAGCTGCTCCATTCTCATTAATAACTGTACTAACAAGGCAGGGCAAGGGCAGAGGGGGACAGAGAACAGGGCGTGGAAGGGAAAAGTTGCAGAAACCAATGCAGAAGAAAAATGTGAGCAACTCTGTGCATTCAGATCAGCGTCATGGAGGCAGGACACGGGGACTGGATGCTCTCCAGAGCTGAAATACAGCTCATCTAGCAGGCAGGGTCTCCTAACACACTTGTAAAGCCACGAGAAGAGCTGTGTAACTGCAAAACAGCAAATGCAATGCCACCATTTAAGAGGGAAGAGAAAGTGATTTGTGAGCCTAACTCCAAGTGCACACAAGGCTTTAAAGCAGGCTTGGAGAGAAAGAACTACATGGTAAGGGCAGCTCTATTTTACCAAAGCGATGTGCTAACATGAGAGTTCTCTTTGATAAGGTAATATTTCTAGACAAAGGAATCATGGTGTATCTTATCTGAGCTTCAGGAAGGATTTGATGTAGTACCACATGGGAAATTTAGGTAAGCTGAAGATAGGAATTAATGCAAAAATTATAAGGTGAAGATGGTAGTGCTGAAAGGGGAAGCAGCAGGCTGGAGAGGGTTACAAATGGAGTTCCTCCAGGACAGGTTTAGGGACTCACGTTGCCTTGGACTTTAATGAGTCTGGCACAAAGAAGAGGAGCTTGCTGATAAAATTTGAGGCACTAACACAAAAGAGGATTGGGATAATACAAAAAAAGCCCTAAAGACTTTTGAGAGACCACAGGAAAGAGATGAACGTTAAGTGCAAAGCACAAGGTTAGGAACACACAGGATTTCTGTTAGGAGAGTTCACTGGGAGAGGTGATGGAGGTGGTAGAGGGCCAGGGTTTATCAAGGGCCATGAGGTGACACTGTGACCAGTGTGACAAACACAAAAAGGCAAACACTGGAGTGAAGTGTGCTCTGGCTTTGGGCTGAATACTCAAGGACTCAAACTGGACAGAGATGATTGAAAGCGCGATCTAACAGCAACCCTGTGAAAGAAAAGGGGATCGACCGCTCGCCATTTTCCAGTATAAGAACAGAGGGGCATCAAATGAAGAGAGCAGAAGTACCAAAAAAAAAAAAACTCACACGAAAAAAAAAAAGGAAAGGTCTTTAGCCAGGTTGTAATTACATCTTGGAGCTGCAAGTCAGGGGAAATCATGGATTCTACAAATTAACCACAAGAAATGAAGCCACTGAGGGTATTAAAGGCCATCTCTAGCTCAGGCCCTGTGCCAGATTGCCAGGTGTTGGGACAGTATCTGGGAAAGATATTACAAGCTTCTCAACTTATTCTTCCCATGGGACACCTGCTCTTGGCCACTGCTGGATGCATCTCAACAGACTCCTGGCCTGACCCAGTACAGCTGCTCCCACGTTCTTACCGTCTTCCCTGAATGAGAATCAAGAAACACCAGAACGAAGCAATCTGTGAACTTCTGGTTGAGCACAACCTGTCAACAGAGCCACAGCACATGTTGGAAAAGAGACAGCACAAACCTAGGGCAGGGACATGAACAGCCACCCGGGGACATGTGGACATGCAGGATGAGCAGCCCGATACACTGAAGGTGCAAGCCTGCCTGGCCCACAGGTAGCACTGCTGAGCCATGGGGACATACCTGGCATCACGCTCTGTGAAGAGAGAGGTGGCCCACCAGCCTGGGGACAGGCAAGCAGACACTGCTGTGCCCCAGGAGCACACACCTCACTCTGCACCAGCAGCAGTGCAGAGCAGCATGACAGCACCCAGCTGTCCTGGCAGCACCAGCACCTGGAAGCCACGGCAAGTGGGGACCCTCAGATGGGGAGACAGGCACAGGTGGGCCAGGGGCTGGGTCTTACCAGATACTGGGTGCCTGTTTCAGCATTGTGGAAGTGCCGACAGCTCTGGGGAAAGCGGCTCAGCAGCACTTTGATGAGGCTCTGGTACCAGGAGACTGTCATGGTGAGGAAGCATCCCTGTGGGTATGGAGAAGGGCTGAGAAGCCATGGCACCAGCAGCACTCAGATTCAAAAGAGATGCATCTCCCAAAGGCCGCTGAGGCACACTGACCCATGGCCAGTAACTCTCCACAGATGGATCTGAGCAGCCTCCGCCTTCCCCTGCCAGCTGGAAGCCATGCTCCCATCTCTGCCTCCCCATTCAGCACAAGTGCCCTGCTGCTCACCAGCTGGGGGTCCACATCAGCAATGGATTTCCCATGCACGGCGTCGAGCAGCTCCTCCAGCTCCACCAGTGACAGCTTGCCCAGCTTCAGCTTGTCAGAAGCCAGAGGCTCCAGGAGGAAGAGACGCTTCCAGAGGTTGTCCCTGCGGCAGTGGCACTTGGCCAGCTGCACCATGCTGCTGAGCTGCTTCTGGGCCGAGGCCACCTCAGAGGCCAGCAGTGGGAAGAGTGGCGAGGTGTAGAAGAGCCCGGGTCCCACTTTGACCTGTTTGCCTCCTGCGTAGAACTCGCTGCTGTCCTCCACGTCCTGCCACAGCTCTGGCTCTGCCGGCTGCTCCCGCCCCAGGCTCAGCTCTGGCTCTGCCGCCTCCCACGCTGCCCGGCCCACCACAGGCTCCAGCACTTCTCGCTGCAAGCGTGGCAGCTTCTTGAAGCGCCGCATGTCAGCTGTAAGCCGGGGGAAGAGCTCCCGCTGGCTCGTCATGATGACGTAGAAGCGCAAGCTGGGAGTGAGGAGACACTGATCACCCAGGGAAGGGCTGCTCCCTTCTCAGCTGGGCTGCACAGGAACCATGGGCACCCCTGTCCCAGCCTGTAGGGGTGTTCCTCTGCCACAGGGACAGAGAGCACACCGCCCAGTCCTTGTGAGGAACCTCCCCAGGCAGCACCACGCCTGCTCATGATGGCCCAGGCAGTCCTCCCAGCACCCTCCTCCCCAGCCAGGAAGCTTTGGTGACACAGCTCTGGGCCCTCGGTTCTCACCGGAGCATGCGCCTCTCCGCTTCGCTCTGCTCCTCGAAGGGTGCTGCGCTGTGACACACCAGCAAGGACACGTCAAAGTCATCGTGGTGACGCAGACCTTCAGAGTCCTTGTAGGAGCCCGAGCTGGGAGCAAAAGCAAATCAGTGTGAAGGGGACATCACTTTGTTCCTGCAGAGCTCTTTGTGACACAGAATTGCTGGGCATGCAACACAGCAGGACTCCTCCAAAGCGCTATGGAAAGCGGTCAAATGCATGTGCACACCCAAACACCCATGCACCACCTCTGCTGAACATCATCTCAAACAAGCTGGGAAGAACCGCTGCCAGGCACTGTGCAGGACAGAGGCAGCTTTGCTAGCAACCTGGGGCAATCTTCTTGGGACTGGGGTGGTGCCGGCCAGCTCCAGGAGCTTGCAGCAGATGCACTCACCTGTTCCAGATAGAGACCAGCGCATATTCGTTCTGCTCTGTGCCTGGAGGCCCCTTCTTGCTGTCACTGCCCGTAGCCGGCCGGGCCATGCGCAGGGGCTTCATGTGGTAGGTGTTGGCGTGGTCAGCAATGTAGTTGTACAGCTGGTGGGCAGTGATCATGTTGGTGGGCAGGGCCAGCATGCCTAGGGGAGAAGGACACATTGCTGTCACAGGAGGGCAGAGCAGCGTCCTACAAACTACTGTGGGGGACAAAGCTCCAGAACAATCAGCTTCCCTTCCCCCATGGGGCATGAATGACCTCCCTAGGGCAGGCACCTCCTGTCACCCCGTTCCTGTCACTCACGGGGTCACAGTGTTTGTAAAGCACTTGGGAACCTTTTGCCAATTTATGGGCTGGTGATTAACCCCTGACCGACATGCTGAGCTGCTCACCTTGGAAAACATGGTTACGGCCAAACTTGGGGATGTCAGTGTGATGGGCGATGAAGTCCTCCAGGAAGCTGGTGAGATGGTAGCCCTGGCGGAGCGTCATGTGGGAGCCCAGCAGGTACTGGTGGACTATCCTCAAGTGAAAGTCGTAGCTGAACGAATGCACGTGCATGAGGTCCCGCACTTTGTCACACTCCTCCGTGAAGAGCATGGAGAGCTGCAGAGGGAGAGAGAATGAAGGCAGGCGTGTTACCAGCACCTCCCAGCCCTGTGCAAAGCCTCACTGGCAGAACCAGCATGGGCATGGTGGAACCAGCAGAGTCACCTCTGCCCTGACACCACAGCAGGATGCAGCCCAGAAGCTGTGTGCACAGTGCAAATAGCAGACTTGCAGACCTGGCCCCTGGGGGACCAAAGGGACCCAGCTCAGTGGCACCTTGAGCCCACTGCAGGTCTCTGGTAGCAGCAGGGACCCATTGGCACTCCTCCTCCTTGGTGAAACACACGTCCTCTCTCAAGCTGGCAGCCATGTGGACAAGAAGGATGACACATCCTCTTTTCAGCCGAGTGCTGCTCTGCTCTGCCCTGCCCTGTCCCTGGGCAGGTACAAGATGCACCTCAGTGAGTTCTGGATCTCCAGGTGAACACTGATGCACTGAATGTCCCCTGGGAGCAGAGGGCGGCACGGGGGAACTGTGGGAGTGGCTGAACCCAGAGATGGGCAACAACAGCACTGGTAATGCCCTGTGCTCAGAAAGAAACAAAGGCCACCGCACCTGGCTGCTGGGAAGCACTGGTGGCTGGGGTGTCACCGCTGTGCCCAGGGAAGTACCTCTAGCACGTGCTGTCACCTCTGCCCAGTGTGCTGGTCCTTCAAGGCAGCAGAGCCTGCACACACACATGGCCATGCTCCCAGCATAGCTGCAGCTGCTGTGGCAGGTGACAGTGCTGGTGAAGGCCTCAGCCTTGCCCTCGGTCCAGGAGCCCACAGTGCCATTGTAATGTCTCTTTCAACTCTTCAGACTCTTTGGGCAAGCAGGGAAAACCAGCAGGCAGGAGAGTTGAGCAGAGCAGGGCTGCTCTCTGTACCACCACATTGCCACTGCCACAAGCCAGAGGGCCACCACCACAGCCAGGAGCAGCCCAGAGAGCAGCCTCTGCCTCTGCCCCAGAAAAGCAGGGCAGAGAGCAAGAACACAAGGCACTGCCTGCATGCAAGCACACAAGGCCCACCCCATCCTCCTCCCAAGCTGCGCTGTCCACTGTAGCATGTACTGCAGCCACTGGTGCAGGAGGCTGGCTGCTGGGCAGGAGGGGTGAAAGCACAGTGAGAGACTCAGCCCTGCGCTGGCAGGTCCCACCGTGCCCAGCATGGCAGTGGAGGAGAGGACATACCGCAGACTCAGAGATGGAGCTGGGTCCCATGCAGCCCTTGCTGCGAGCTCTGGCTGTAAGAGTGCCCTGATGGAGAGAGATGCACAGCCAGTGGGAAGGAGGACAAGGCACTGCACAGCCCAGTTCCTGCTCCAGCCTACACAGGCCCAGGGTGGGAAAAGCAGAAAGAAAGGGCAAAGGAGCCCAACTGCCCCACCTGAGGGCCCTCTGGGCTGGTTCCAGCACATGGGAAGGCTGCCCAGGCCACTGCAGCAAGCCCGCTGCTCCCAGCGCTGTGCCCTCCTGCTGCAGGACCAGGCAAAGCCTTTTCCCAAGACAGCCAGAGAGCCTGGACATTCCCTGCAATGCCAGCTGCAGACCAGTAACCCTGCCCTGTGCAACACAGGCTTCCCAGGAAAGGCTCAGCAAACCCCCAGGCACTGCAGCAAGGTCCAGGCAATTCTTGGCATACATAAGATGCAGCTCTGCTACAAAGCCACCTTGGAAAGGACAGTACGGTCACACGTGCCTCCTGCCTCAGACAGGCTGGGGTCATCCAGCCTTTAGGCAGCCACGCAGTGCTCCACAGACAGGCAGGAGACTGACACACCAAAAGAGAAGGGAGCGGGCAGCCCCGCGGTGCTGCAGAACAAGGCACAGAGGTGTCAAGAACCAGAGGTGTCAAGAACCAGGGCTCATGGTGCAGAAAGAGATCTTCTCCAGCAGAGAGCAGCCAGCCACGTTTCACAGATCCCTGTTACTGTTCTGCTTCCTTCTTGTTCAATGGAAGCAGAGAATTTCTGGTTTCAATGTACTGACTTTCCCTGGAGCAGCCATTTTTGACCATATTGTTCCTGTTTCTCCCTGGTGTGCTTTGTCTTGCTCCCCAAAGCTAGGACAAGAGTCATCCTCTTGTAAAACCTCCTGCCTCTTCTTCATTGTACTCCAGGTCTGCTCAAGCAGCATGCCATGCAGAGCACATGGCTACAGAAGGCTCTGCTTTTCTAGAAGGAGGGAGCAGAGCTTTCCAGAACTCACTGCACCGGAGATACTCACTCTGTCCCACAGATTGCTGCCTCTCCCAGAGCAGCCCCTGACCCCAAGGAGCACCAGCAATGCCTGCAAAGCCATTACCTGAGAGTTCACAGACTGGCCCATGGGGATCCGCGAGCACTCCAGTGCATACTGTTTCACACAGAAGTAATAGCCCTGGAGGAGAGAGCACACTGAGCACAGCGCAGGCCTTGGGAGAAGAGCCTCCCAAAGGCTGCCTGCACCCCAAACTCGTCAATTCACCCGTTCCTGCTGCACTCCTTCACATTGTGTCCTCTTAAGACCGTCCCAAACTCCCCCAGATCATACTTTGATTTTTTTTCCTCTCTCACCTGGAAGGCCAACTCCATCAGCACAATCCCACCTGGAAGAGCTCTCTGCAGATGATAGGTGGCAACAGCCGGGCTTGTGCTCTGGGAAGAGAAGGACAAAGCTGGAGAGGCTCTCTGGCACAGGAGAGCATCCTGCACACCAGCGTGCAAGGCTGCCAAGAGGTTCTGTAGCAGAGGTGCAAACAGAGGCACTTCATCAGCTGAACACCTTCACTGGTGGTAGGGGAGCAGACATGCCAGAGCTGACAGTGAAAAGAATTCTCATAAAGCTAATAAGCAGCCTTCAAGAGAGCATGCCAGAGATGCTGCTTCTTTCACCTCCTGCATGTTCAGGGCTGGGTGTTTCCAGAGGGCACTGTGAGCTGAGGGGTAATGCTGCCCACAAACCCTTACTCCCACCTCTCTCTGCTGAGCACTTCCCACATCATCACAGCTGCCTGACAGAACAGTTATCAGAGGCATCAAACTGGGATTTAGAGCTTAGCTGCCAGCAAATTCACTTGCCTGCTGTTAAGCTGTTCCAATAGATTGCACTCTTCTTGTTTTAACTGCAAGGTGTTGTCTTGCCCACAATCCTGTACCAACTTCACCCATAAGCAGGTACCAGAGAAGGGTGAGAATAGGGTCAACAAATGCTATGCTTCCATTCTCCTTGGATTTCATGAGACACAGGTGCATTCTGCCTACCTGGCAGTTCTCATGGATTCCCCTTCCAGGTACTTACCTATTCTCTCTTGAACTCATACAAGCTCTTAGAGTTCACAAAACGTTTTGACAAAGACCACTGTCACATGCTGCTGCATGAAGAAACACTCCCTTTTGCTTTGAGACTGGCTCCCAATACTCTCATTTGACAGTGAAAATGACAGCAAGGAATCAATCTCTATCCCAGCTAGGTGTGATTTGGTAGAGCTCTGTCCTGTCCCTCCCAAGCTGCCTCTTTACAAATGAGGAGCCTCAGCCTGCCTGCAGTGTAGTCCCTTCTCTGCTCTCTTGCATCTCTTCTGTGAGAAACTGAATCAAAAGCAAGCAGAACTGCCCTACTTCCACTCCACAGCCCGACTTCCATCCCGATTCCACTTCTCTAACAGCACAAGCACTCACCTTTGGACTTCCCTCTGCTTTTGGCTTTGTATAGGAAAAGGATCCTCTCCCCTCCACACCCATCGCTGCCAGAGCTCGGATCCGGCTAGTGCTACTGGAAATGACAAGAGAGAACCTTGAGCAGGGCAGCCAACATCTCCTGTTGTGCCAAGGCAGGGCAGAGCTCCATGTCAGCCCTTCTTCCCCAACAGCGCTCCCAGAACACCACTGACCTGCGAGTGGTAGGTGAGGGTGGCCGCACCTGGACCAGAATGAAGCCCATGCTCTGCAGGTACTGGATGTATTGCTGCAAAAAGGCATTGCACATCTCTTGCAGCCAGGGCTCCTCCTTCAGCTTGCAGGGCAGTGCTTCCGTCGAGTCACAGCTGTGGCTGCGGTCTCTCCCTGAAGCTGTAGAGTCATTTGAGCGGTGGCGCTTCTGCAAGAGAAAAAAAAAAATAATTTCCTACGGAGGCCTGCTGTGACTGCTGGGAGAGGGGATGCCCACTGGGATACCACCCACTGCCCTGGATGAGCAGAAGGCAGACCTCCCTCTGCCAGAAAGCACTAACAGCTGACGTACTGCACGTGCTGGAACACCAGATCCAAGACTTACCCAGCCCCTGACTGACCTAACAGCATTGCCAGAAGAGGTGCGCTGGCAGAAGGGGATAACTCGCACCTCCTCCCCCAGCACAGCCTGCACAGAGCCTTGGTAGCTCACAACTGGTTCATGCAATGCTCAGTGGTGCCTCAGCTCCTGCTGCCATGTAAGAGTCCAATCCTCTTATGAATCCCTGTGACATCATGGGTTTTTATTACTGGTTCAGTAGCACAGTAACATGATACGAATAATGTTTCTTTTTAACCGTTTTCCAGTTCCCTTTATGATGTTTTGGAACACTCCTTGTCTTTGTGCTGTGAGACACTGAGGTTTCTTTTCTTGATCTCTCTCCTTTGAGCTCACATCTCTCTCACATATTTCCATCTGCCCTTTCAAGCACCTACCCCAGAAGCAGTCTCTTTAGCTAGGGTCTCTCCAGCTGCTCTCTGACCTTTTCTGAGTCCCTCTAGTTCAGTGCCTTTGCAAAAAGATGCTTGGACTCACACTTGTCCAAATGAAGATATTCATTCCCTAGTATTTTAGAAAAGCATTAGCATATTACCCATAGTATTAGTACATCTTTCTGATACACTCTAAGTGATTTGCCTTTTGTATGAAACTGTCCATGAACTGCACAAATCCACGGGGATGTCTGCTCTGCTTCTACAGCCTCTGTGGTTAGTGTACAATATGGGAGGAATTCAATTTTCTCCCCACATGGTGCTCTGCTTTCCTGGGAACCAGCTCCCACCTCCCACAATATCACTTACCTCATGGGCTACTCAAGGCTATCTGCCTTGCAGTCTTTTTCTATTCTGACCAATCTGAACCACTACACAGTGTCTCAAAGCCTGGCATCTCGTTTGTAGTGCAATAAATTTTCTGAGGATACAGAACCCAATACACAACCTTGAAGCCCTGCTGCCAGGCTCTTTAAATTGAATAGCCAGCTTTCATTTTGCTCTGTTCCAAAAACAAAGCAAAGTTTTCATTCTGTGATGATACTTTTCCTTTCTCTCGTGAGCGCTCAATTTCTGCAGCGACCTCTGCTTAAAGACCCTGTCAGAATCCTTTTGACACTTAGATAAATTACAACAGCCATTTCTTCCCTTCTGACACACACATGGACCACAAACAGCCGGTATGGGATCTGCACTGGTTAGACTCTGTCAGGCTGCAACCTGCTCAGGATTCAGGTGGCTTGCTTTCAATTGTTCCAGCTATCTGCTGGGTCCAGAAAAACGTTACCAGCTCTGGCTGCTGAATGCATAGAGGGAGGTTTTGCTTCCCCAGCAGATGAGTACCAGACAGCATGATCCAACGGCTTTGCTAGACTCACCTCTGGATTCCCTGGGTAGCAAAGGGAAGTTAGTCTTCCCAAGGATGGTGTGACCGCAGGAAAAAGGCTTTGAGGGCCCAATTATTTTCTCAGTCTGCATCTTCACTATGGTGGCTGCCCTGTTCTAAGGTTGCAAATTCATTCTGTAATGCAGAGGTTAGCTCAGAGCAGAACAATCTTGGTGGGAAAAAAAATGCGTAGTCATCCTTTTTTTGCAGTGCTCAAAATTAAACCCCACTGGCTCTTGCTGACACTCACCTTTCCCTCAACCTTGCCCTGCTGGTCCGTCTGGATCTGCTGCCGGAAGGCTGGGTCAAAGAGCAAGGGGGTAGCACAGTAGTGAACAAGGCGTGAGGACTGCTTCAGGGTCTCCAGGTCTGTCAGCTGCACAGCACAGGAAGAACAGTTAAAAGCATCAAGCCCAGGAACAAGCTGTTTGCAATACCACCCTGCTGCTCAGGTGCAGATTAAACCTCAGAAGCAACCACCCTGCTTTACAGCCCTTCCAGCGCTGGGAGCAAAGCCTCATTTGCAAAGTTCTAGAGCCCAGCAGGCCCAGAAGTCCAGGCAGAGAGAGCTGCTCCACAGCCAGACAACATCCATGACATACACCCCTCTCTGAGCTCCAATGCTCCCTCCTGTCAGAGGGAAACTGGTGTTCCCAGCACTCTGTGAGAAGAGCCAGTCTGCACTCACACTGATAGGCATGTTTGACTGCGCTGATCTCTGCTGCCAGGTCACAAAGAGATTCTCAATCTTCATCTGCTTCTCCAGTTCTGGAGGAAAGAGAACAGTCACAGACATATCAAGCCACAGTCATTCCACTTCACAGGCCATAACCCATCCTCTCACAGTACCCCAGGCAAGAACAGCTGAGAACTAACCCCTCTACCCGAACTCATTCTGCTCTCTTTTCGCTCCTATTCTAGGAGCAGGAGTGGGATGAGGCAGTTAGGCTGCAGTCACAGCATGCCTCTTGCTTTACCTTTCCTCTCCATGCTCTTGATTTCCAGGAACTGGGCCCCATGCCGAGACACAGGGTCAAAAGGTCCCAACTCAGGCCCATGGGGTATGCGTTTGACAGTGGTAACATCCCGCAGAGCTTCGTCAAAGGGCACCACATCAGGATGGAAGTGCAGAGGCGGCAGCCCGCGGGCAGAACTGCTCAGCCGGCCCTGTTCCTTGCTAGGTGGGGGACTGGAGCTCCGGATCAGTGCATCCACCTCCAAAGTGGAGTTCAGGAAAGGATTTGGCTCCTAAGCAAGTAGAAACAGCCATGAAGGACTCTTTACTGCCAGTAATGGAGTGAGGACCCACAAGAAGAGAGCAAATCCAATTCTGATAATCTGCAGACACCCCTGACGTTCTCCACCACTCATCCAGAGGACGGTAGGCACAGCCCAGCATTGCTCCAACGTGCCCACTCCCCAGCCTCCTCTACCCTAAATATTCTAGTCACAAATAACACTGCCAACTGCAGAGGCTGCTTCCCTTTCTACCTCTGCCCATCTCTTAAGAGCAGACAGCAACATTCTGTCTGGACACGTTCTGGTTGGACATCTAAACACCTGAGGACACCTCGCCAACCAGCTCACAAAAGCACAGAAGCATCTGCAACCTGCCCCAGACCCCAGCGCTGCCAAGACCCCTTCTGATGGTGAAAAGACTGCCCTACCTGCTTGCTGTCCTCATGCCATGGCGTGTCCATGAAGCAGTGGTGGTGGAAGAGCCCCAGCTTCTGGCTGATCAGGCAGTGCACAATGTGGGAGCGGGCATTCTGCCACTGCAGCAGGCGGATGAGTGAGCAGTTCAAGTTGACCCCCAGGTCCGGGGACCAGTTGTAGGTGTAAAGTGTCAGCTAGAAAGAAAAGAGGGGAGGAAGGGTGAAGGTCTGCTCAGAAAAGGCCTACATGGTGCTCCAGGTGCTTTGGGTAGGACTTGCTGTAGCTCCAGCTGGTTTCAGATGGCAAGGCTGGGACAGAGCTAGTGACAACTGCTCTTTTACAGCACCCCTGTTAACAGCCGCAGCAGCGGGTGCTGCACTTGAACTGGCAGCACAAGTAACCAGGATGATGTGGACATTGCTGTAGGGAGGAAAAGGGCAATTATGGCCCACAGGGGGGGCAGGAGGAGTCAGAACAGCTGGGAGCCCCCAGCTCTGCTTGTGGCACAGGGCTCCTGCCTAGGGCAGGCTAGTTGCCTATAGGAGCATAACTTTCAAGAGACAGTATCACACAGGCATCATTGTTACCTTTTTGTCAACAATTTCCATGAAGAGGAACCTCTGCCGGGGCGCCAGGTCTCGTCCAACAAGGCTTGGGTCAGAGCCTCTCTCTGCTGAGCTGAATTCCATGGCCTCAAAGCGCTGGAGCCCTTTGTGAGCTGGAAGAAGCCAGAGTTATTCCCTTCAATACCAGTTCATCCCAGAATGACAGGGCATTGTGCCATGGTACTGCTCCACTCATCACTCCCAAAAGGACAGCTGAACACAGCCCACACATTAGTATTTTCCCAATCACAACCCAAAGCCTCCCCTCAAAACCTTTGTTCACTTTTACACTTATTAACAACATTGCCATGACAACCCTGTGTGGTCACTCAGCACACTCTGGTTCTGCTTCCTTGTAATTTCCAGTTAACTTAAGATATTGCTGGGACTATGTCATAGATCTCTCACATCCTATAAAAAACCCCAGATGTTAGCACCATGCACACAATTGTGAAGCTTAACTGAGCAGAGAAGAGCAGAGCCTCTCTGCAAGCTGCAAGCTTCCCAATGCTGCAGTTCTGGTGTTAGGAAAGCCCTAGAGAAACCACAAGAGACCTGAAAGCACATGTGTATGACGACTCCTGCCACAGCATCACCACCTGCAAGCCAGCCTGGAGCCCACTGGCAGCCTGGCCGCTCTGACGTTTTCAAGCAGCCATTGCTCAAGCCCATCACTCCAGCAGCACCATGCTGAACAGGGACTTACGTCTGAACCTGTGAGCAGGTGGAACTGGCTGCTCCTCCTCACTGCTGCTGTCTGCAGGTAGAGACAACATCAGCTCCTCAGAAAGAGCACAGTCCAACTGTGCTGGACCAGCCAAGCCCAGTGCTACCTGTCCTGGGACCCAGCCTAAGTATGGGGGAGGAAGAAATCACAACAGTGTGCATCACTTGGAGCATCCCCAGCTCAACATCTCCCAGCAGGATGACCTGTTTTCCCCACTTCACAGAGCTACACTCCAGATGTGCTCATCTCCAGCTCTGCTATGCCTGGCTAAGAGGGAGCAGTAAGGTATGGCAGAGCACCAGGGGGCACATACCACACTGGATTCCAGGCCCTGATAGGTCAGCTTGTCTTCACCAATTGCCAAAAAAGGCTGAGAAGTGAGCAGACGACAATGGCTTGGGAACATGGACATTTTTGCTCTAGTGACATGCACAGCTTGCTGGGAAGGACTTGGATTACTGGCCCCATTTGAAAATCTGAGCACTTGCAGTGAGCAGTGCCTCATTTTGGTGACTTTGGCAAGCACAGCTGTCCCACACTGTGCCCAAAGGAGAGACTTGCTCAGTACACTTCTACTGATTAAATGTGTAGCTTGTCTTGGGAAGGACAAAGCTCACAGGTCAGGATGTCAGGATGTTGCCAGAGCACCCATCAGCTTTTCCCGAAGGCCTGAGCAGAATGCAGGGTACTACACATTGAGAGGCTCTTCCCAGGAAACTTTAAACAATACTGGGAAGAAGCAGCATACAAACAATCACTTCATCCACACCAAGGGATGAGAGTTGCAAGGGTACCACCAGCGGTGTCTTTTAGCTAAGCATGACCCAAGTGTTACAAGCCAGTACTGCCCTGGCCAGGCACTCACCCTGTTCCGTGCTGCAATGCCACTGGTGGAAGTTGCGTCCCAGCAGGATGAAGTGTCTGACAGCTGCAGGGCGAGGGCTGGCGCTCTGGCCAGGTTTATAGGGCAGGAAGGCAGTGCTCCCATGGCAGCTGCAAAGAAGAGCACCGAAGGTGGCTGACAAATAGAGCCATGGGAGTAGAAGCTGGCACAGCTGATGAGCATCTGCCAGCAGACTCACTCCTACAAACTGTAACTCACCAGATCTTCTCAAACACCTTGACAGTGGTGTCACTCGCTAGGGAAGTGACCAGGCTCACCACTTCCACCAGAATGGAAGACAGGAGGAAACGGGACACAATCTCTGCTGAGCACTGCTGCACCGATGGGCACCCTGCATGGTTTGGGGAGAGACAGCATGCACAACTCAGCGATGATGAGCAAGGAATGAAGGGGAATGGCTTGGTGCTATACAAAGAAGGAGAGAAAGGCGCATCCTCAGCCTATCTGCAGGAACTGGGGCCTGAGATACATACCCAGGTGGTTCATGAATGCCATCCACTGCTGGCAGGTTTGATTAAAGAGTGGGTGCATGGTGCCTACATCCCCTTCTTCCAGCTGGCAGGCTCGGCGCCTAGGAAGAAGGAAATGCAACATGATTGTACCAGATCAAAGTCAACAGCAAAGGCAAAAAGGTGCAGTGGTTCCCTCCCAGCTCCAGAAGGAGAGCCTAAGGGATCCCCTTTTTGGGTTGTTACAGCCCCTGAGCTTAGCAGCCACAGGTGTTGGGCAGGGCCCTACAATACAGAAAAGGGATCTCTGGCAGGGAAAACCAGCAGTGCTCCCAGCAGCACTCTAGCAAGAAGAATTGAGGCTTGTGTGTGGGAGGCAGCTCCCCTAGGGTGTCAGACTATACAGCAGACAGATGGGAGCAGCACCCCAGCTGCCTGCCCCACAGGCTGCACTTACCGCTGTGCCTGCTCCAGCTCGGCTGTGGCCCGATCCTGGCTCAGGTGCTGCTTGACGTTCTCAGTCTTGTGCCGCCGCCTGGTGCGAGCCTCTTCTGGCCTCTCCAGCACAATGTCATCAGTAGTCTTGGGGCTGCCCAGCTCTGAGGACTCAGCCTTGCTCTACAGAAAAGCGGTGCAGAGTTAAGGCTCTGAAAATATCCCCAGCCCAGCTGGTGCCCTGATCCTGCTACTAGGCCCAGCCTCCCTACCCCAGCCAGATTCCTCCTCCTTGTTCCTCCCAGCCACGAGACTTGCAGACCCTGCTCCCCACCAGTCCCTCAGCAACGTTACCAGCATGTCCCAGAAGCTGCGGCGTCCCAGCTTGCTCGTGGGTGTCACTGGCTCCCCAGGGCTGGCTGAAGGGGCAGAGGTGAAGTGCAGGGGTGGAGGACAGCTTTTGCCAGCCCCACCAGTGCCCAGGGCCAGGCCCTTGGTCTCTGACATGGTCCTCCTGAGACCTCCTGTGGAGACAGGGCAAACCATACACTTCAGAGCCCTCCTCTGTGACATCCATGTGCTACCATGGCTGCCAAGAGCCTGGCTGGAGAGAAGGGAACAGTCCTCAGCATCACTTAGCAAAGTTGATTCACTCTAAAGATTTCTTCCAACCCTGTTTCTATAGCGGGACATCACACAGCTGGCAGAGGGGAGAGTGGTTTCCTCCCTCCCAGCTCTGGTTCCCCCAGTGCAGGCTGAGCTCCCACAGGCAGGAAGGAGGAGTGAGGCTGGCAGGGATCTCGAGGTGCCCATTACACCCGAATCTCACCCGCAGAGCTCAGCTCCTCCAGGTCCGGGGCATTCAGGGGGCAGGAGGCCTCCACGCAGAGCGGGGCAGGCAGCACCAGGAACTCCATGACGGCATCGCAGAGAGCATGGCGCAGGGCCCCACGCAGCTTCTCTGACAGCTGCAGCAGGCTGATGTTGCCTTTCTCCCAGATGTCCAGGCGCACCAGCACGCGAGGCTCTGCGGGGAGAGGGCAGTCCTGCTCAGCACTGCCCCCACACCTTTGCCAGCCTCCAGGGGATGTGGAGGCAGCAGGGAATCAGTAGTTCTCCCTCCCTACCTGAGTGCTGGGTGCTGGCCTCAGGCTGGTGATTGCTAACAGTGGTGAGGCTTTCAAAATCAGCGTCCTGCAGCAGGCCCACGATGGGGGAGGAGGTTTTCAGAGGATCAGGCTTGTCCCCGTGGGGCAGTGCCATGGGGCTGCCGTTCTCATCCACAAAGGTCAGTGCGATGCATGCGATCCCTGCAGGGGAGAGCCCAAGACAGCCGCCATCAGCCCAGCACTGGGCACACTGCTGCAGGCCCTGCCAGCAGCCAAGAGAGCAGGGGGCACCCCACACCTGTACACCAGGGCTTGGGACAGCCCTCTCGCCACTGGGGCTCACAGGGCCATGGGTGCACATGGCAGGCAGGGCCCATGGGAGGGGGAGCAGCCAGGGGACAGGCGGCCAGCTGTGCTCATTGGGAGTCAGAGCAAAAAGGGGTTTGGCACAGGGTGTCCCCACCACCCTGAGAATGTCCCTCCTGCAGTGTCACAGCAGCTGTCACCTTGCCCTTCAGGGGCTTCCTGGGTTGTCCAGCACCATATGCAAGGAGAAAGGAAGGCCATTATGCAGAGAGGTCTGAGATGGGGCTCACCACTCCTATCCTCCTACAGAGCTCAGATGTTCTCCAACAACCCTCTCTGGGCCACACAGGACACTGAGCCCCTGGCAGAGGAAGACTACACACAGGACACCTTGCTGCAGCTGACACTCACAGCACACTCCCCACAGCACACCCGTACAAGACAAGGTGCCTTTCCCACACATTACTACCAGTACAGCTGGGGACAAAGCAGGTTGACACCTACCATCGGTCTGGAGCTGCTGCAGAGCAAAACGCAGGCCCCACCTGTAGCCTCGCGCTCACACAACCACGCAGCTCTGAGATGCAGAGCAGCAGCATGGTACCAGCACACAGCCTGCATGCCCTGGGCCAGGCAGGTGAAGCCCTGCTAAGAACCAGAGCTCCCTCCCCACAGCCCTGCTCACCAACTCAGCTACCGGGGAAGCAGTGGCGGGGATGGAGCTGTGAGGTCCGAACCCTTTGCTGTCATGGTAGATGATCCCACCCCACCAGAGCCCCTAACCAACCAAGCCAGCACTCAGGTGAGTGGATGGCAAAGCTCAGCACTGCCGAGACATGATGTGTCCAGATACAAACCAGGTGCAGGGAAAGGGCGCTGGGATGGAGGAAGCTGTTCCCAAAGGAGGGAAAGGAAGGTCCAAACAAAAGCAGCACACACTCGCATTCACACTGAGAAAAGGAAACTATCCACAAGCACCTCCCTGCTTGAAGATTACAGGAGCTGCCTTACCTCAGAGGTGCTCTGCACCAGCCTCTGGCATGACTCTCCCCCAGACAGGCACAAGAACAGTCCTTTATCCAGAAAGCAATGGAGACATTTATAAATTTCCTAAATACCAAAGGTAGAGGACACTGGGACTCCATCCAGCCTCACCCGCTTTGAAGCTTCACATGGGGTTCTCCTGCCTCACGCAGCCCCTTGCAGCAGCAGGGCAGCTCTCTGCGATGCAGGTGTCCATACAGAGATCTAAGGAGCAGCAAATCTGCCCCCCATGACAGTGAGCAAGAGTTCTTAGACGACTTTTTCTCTTTAAGCAGTTAAAGGCACAAACACCTCATTTGCCTGGCTTGACAGCAAGTCCCAGGCCCACCAGAACGACCCTGGATGCTCATCAGGCTTTTCTTCAGGCAGATAATTGCAGACCAAAAGGAAATCATCCTCCCCTCCTCCTGGATAAACTCCTGCACTGAGCCCCTTCAGCCCCCCCCCCCTCTGGCTGTTAGCAGATCACGGCCCTTCCTGTTGCTCCACTCTGCTTCAGTCCACCTGAAGTGAGGGGATGGGAGCACCAGAGCACGTCCCCCTCGTGCTAGGACTCGTGCTCCAGAGGCTGTGCTTGCAAGCAGGCTGCTGAGCAGCCACAGGAGTAGCTGTCTTGTTTACATGTGCTCCCCAGGGAGATCTGGTTTGTTAAGCAAATACCAAGTGCCCTGCAGCAGGCTCCATCTCCTGGGGCAGAGATGACGGCTGCCCCTGCCCTACCAGCAGGAAGGCTTGCTTCCCCACTGCAAGGAACAGGGCTTCCTGTCTTGTGGAAGCAGAGAGAAGCAGAAATGCAACAGCTAAATCACAGGGAAGAGAGAGCCCTGACAGGGGCTGCCACAGACCTTACTGACTGGGTGTTTGGCTACACTCATCCATCGCAGCCCACAAAGATGCTGGGGCACTAGGGAACTGTTACCTCTCATTTGTAAGGGGCTCTCCAAGCCCCCTCTGACCCAGGATGTCTGCAGTACAAAGCACACACCTAGTGGTGCCCTGTTGCTCTGGCCCTTCAGTAAGCAAGGAGCCCTCCTAGCCAGGGCACAGCCACTGGGAGAGTGACGATGCTATATCTGGAGCTTGAAATCACAATTGAAACATCCTGATCCCTGCTCTCCTCAGGGATAAGATGGCCATTCTGCCCTGTGGGGAAATAAGGGTGTAGAACTTCAGAGTTCACTGCTTGCAAGCAGGTTTATTTGCTCATTTATCCAGCCAGCAAAAAAGAGGCAGCTCAGCTAGCCAGACAGACACACACAGACACAGAGGAGTCAGAGCTGAAGCCACAGCACAAGGAAAACAAGAACAGCAGGGACCAGAGGGGCAGGGAGCTGCATGGGAAAGGAAACTAGAACAGGACTAGGAGCCAGAGGTGCTACCTTGGAAGTGGGAGAGTGGAAAGAGGTGCTGCACAAGGTCCGACATGGTACCTACACAACAGAAGAACATTCAGATGGTGCACGAGGGATGCAGCAAGACGCACAACGACCAGGTGACAGACCACATGGCTGTGACACAACATGATGTGACAGCCTGCTGCAGAACTAGCCCTATCCAGTCCCTCTTCCAGCAGTCCACAGAAAAGAGCAAAGGACACTGTCCCCACAGCTGCTGCCATCTAGAGCTGCTTCCTACAGCAACAGGCCAAGCCCCCCAGGAGTCCTTAGCTCTGTTCTACCACAGATGTACAGTTGTGCAGTCTCCCAAGCACACTCCCTGCACACCCCCCAGCCACTGGAGAAAAACACTGCCCCGACACTGGCTGTCCTCAGTCATTCAGAGCTCTCCAACATGGGAAGTGGCTCCCCAACACACAGCCCCATACCCTGCTACAAAAAAAGAGTTGAGCACAGTACCTTTGCCACCAGTGCCTTGGCCTCCTGGCTTGTTGTACAGATAAAGATCCTGGTCAGGGACACTACCACTGTGGTTGAAGTAGTGCTAAGGAGAGCAAGGAAGAAACATGACAGTGACTAGAGAACTTGCCTTAACTGGAAGTAGAGGCCCACACATGTGCAGAGCTCATCCCCAGGCCCGTAGCAAGCAGCCCACATCTACTTAACGCTACTTAACGCTTAACGCTTGCCAGCTTTTTTTTATCTGTTTGGCGGAAGGACCCTCCTACAGCTCTATGGAGAGTTACATGGCACTGCACGTGGCCTCACCTTCTGTCCTTGTAACAGCCATGCAGAAGGGGTGGGTATGTGCTCCCACACTTTACAGCTCTGATGTTTCAGACCTCAGATCCTGGCCACACAAGGAGCCAGGCTCAGCTTTGCAAGGGGGTCTTCTCCCATGCTCTGGGGAGAAGATTGTGGGCATGAGCTTTGTGGCTGCTATTTTTTTTTTTTTTTTTTTTTTATACAGCAAGTAACCACCTGAGTCAAAGCAAGACCTGTCCAAGCCTACACCAGGCCAAACAAGAACTGCTCACAGCCCTGCAAAACTCCTCCAGGCTTGAGTATTCAGTGTCAGTTCCTCCCTAACAACACACAGCAAAGCTGGGAACGCACTGGCTGGGCTGCCCCAGCAAGTGCCCCCAGCAGCAGGCGGAAGCTGGGCAGACTGCTGTCCCACTCACTGCCCTCCTCACCTTGAAGTGGTGCTCCACATTGCTGTCCGTGTACTTGGGGGTGTGCAGGAAGATGAGCAGGTTCTGGCGCAGATAGTAGGCCACTGCCTGCAGCCAAGGCAGAGCAGAGGGTGGCAGTGCAAACTGCAGGACCTCTGTGGGTGGTGTCCCAGGGGGCTGAATAAACTAGAGAGAAAGCTTCACAACTCAGCTGAATCTGGCAGAACACTATGGGGTTATAATATAGATCTGAATTACAGCAGCTGGCTACATAAAGGGAGAGACTGAGGTGTGCAGAAGCCAGGCCCATGGACAGATGTGTGCGCCAATGCTCCAGGGGCACTCATGGGAAGGCCCGACCATGCTGTGAGCTCCAGCAGAAGAGACCCCCCCCACTGACCCCAGCACCTACACAGAGCATGCATCTGTGAATGTGAGCTCAAGCAAGCACAGGAACAGGGAATGGGATGCAGCAGACTGACTTGGCCTTCCCTGCCCTGGGGCAAGAGAGGATGAGATGGGTCAAGAAGGCATGCTATGGGCAACAGGATGAGCAGAACAGCTACTCAGGTAAGTACCTCCACATCTGCTGGGGTCAGCTTGCAGTTCCGGACCAGCATCACAGTGATGATATCCAGGGTGGCCTCATCCAGGCGCCTGCGCAGCACTTTTACCAGCTCATCTGTGATCTCAGGCCCTGACAAGGAGGCAGAGGCAAAAGCAATTTCTTCATCTCCTCTGATAAGGACCACAGCCAACCACAGCCACCTTTCTCTACCTGTCCAGGATGTACTATCCTCACAGACACCTCCCACAGGGCAATCTTTCTCCACAATGAACTTCTTCAGGTATCTTTTTCTACCCACTCTCAACTGTAGAAGACTGCTGGTACAGCAGGCAAAGACAAGCACACTCCTGCACAGGGAAGGCTGGCATAAGCCACCTGGGTCTGCAGAAGGTTTAATTGTGGGCCATGGGGTCCTTTCCTCACGTTCCCATCCAGGTGGGATGGGCAGCATCCCTGGGCTAAGGAGGAGCAGCTTGCTCAGGAGGGAGATGCTCTCAGTGCTCTTCAAGCCAAGAGGGCAAGAACTGGAGCTCTATTCCTCTGCTTTCTATCAGCACATCTGCTGCCAAGCGCTGTAACACTCACCTGCTGGGGCAACACCATGGACCATGAGCTGGATGTGCCTGTCTACTTGTCCCACCGGGCGGGCAGAGTCCACGCTACGGCATGAGGCTGTGTCCAGAGAGGAACGAGAGCCCTGGAGAAGCAAAAACAGCCACATGGAAGCAGCATCTGTGTGAATCTCAGATCCAGCGCCCCCCAGCACTGTCAGCAAGGTCCAGCATAGCACCCCCCCCCCCGCCATTGCTGTCCCCATCCACACATCTGCACTACAAATTTTAGCCTACATAAAATCCAGGCTGCTGGAACTACTGAGATCCCTTTCCCCAAACACCCATTCTCCTCTACTCCACACATGCACCCTGAGACCAAGACCCACATCTGCTCCCAGACTGCAGCAGACTCACCATTAGATCCTCAGTGTAGATGGGCTCCTGGCTGCGTGTCAGTGCCAGTGAGCGAGATCCTGCACTAATGCTGCTCTCTGCTTCCCACACCTTCCCGCTGTTGGTGGTTTCAGTCAGTCTGAATATAGGAAAAAGACGTGTCAGCCTCCAATGCCAAGAGTGACAGCACCATACCTTCACACAAGATCTACATTCTCCTTGCTCTCCCTTGAGCACTTCTTGGGGATAAGTCTGTATGGTACAGAGCTCGTGCAAAAATTGCTCTCTAGCTCCCTCACAAAAAGCATCCTTTTTCCTCCCAAGTAAAAGCTTAGTGCAGGAAGAGCAGGAGGGACCTGGCTTGACGTGACTGACCCATCAGAAATCAGACACAGCAGGGTCCCTGAGCCTGGGTAGACACTTTCCACCCCAAAGAGCTCTCAGCTTGGTGTAATGTATGTAGCAAGGCAGGGTCAGGCCAACGAGTCAAGCTGACTTCTTACCGGAGGTAGAAAACAGATTTAGTGGCACGTTCCTGGTAGACGAACATATTCTTCCTGTTCACCACCGAGAAGGCATTGAGCACCGAGCGAAGCGCCTGGATAGCTGTGGGCAACGTGGGATGTTAGTTATCCCACACACCCTCCTCTGCTGTGCCAACCCAGCAAGAAGCCAGACTCCTGACACACAAAACGAGGAGGAACCTGGGCTATACACACCTCGCGAGACCCCCATGTTGGGGCCCATCTTGAGGCGTGAATGCACGTGGATGAGTG
Organism: Penelope pileata; assembly: GCA_013396635.1. NCBI lineage: Eukaryota > Metazoa > Chordata > Aves > Galliformes > Cracidae > Penelope > Penelope pileata. The sequence goes on from WBMW01001574.1 coordinate 574,167, forward strand.
TGCTCCACACAACGTCACAAGCAAAGTGCCCTGGCATGAACTGCATGGTGGCAGCCAGGTAGTCCCGGGGCTGGTAGCTCTCCTCTACCGAGTAATCTAGAAAGAAGATAGCACATAGCTGGGGCCATGACACAGAAGTCGTGGCCTTTTTAGTCACCCAAGGGCAGGCAGCATCCATACCGTCTGTGGGCAAGACACGCTGCCTGTAAGATGTGTAGGGAGTTTCACTCTTCCAGATGTCCTCCTCACTCTCTGCCACCAGCAATGAGTTGCATATGTGGCTGTCATGCAGGTCCTGCAGCAGTAAGCGCTGTAACAGATTAGAAAAGATGGGTTCTGCTGTTTGAGCAGCCCACAGAAGACAGCAAAGGGGAGGGCTTAGACCCAGACAGAGTCCCTTTTCCTTTGACCCGAGCTGGGACTCCACCTGCTGAACTGGCTTCGCATGTCCTACTTTGAGTTGGACCAGACAAACTCAAGAGGTCCCTTCCCATCTAAGCCATCTAATGATTGGCAGATCTGTCCCTGCCCTCTGCAGATTTGTTACCTGATTGACAACCCTGCAGATTTCACTGATCTTCTTCACCACCATCTGGTTGAGACTCTGGCACTCCCCTGGCTGCTCCTCTTCTGTCTCTGCTGATGCCGCCTTCTCCACACTCAGGCTGCTTTACAGGGAAGGGGAGAAAGGGGTCAGCAGAGCACCTGGACAGTGCCTGTCTGTGTGCAAGATGCACACACGGCATGGAGAAGTATGGTAGCTTTCCCCATACGAGCACCAGTCTAGTCCCGCAGCTCCCCACTTGTACAGGTTGGGAAGCTGATCCTGTCCACAGAGATGAGTGGCCATAAGCTGCTGGGACAGAGATGCAGTGGCCAGACAGCAGGATTCTCCTTACCGTGTGTGGTAATAGACTTCCACTCGGTCCTGCTCAATTTTTATGATGAGCCAGAAATCCGGCATGAGGGGACACCTGGGCTCCTGGTCACTCATTAATGCCTCGTCATACTCCGAGTCACTGCTCCCCCCATCATAACCTGCAACATAACCTCGCTCAGTCCCAGGCTGCCTGGCAGGGCTCACGGCCCCCACGTACCCTCCCCCCCCCATCTCACTGCCAGTGACTGGCTGCATGCTGCTGCTGTCAGCCCTGGCACTCACCCAGGTGGTCAGAGTCCATGCTGCCCTGGCTTGACACAAGGCTCTGCACGCGGCTGGGACGCTGCTTGCTGGAGCCTGCAGAGAGAAGGGGAGCTGATCACAGGAGCACATGCTAAGCCCCTCCACACACTCCCTGTGCTAGAGAAATGCTACACCACATGCAGATGGCCATGGGCAGGCAGTGCTGGGGAATACTACTGGAAAGGGGCCTTATGTAGTCATTACTGGGAACACCAGGAACTTCATGTCACTAGGGACATCAGTGCACCATTACAGCCTAGCATCCCAGGTAACATTAAGCAGCAAATTGCCAGCACTCTGGCAAGGAAGAGGAGACTAGCAGTTCTGGGCACTGATTCTGGGGCTCAGGAACAGGAATAAGTCATGTTTCACACACTGCAGCCAAAAGTGGCCACCTCCCTTAAAAGTTCCCAAGGCTGAGGTACCTCCTGCCCACGTTTGCAGCTCCTACCTTCCCTGCCCTGCGTAACAGAGTCAGCCAGGCTTGCTGCAGATGGTGTCACTAATGGTGATTTCTCACTGTTGCCCTTTTCAGAAGAGGAGGATGGCAGGGACTGTATGGTCGTCTCCAGAGCTGTCTCCTCCAGGGAGTCATGGCCAGGTGCTCTGCTCTGCTCAAGGCTCAGTGCTTCTCCTGTGACCTACATGCAAGCCAAAAGTTGCGAAAATAACCAGAAAAACAAGCACCAAAAAACCCTAACCCCACCAACCTCCTGCATCCTTTTACCTTCTGTCACCAGAAGGTCCCACACCTTCCCACAAACAGACCACCCCACTGCCTCTCACCTCATCCTGCGCATGGCTGTCCCCACCTACGACATTTCCTGTGTCTGGCACCACGTGCATCTCACTCTCTGGCCACCCCCACAGACCCCGAGATTCTTCTGGGAGGACACAGCTTGCATGGTGCAGCTCGGAGCTCTCTGCCTCTGCTTCACTGCTTCCCTCCCGGCCTGCCTGGCCCAGGGCTGTCACAGTGCTCCCTCCAGCTTGCTGTTGTAAGCATGGTGTCCCCGAAGGATTCGGGGCTGCCCGCCTGGAGTGCAGGCGGCTGATGGAGATGTAGTGGTAGTCGCTGCCTTCCGCATTGAGCACATAGCCTGGCAGAGCCATCCTTCTGAACTCCTGCAACACAGGGAAGAATAAGCATCCTGCCAGCTAAGGGTATGGCACTGCCTCAGGGCTCCCTCTTTACCTCCTTGAACTTCTCCAGAGAGTGCTCAGGTCCGAAGACAAACTGGAGCAGCACCGCCTCGCTGTGGCAGCTGGGCCGCCCCTTGGAGTTATAGATGTGAGTGGCCACCCGGTGCAGGATGGAGGTGCTGATGACCTGTGAGTGGCGCAGCGCAGACACGATCTCATCGTCCAGAAGCCAGCGAATCTGAGCAGAGCAGGGACAGAGAACACAACCAAGGTGACCACTGTTAGCGAGACTGAGCCAATTCTCACCCAAGTCCCAACAAGCACAGGACAGCCCCACTCATCATGCACTTCCTTCATTTCCTTCTGAATGTACTTAAGAAAAGAGCTCTGGAAGAGATCTGTCTGCCTCAACTGCACTAAGAGTTTTGTCAGGGTAATCTCACACTTCTGGGCAGCACAAGGCCAATGGCCTGTGTGACACAAGCAAGGCCTGGAAGTCACTTCAGCTGACAAAGGCTACAGCCTGGAGCAGGCTAGGAAGTATGGAACTGCCAAGGATGTGCTGTGGCAAACTGCTCCAGCTGGAAGCAAGCAGCAGCAGCAAGGCTGCCTTACCTCATTCATAGTGGCTTCAATAGCCTGCCTGTGCACTCCAGGGAGGTTGGAAAGCGCAGGGTGCCTAGGGGAGAGAAGAATCAGGCATTCTCAGGCATGTAGACAGCACAGCACAGGCTGCAAAAGGAACTTGTGAGGGGACTTGCTACAGCTGCAGAGCCATACCTCTCATCCCCTGTGGATGGGAGCCGGTCCAAGTTGTGCATGATATCCTCATCTGACCGGAAAGAGGATGGCTGCCCTGGAGAGCGGGTGAAGGACACGCTGCTCTCCGAGGTGCATCTGCCAGAGGAGACAGAGCAGGCTGAGCATCAGCTTCTGAGCCAGAGAGGATGAACAGTTTCCAGAGAAGCAAAAAGGGATCCCTACAAAAGGTAAGCCTATTCTGGAAAAACGTTAGTTTTCTTAGGGCTGTGGCAGGCTCCATGAGGAAGACGATACTCAGACTCAGCACATAGAGAAACCATCTTGCTGGGAAGGGCAAGCAGAGGATGGGTAAGTGGCTGGGTGTCTCCCCACCTACCTGTTGTGGAGAATGTCTGCATTCACAACTTCTATCTCCAGGGGCAGTGTTAGCACAAAGATGTCCAGGGTGACACAAAGGTCCCCCAAGTCAATGGTGCTCAAGCCTTGGCAGCTTTCCAGGCAGCCGAGAACTTCCCCTGAGGAGAGATCCCAGATTAAGGGGATCATACAACAAACAGCTCTGCTGACACACATACACAGCCTGGTGGCAAGCACAGAGACTGCAAGAGGTGGCTGTCCCACACACATGGACAGGCTTAAGAAGGTCACCGTCCTCTGTGATCGTTCCATGACTAAACCCACAGCAAGTGGGAAACCTGGTGAAAAAGCCCTTGTTTGACGCTGGGAGACACTGGGGGCTCCAGTACAGGAAGGGTTGGGCCAGTGGGAGTGCTAATCAGGGCACAGGAGATTTGTTCCAGGGCCACTCACCCAGCAGGGACCTCACAAAAGCCTTACTGCCCTTTAACCTCACAGCAAGGCTGATCCTTACCTAGACAAGTTGGCAGGGACTGCACAGGCATGGAGCTGTGCTGACTACGCAGCTTCACCGAGCAGGTGAGGTGCACAAAGAGCGGGGGCATCTCCTGCTCCAGGAACTCTTGCTCATTGAGCGAGTCCCCTCCCAGCACGCTGAAGGAGTCATCATCCTGGTTCACTGTGTTGGAGTCTGAGAGGGAATCCGTGTCCGGGAACTCATGCTCCAGCTTCTCGCGGTATTCCACCTCCAGCTCTGGGTCACTCTCTGTGGCAATGCAGCACCCAGACACAGTTCCTGTTGACACAGGATCCCTGTTAGCAAAGAAGCCCCACCAGACACAGCCAAGTTCTGATACGCGTTATGACAGTGAGACACACACCTTCTTCAGCTGCCAATTCTGCTTCTGATACCTCCATGTCCTCACTGCCTTTCCTGTCTGCCTGATCTCGAGATGCCTCTTCCTGAGGAGGGAGAGAAGAAGGGCAGATACCAGAACCGTGCCAAGCACCAAAGCAGGCTGCTGATGGGCCCACCCATGAGTCTGCCAGCCCAAATCCAGATGTGATAAAAAGCAAACTACTTCCCTCCACAAGCACTAGGTGCCTGCCAGGGCAGAACCATGCCTACCTCTTTCTTGGCTGATGGAGGGCAATAGAAGAAATAGTGAGGATTTGATGGCACCGGCTTGAAATGTAAACTTCCAATTTCCAGGAATTTTTCCTAAATGAGAAATCCCAAATGTAAGGCAGACATTCCACTCCACCATCCTGTGGGAGGCAAGCCAAGCTCTCCCATGCCTCACCTGAATAATTTTATGCAGGTCAGGGTGTGCCTGGCAGGGCTGTCCATTTTCCAGCAGCGAAAGGGGAAACTCAGCACAGCAAGCGGTACCCACACTGCTCTTTGGCTCCTCGGTGGGGCTGGCAAAGTTGTGGGAGTCCTGCTCACTGTAGTCCTCCATCTCCGCGCTGACAGGATTGCAGACAGGTAAATTAAAAAACAGGAGTAGTTACATGCATTGATTACCCTGAAGCATCCCACCTCTCAGCTCCCCACACCTTATCTGCGTAAAGATGAGGCGACTTGCATGTCACCCACAGTCCCACCCCTACAGCTCCAGAAACCCTCCTCCCACCCACTGACCCAGATAAGCACTCAGGCTGTCTGAAGCCAGGCCAGAGGCAGCTTAACCATACCAATCCTATGGTCAGTTATTCTACACCATGCTACTCCCTCCCTGGGAAACAGACACAAACAGCCAAGTACAGGGACACACCTGGAGCCATCTGAATCACCAAAACCCAGTCCAGGTCATTCCACAGCAAATATCACCATGCCTGCACCCCTAATGCCTTGGCAGCACAGAGTGGAGCACAAAGCTCAGGCCCACGCTCACTCAGCAGCTCTGTGATAGTGCCTAAAACTCGGAGAATGCAATCTGAGGAGTAGGTTAAAGGTTGGGCAAAGTACTCCCAGGTGCCTGAATTAGTGCCAGGTGCCTGCCAGATGGCAGATTACAAGCCATACACCCTTCAGAAATGTTTATTATAAATCACCAATCCCAAATCAGATTGTGTCTTATAAACCAAGAAAAGCTCCCACAGCTCTTCTGTGGGAAAGTTGCACTTGAGGAAGAAGTCACCTGACCTTCCAAATGCTCAGCGTTCTTCAAAAACAGAGCCTCACCTTGCTGATTTACAGCATAAGTAAGATCGAGGACTCCCAACAAATTCTAGTGAATTCACATACAGGAACTGAGGATAGCCAAGAGCAAACTGAGGACAAAGAATCTACATAGAGCGTTTCTTCAGACAGCATAGTAAGGCTGAGTAGAGTACTTCTCCCACTTCTTAAGTGTCCAGAGTCAATACAAACCTCAGAAATATCTTAGCAAGACAGAAGTTTATCATCGAGCATATTCTAGTTCTGTATTAACATTTTCTCTTCTGACATAATTCCTAGTCTTTTGATAGAAAATTGGCACTATTCCTTAGGAAAAGTTAAAGCTTGCTATCACCTGCTCTTTTCACCAGAATCAACAGCAATCTCAAATGAATTAGCTATCAAGAAGGAGAAGATCCTTGAAGAACAATGTGTCCCAGACCAATGTTAAGAACAGAAGGAAGATCCTACCTTGATTCAGAGACCAAGACACCGCGTTCTCTAGAGCTCTGCTCCTCTTCTTGCTCGATGCTGCCCACTTGGAAGCTGGCAGTCTTGGCGTGTGTATGGAAATGTCGGTGGCTCTCGCGGAAGGAGCGGACATGGCTGCACACCGTCAGCAGGAAATTGGTGATATCGATTTCTTGGAGCAGCTCCTCACAATAGTCCATGGCTGTAAGCAGGTCTTGGGAGCTGATGCTGTGTGACTGCTGAAGGCTCTTGAACAGCCCTACAGATCAAACAGAGTACATGAGCACCCCACTGCAAGGATGTGAGGCCATGGGAATCAGGCAAATCACATTCTGGAGAGCAAAGATCAGACTTGCACCAAATCCCAGTACAGAGTTGCAGTCGCTGCGGTCCCGGGAGACAAGACTCAACCAGGATAAGTAACAGTACGTGTTAGCCTGGGCCCAGCCATGCCCAAGAGGCTTAGAGATCTGTCACCCTGAAGGTGAGGGAAAAACCCAAAGAAGGAACCCCCCCACCACAGCACTACAGAGGCCCAGGAATGGCCTGTGCAACGCCCACAGGGAATACACTGAGGAATCCTTAAATCCTTCCTGGTTAGAGACCAAGTCCCACAGGCCTTTCCTTTGCTCAGGTAACATGACAAGAAAATTAAGATATTGCTTTCTTAAAAGAGATACAGTGTCCAGCCCCAACCCTGCCTCAGCCCCATCACATCGCTCCTCACCTTTCACATAGCACTGGTGGGAGTGCTCCTGCAGCAGCGTGCAGTAACTCACCAACTCCTTATGCTTATGGTCTAACCAAGCAGCAGCAGGAGGACGTTCCAGAGACTGGGACCTGGAAAAAAGGAGCCAAAGAAGTTTTCAGCACCAGTGAAGCATGTTTTAGATGGCGAATGGCTCTGGTGCCAGTAAAGCAGGGCCCACGGACATGCACGGGCAGTGGCTGCTATGGGGTAGATAGGCAAAGCCAAGAGAATGAGGCATGGCTAAAGCCACCCTCTTGTCAGGGATGCTCCTCTGCCCTCTGCCTACAAATCACATACGGTTGGCATTACCTGAAGAAGATGTCTCGGGGAGGACGATGTGTCCGTGGGCTGACAAGCTGCTCTCGTAACAGCTCCAAAGAGCAGCTGTAGATATAAATGGGGCAGCGAAACCGGCGACACTCGCCTAGCTCAGACTGTGAGTTCTGGCGGCAGAAGGAGATATGTACATCTCTCCGTGAAGGACCACTCTGCTCTCCAGGGTCACGGCTCACTNTGAGAAGCCACAGCAATCAAATGCCACATAGAGATACAGATACCACCTGTGCCCTTCTCCCTAAAGCAATGTCCTCCTGGTAGTGCCAGTCTGGATCACAACACAACAGTCACCAACTTTCCCGTGTAATCCAGTACTGCCATTCCTAGCAGCCTTTATCTACCTGCAACCTCCTGACCCACAAGGAGCCAGCATTGGGCCATGGTCACTCAGCTCATATTGCTACAGCCTGCCTAACAGCAGGAACTAGAGTGCTTGGGAAGAGCCAGGGAAAGGAAAGGATTTGCCCTAATACATTAGCCAGGTGCTGTCCTGAGAGCAGTACCATGTGCTGGTGTTATGCTGAGGGTAGGTAATGGCACTGCAGCATCCCCTTCTTCAGCCTCAGCCCTGCCTTGCTCTGCACAGACAGGTCCCAAGGTACCCTCTCCAGATCGACTCTCATCTTTTGGAGGTTTGTCCAATCCACAGGCCATCAGCTTTTGCACATCTGGAAGAAAAGAAAAGAAAATCCTTCTCTGCCCAACACAAACAGTTAACCCGTCACATTCCCAAGAAGGCAGTGATTCCCTGATATGTGTGTCAGAGCAGCACCAAAGAAGACCTCCAGCTGAGCTTAGCAGCCTCCACCAGCAGCTCAGTCCCAATGCTCAGAAGCAGGGACTCTCCTAAAGCAGCCCATTAGCAGCCTCCTCACTTCATTCATTAACAATCCCAAGGACTCTACTGGGAAAATATTCCAATGGCTGCAGCCAGCAAAAGAGTCGCAGCCATATTTCTGTCCTGCAAACAACGTGAGCAGCACACTGTCCAAGGAGAGAACAGCAAGACATTCAACACTTTGCACCACTCTATTCCTGGTCATAAGAAACAAGGAGATTGGGTATAGATTCTGCTGTTCAATCTTCCCTCCATCCTAGAAGAGCCAATTTTGCTTTTGTTATTTTCCTGAGGAGGTGCTTGGGACCACTGCCTCCTCCACCCCCACAATAGGAGACCTCACCTGAGAATGTGGCTGGCAAGAAGGTCAGGAACACATGCTGTGGGTTGACCAGCTTCGCATAGCATCGCCATTGTGGGGGAAAGGGCCCTGTAGTGTCACTCAGGGTCACATCATCCTCAGGAAGCTCTGTGTTGCCAAGGCTCTGAGGAAAGAGCAGAAGCTTGGTAAGTTCGCAGCACATGGCATAGCCTACCCTGGGGCAAGTAGCAACCACACAGAGCAAGTTCCTCCATGACTGCTGGCTGGCACAGCACCGAAATCGCCCAGGCAAATCCACACGGCATTCTCAGAGCAGCCTGGCTCCAGGAAACACCCTGCACACAGTCAGGAGATGCTTAGTCAGCTTTGCTGGGGCGGGTTCTGACCTCAGGCAAGGATTGCCCATGATTCCCGAGCTCAGAGCAGCACTGATGCTGTTCTGCTCTAACAGGCTAAGCCTATAGTGAGTGCAACTGCCCACACACCTACTGGATTCCTGCCTGACTTCAGTCACAGGCTACAGCTTAAACTGCTGCCAACTGTGGGGAAAACACCAGCTTTTCAAGCTGTTCTCAACTCTTATACAAATTTTCCTGCTCTTCAGTAGCTGCTAGCTTGCCCTCAGTGAGGGCTCAGGAGAGGGACAGCAGCGCAGCAGTACCTGCAGAGTACTTGTGGAGCCAGTCATATCCCTGGTTCCGTTGCTGCCAACAAGATGATAGGATGCAGAAGCATCCTGCTGCTCCAGGGTCCCAGAAGCTTTCAAAGTTTCTTCTGGAATGGAGCAGAGAAACCAACCTGAGGAACACCAGCTGAGGAAGACACTTGAAAGCAAGGCTCCTGAGACAGCCATGCTGCTCGTGTCCCTGCTGCCATGCTCCTGGCCCTTACCTCGGATCACAGGGAGAGTGAAGGGTGGTTGATGACCATCACGATCCCGTTGGAGAACCTGCTCCATGAAGGCCACATGATCAGCATCAGCCATGGGGATTTCCCGATCACTGAGGTCATGCTGCAGGCAGCCATGGAAGAGGTTTAGTAGCATTTCATTGGGCACAAACGAAGAGTCCTTGGTCACCTCCTCATTCTCTGCTCCAAAACAGAATCATGGCAGCTTCAGGGACAGCATCTCCACAGTCACCACCTGCCCTGGCTCCCAGAGGACAGCTCTTGGCAAAGTGGCACTTCCACACAGACAGAAGTTTCCCCCAGCACTTCTGCTAGGCAGACATGGAGAATGCCAAGATGCAATTCCAGCACCATGAGCTACCCTGCACTGACTTGCCATACTACTGTAACTGATCTGGAGATGTCTGGCGATAAAGGCAAGAAACCACCACAGAAAGCAACTATCTAGGTTTGAGGCTTACAAAAACAACTCTTCCAAAACTATAATCACAAGAAAGCAATATATCTGCAGAGCCTTGGGGCTGCAGAGCTAGGAAGAACAGCACTGAGCTACTCTAACAGGCGCAGCAGCTCCCCCACACCTGCTTCCCAGTAAGACAAGCATACATAGAGGGAGCACAGAGCCCTGGAGGGAGGACAACAGGAGGCAGGCAGCAAAGAGGAACTTACCTTTTGTCAGCATTAGGAAGAACATTTCAACCTGCTGGCACCTGGGCAACAGCTTCATGAGGTTGAACTGGAATGGGATCTCATGTACTCGGAAACCAGCCCCCATGTCTGGATCTGCAAGAATTAGGAATATGACACTCCTGATGGAATCAGAGCCCTGCCTCCAGGTCACTTGCAAGTGCATGGTGCCAGGCCTAAACAAAACATGAGCACAAGTGACAGTGAACAGCAACACTGCCCCATCTCCTTCCGCTTAGGAAGAGAAGGGAATAAAAAAGAAGAATGTGATGAATATCAAAGGCTGCTGGAGACTCCAGCAGGTTGTGAGCTACTTACAGAGAGATGCCTTTCTGTTGGAGTCCCCCGGGCTTATTGCCACCTTCATACAAGGATGGACTGGAAGCCACGAGGCTCTGCATAGCCCAGGCTGCCTGCAGCACAGCCAGGCCCACAGTTGCCAGGGGACAAAGAGCTGCACATCAGTGTCACAGGAAACAGTGCTGGAGGCCAATGGCCATGCCAGGAACCAGAGGCAGCCTATGTTACCAGAGTTGTCAGAGACGAGGACACTGTTGCTCTTGGGAGAGAACTTCCATCCGGAAGGCTCTGCACATCTCTGCACACATTTCCTGTCCTCTTCCTCAGGAAGGAGTTTCTGTCCTCCATGCCCTGAGCTTTCCTGGTCCTCTCCTGCTCCCACAGGACCAGTGAAGTGATCCAACCGGGCCCCTCTAAGTCCTACCTTCAGCCTTTGGGCTGATCCTGGCTCCCTCAAACCCACTCAACACCTACTGCATTATTCACTGCAAGGCAAGCAAAAAAAAGATCTAGAATGGAGTGAACTAGTGACAAAATGCTTAGGCAGCAGCAACAATAAGGCTAGATATTTGGGAAAAGCTTTAAAGCAAAAGCAGTGAGGTACTAGAACAGATTGCCTGGCAAGGGTGAGCCCCCTCCCACATTGCTGGAGTTCTCAATGAACTATGCTAACTCTGTCAGATCAGAAAGGCACAATCCTACCCTGAAGGAGGAGGTCAGACCAGACCTCCTGAGTTCCCTTTCCCTATCTTTATGGGCTAATGGAGCATTCACACAGGATTCAGAGGTGAACAAGATCACCATAACAAGTGTCCCACAGACTGCTCAGTTACACGATACAGTTTCCAGAGAACAGAGGAGCTCTTGTTTGCATTATTTACCATTTCTGTAAACCACCTGCCAGGCATCCCCTGCCCACCACTGTATGAGTGAGCTCATCTTCCTTCTGCTCCAGAAGCCAGCCTCTCTCAGAATAGCTATGGTTAGAAAGGACCTCTGCAGATCGTCTGTTTCAATGCCCTCGTTCAAGCTGAGCCACATAGTCACCTCCCCAGTCTGGGCAGAAAGTCTCAATGCATTTGTGGCCTTCTCAGGATGAACCCATTCCTCTGGCAGCTTTGTGCAAATGCAACCTAGAGCCATCAAAGCCTAGGAAGTCATTGACAGAACACCCGTTCAACTTTCCAGAATCCTCTAACATTGCCCAATACCTACTTTTGGTCCCTCAAACCTTCTAGGACACATATGCTGAGCTCACCTTCAGTAGCTTTGGTGTCCGAAGGAGGGCAGACCCACTCCTTGTTCTGGCACAATTGGCTGATGTACTCAAATGTCAGCATGGTGGCAATGCACGCCAGGTCCCGTGGATAGAGCTGTAATGAGCAGTCAAAGCTTAGCTGTATGCAGCACAATTGCTACCCCCAAATGCAGCAGAAAACAATTTGAACTCAAGGAAAACCTCACAGTCCCCGTACTCCTTTACTCTCACTCACTGCTCTCTCCTTCTCCACCAGCCTGTTAGCCTCCTTTTGCCCTGTTCAGGAAGTGATCAGAAGGATGCTGCCTGCAATCCCCACTCAGGTCTCACCCACTCCTCTTTAACAGAATGGCTCATGACAAAATAATTTGTATTCTCTCACATATCCCAGAGCAACACTGCATCCACGGCCTTGCAATCCAGAAGTCACTTCTGTTCAGCAGCCCAGTTTCTTCTTCAGAAATCTCAGCTTCCTGTTAACACCAGCATTCTCGTTTCTTCTGCCCCCCAACAACTCAGCTACAGTGTTGTGGTACACTTGCAACAAATCCCCCCTCCTTCCAGAGAAGGGCCCATGCCCCCACCCTCTCAGGGACTCACCGCTTTAGGTATTTTCTGGTAGGGCAAGCCATGGAGGTGCTTCCAGTTCTCAGCAGTACTGTGGACGTGGCCACTCTGTGGCTCTACCCAGCACTCAGTAACCAGGTTCAGTTCTGTGTCCACCTCAATGGCCTCCACCTCTGTATCATTGTCATCATCTGTGGAAAAGCTGGAGGAAAGACGTAAGGCATGATCTGTGAAATGGAACAAAGCCAGAAACCTACTGCAGCTCCTCTCCAAGCTGAAAACAGCCACACAAACTGCAGATTCACAGGCAAACCTAATGGGTGAGCAATCTGCAACAGCTGGGTGTCTGTGCTAGATGATGGGGGTACTCCTCACTTCCCACACTACCCACAAAAGAGTGAGTCTGGAGCCATGCCCCCCACTGCTGCCAGCCCTCCCCAGGAGCAGGGCCATGGCCTCACCTGTCCTTGGTGGAGGTGGAGTGTGGGGGGAAGAGGATGTACTGGACAACACAGGTGTGCTTCTCCCTGCCGCTGCTGCTCCCATTTGAGCCATCAATCTGGAGGGGAGATACAGCATGAGCCTGGCCAGCAGCAACAGCCCACACCTACCCAGTGCCCGCCAAACAGCACAGCCCCAGCCTCCAGCTCCACTCATGGTGGCAGACAGGGAGCCTGCACCAGCCCCAAGAATTCCTCCAAAATAGCCTATCTCTAGTTGCAGGTGAAAACAGGACCCAGCCCACAAGCTGACTTACTTCAAAGGAGGAGGCAAGTCTCCCTAAACACACCAAGGTTGCATGCTAGAAGTAGGTGGAAAGGTGAATCCCACCCACGCACCCACCACAGGAAGGTGAAGCTACCTTGGAAGAAGCAACAAAGGATTGTCTCCTCAGCATGGCCTCTAGGCTCACCTGTATGGGCAGCTCCAGCACCATGTTGATAATTCCATCCCCACTGGATGCAAAGTGGAAACCCTCTGACAGACGGACCCTGGCAACAGACAGGTAGCAGACACAAAGGATCTCTCTACTTGTACTGCAGGCCTTAAATACAAGAACGACTCAACCCTTCTCTCCATAACATCTGCCTTCTCAAGGCAGGGAACTGCACATAGAGAATGGGGAGAGGTGGCACTTGGCACATGACAGCCTGAGTGAAGTTCAGCACACTCCAGGCATAGTAACAGCACTCGCTCAGGACACCCCTTTTCCTCAACTGCAGCTGCAGAACTGGGCAAAGCACCGGCCCACGTAGCTCTGGAAGCTGCGTACAGGAGCAAAACTCTGCCTCAGATCTGCACCCTCAGGACTAACAGGAGAAAGCATCCCCAATTTAGGTGCACAACTTACTCTGTGAGCGTGGAAAGGAGCTGGGCTACTGCTGTGATGGGCACAGCTGGTGCCAGCCCAGACTGGACACTCCATATCCAACGCTGGTGATAGAAGTAGCGGGACAGCGAGGCCAGGGTGGAAGAGGCGGTACGATTGGCCACCATGGTGAGCGGGCCAGACACCGGAGGATGTTCCAGGTTGAGAATGAAGGGAGCTCGATAGTCAGAAGGCAGCTTCTCATACCTAAGAGAAGGCAGAAGTGTAGCTTGCTAAGGTGGAAAGAATGCTATGCTCAAGACCAGAACTGCCTGGATTCACAGCGTGCTTGCTAGGCCTGGAACAGAGCGCTCCAGCAGCGGAGCATGCCTAGCCCAGCACAGGATTCACTCAGACAGAGGTAACTAAATTGATTCTGAATCATGTTAGGTACGACTAACCAATCTGCCTGCCCAGCAAGGCCCCCTGCTGCAAGGTACCACCCTCCAGGCTGCATCCACTATTCCTAGCCCTGTAACCCAAACAATCCTAACTAGCACAGGCATCACAGCTCTCCCATCCTGCTACAGGCAGGGCCACCCACGGACCCTCTCCACCTCCCAGACAATGAGGCCATCCTGCCTGCCTGGCTCTCCATCACTACCTGATGAGCAGCTTCTCCAAGGGTTTGTGCAGCACTACAAGGCAGGGTCTGTCTGAGAGAGCAGACTGGGCTCCAGCCACAGGTGGAGACTTGGAGGGAGAACTACTGCCAAACATTTTCCTCTTTGCTTTTGGAGTTGCCTCCTTGCTCTGGACCCTGTGGGGAAAGCGCAGCTGCAGGATTCGGTCCCGTAACTCCTCCACTATCTGTCACGGCAAAAGCAAAAGGTAAACATGATCACCTTTGTCTGGGGACATAAGCTACTCAAAGTAAGTTTCCAGAACAAGAGCCTGACTAAAAGCAACCACACCTTGAAGATACGGATGAGGAGTTAAAGGTAATTTTACTTCCAAGGCACTAGCAGGACCAAGATCAAAACGACATAAGGCTCTTTGGTCCACATTTTAACAACTATGCCAAATGTTTTTAAAAGCAAAAGAAAAGTCAAAACAGCCCAAGGATGGTTTCAAGGCTGGAGAAATCACTTTCCATAACTCTAATAAAAAACAAATTAATTGCATGCCATCTCCTCCATAGCAGCAGTCTGAATATCCACCCTCATTCCTCCTCTGCTCCCCACAACAGCCTGCAGTTAACGTAAACCAGTCTATGTAAGACGGCCAGACTGTTCCTACAGCTGACATGTCCCCTCACTATCACATTCATGTGTCAAACCTCTAAGGTAAATTAGGCTATTTTTTAGATTAGATTATTTTTCCCAATATAATTTGTAAATTCCTTTGATTACTTTTTTTTCCCCCCTCAACTTTTCAATAGCTCTGAATAACATTCTACCCCTAAATATTTCAGAATACAGAACAGCTGTGGTTGGAAGGGACTTTCCCCATAAGCAAGGTGGGCTACATTCTGCTGCCATCCTTCACACTGTGTAGCTAGTTGGCCCTCTGGTAGGCCAAAAAAAAAAAAAAGCAAATATTGTTCATTACACAATTTCTGATATACAGCTCCTGCAGCAATGATCAGGAGCTTGCCCAGAGCAGCTGCACAGTATGGTGCCTGTCCCACACCTTCTTAACAAGACAGGTGTTAACTTATACCTGCCAAAGGTAAGTGAAATGTGAAATCTTTCCTTTGTGAAATCTGTCACTTAGCATTGCCTGCCCACACAACCAGTGCCTAAAGCCTGGAATTCCTAATGACACTAAAGGGCAGAACCACCAGAGTGCCAGAGCACAGCATTATCTGGGATTGTCATCTCAGAAAGCGATGGCCTTTCCCGTGTGTCACCTTTAGAGTTAGATTAGTCTGAGGAGAAGCTAAGTAAGACAAACCAAACATTTCTTCCATGAAGATTAAAGATCAAGGTTTAATGATAGACCTCTTGTTTACAACACAATGTTCACACAGATTAATAGCACATCTTTCTCACAGTTACTGTTTTACCCAGGAACACTCAGACTTGTCTCTGCCATTAGAGCTGGAGAAACAGTCCACACAGTAACTCCAACCTTCTGAATCTGACTGGGGAAGCCAATTTATTCAATAAATTCCCTATGTTCTAATGACAAAGGGCTTATTAAAAATATATATATAGAAGACTTGCACCTCTCTAAAATCGTTTCTGGGTGTTTTTTTTTTTTTTTCCAGCCCAGTACCCATCACGCAGGGAATTGTTTGCATTTTACCTCTGACCTCTCCTTGCCCAGATTACACAATAAAAATATGCAATTCACCACCTCACCTACTGAAGCAGATAGCCTAGGGAGCATGTAGTACATCCATCTCAGAGGTCTTTATAGATGAGTCAGAGAAATATCTGCTGTTCCTGACAGACAGTATTGATTGTGCTTTGGTCACAAGGATAATCTAGATAACTTTTGAGTCATTTCAAGGCCCACAGTTCTATTAAGGAGTGGAAAGAGCATTCATGTGACCAGCTATGCTATTGATCTTCAAGTTTTTGGGTTTAGATATGTCAAAGGCAAGCTTTCTTTCAAGGAAAGCTTTGTCCAAACTGTCCCTTTCTGTTACAGTAAATTCACACCCACCTATGTGTAGGTATAGCACTTATTAGAGGATACTTGCCTACAGTGTTGACTGTGATCTATCCACCACTTCCACATCCAGAACTATTTGCTTTGCTTCTACCCCTGGAAGCAGCCAGCTCTCACCTTGTTCCTGGCCTGTGCAGGTGTGCCAATGGGAAAGCCCAGTCGGAGAACCATGCAGGGAGCTTTGGAGATGATCCGCACCACATAAAATGAGGAGGGAGTAGGATCCTCAGAGCTGGGGAGGATGGATAAAGACAGGGCTGAAATGGCACAGGTGTTGCTGTTCTGTCATGTCAGACCAAGTGCAGGCCTGCTCCCCAGAGCTCAGCAGTCCACATGACATGGCAGCAACACAACTAAGTTCTAGCATGCAGAACCACCCTCAGCCTCCAGCTACATTCTGTCCCTCTGGTTTGTGCCTGGAACACAGCAGCAGCAATTCAGAACACACAGCACTTCACACTTGCTTGTATTGCTCTTACCCTCTCCTCTAGACATCTGCTTCTGGCCCATCACAGCGCACTGGTCTAATAGGATCTTTGGCCTGGCCACATGCCCAGTTCCCCACACAGGACTGCCCTGGAGCCACTCACCTGTGCATCAGTTTGACATAGGAGTAGCCCTCCACCAGCACAAAGCTGCTCCAGTCCCGCAGCAAGGAGGTCAGAGCAGAGTGAGAGATGCGGCACTGGATGGTGCTGTAGCGGCCGTTGTTGCCTGGCGTGTGCAGGTGCTTGGGCACAGGCCTGCAGAATGTGACAGAGTCATTTTAAAACCACAGTTTTAAACCACAAAAGATGACTTCCCAATCACAGTCTCTGGAGCCTGTACCATCCATCAGATCCAGCTACAAGAGCCCTTCCCCCAGCCATAGGCACCTGCAAAACAGCTGCAGCTGGACTGAACTGGAATGCAGTTTCCATAATGTTTGGCTGGACAACCCAATGCTGTGCTTCCCCTGGCTGGACTACACTGTTCACACAAGCTCAGCCCTGCCAGTTACATACGTGTCATGCTCCAGGAGGAGAACAATACGATGCATGTGCAGCCACCTCTGCCAGAAGTTGGCATCCATGGAAAGAATAGGCTTCCAGTAGGAGGCAAACTGGGAATGGCTTGAGTCAGATCCACTGTGCTGCAGGGATAGCACCTGAGAAAATGACAGGGTGGTCTGGTAAGAAGGAATGTTCAGCAAGAAATTGTGTGGTTCTACCCAAAGAGCACAGGAATTTCTCTAGTGGCTGAGCTGCATATGCCTAGAAGGCCAGCCACGTGGCTGGCTTTCACAACTGCCTCCCTGCAGAATAACTGCGTTCACATTGAAACAAGCAGTACAATGCAAGCAGAAATAAATTAGATGGCTGCAATGTCAAGTTAATTGGGAATTTAACTACTTAGCATCAAGTAATTTAACTACAGAAAAAATGGCACACGTAATGGTGCCTTCTCTGCTTGAGAGGAGGATATTTGGCTTGTGTCAGCAGAGCAATCAAACACGGAGATAACCCATCTGAGAACACACATGCAAATAGGGTACCAGTAAACAGAGTACCAGCATTGGGCAACTGCAGCGTACTGTGTGTGGTAACATTATGATTCCACCAACTATAGCAACACTGCTGACACAGAAATAGAGTGGTGGTTAGCCATACCTTATGGGACGCTCCAAACATTGTGTGATGTATATCCATCCATAGAATAATTTACTAGGTAAACCAAAAGGGCTTGACCAACAAAATTTTAAATTTTAAATTTTAATTAATTCCTCCCTGTTTCTGATATCTTCTAGTCATCATCTTCTGCCAAAGCCAAGGACACTGCTAGCACAAAGCAAATAGTATGTTAGCACTCTTGCTCAGAGAGCTTCAGTGAGTTTGAATTTCACTGTGGAAACTGTTAGCTCATCTTTTGTTTAGTTTCTGCTGTGCAGATGACAAATATGTCTCTTTTACCTTTCACATGAGTGCTCAGAGCAATGAACCTGTTAAATAAAAGCCATTTAGCAGATCCTATCTTCCCCTGATGGTGCTGAGCCACATCACCAGGGCACAAGGCTGCCATCAGCAACTCACATATGAGGTATTCACTGAAAAATCGTGGCAGAAGTGTGCGTTAGCCTCCTCATCAGTCTCAAACATCACATCACTACAAGAGGCTTTGCAGCACGTTTAGGACATTTTCTGTGGGGCTTAGAGGTATAGCTGCAGCAATATAGACACAGGGCTATGTCTCCGAGTGGAAGAAATGTGGGATGGGACATTCACAGGCACTGCATTGCATCTGAGCTCTGTTACTGATCAGGACAAAGAACAAGAGATGAAGACTGAGAGGTACAGAAGATCGTGGTGGCTTCTAGGACTCAGCTTTGTCTGGTGTGACACAGAATAGGCAGGAAGGACAACTTGTCCCACATCAAATAGGACAGAGAGGGGACATACCGGAGTGGTGGAGCCTGGGGGGATGTAGAAGAGGGGCACTCCATTCTTGGTGCTCTCAGGAATGGTGAAGTGTTCTGGGACTGTGTCAAAAGATTGCAGATGAACCAACATCTGATCTGTCTGGTTGATGCTGAAATAGAAGAGGCAGTAAGCCACACCCATGTTCTCCCCTTCAATGTCCCAGTCATCCAGTGCCTGCACACACAGCACTGGCTGCACACTGGGAGACCACCTGCACCAAAACACCTGCAACTGTTTCCTGGACAGGAAACAGTTATAACCCACAGGCCCCTCAGGCCTAGAGGACAAGAGATATTTTCTTAGTGTGACTGTGCAGCACAGTTACTGCATAGGAGCCTATTGCACCACAAAGGCAGTGCTGCAGGAACACACCACCTCCATGGGATGGCAGTCAGAGTTGAGATTTGCATCATAGGATTGGGACTCAGAGGAAGCAACACCTTAACCATGAGACAATCTTACAGTTTGGGTCTTGCCCTCAACCAGAAGGCAAGCTTGTTGCCAGTTGTGCCTTTTCCTTGGAAGCACATTCCTTTGAGACCCTGAGCTGAGAAGGCTGCCTGTGTAACTCATGCCCCAGCATGTCATGGAAGTGATTTCTTGGTTACACTGGACTAAGAATTGCTGGGGACAGTCCAGCTCACCTCTGCAAGGTGTTCCAGAAGCGCCGGATGACTGTGGTGCGGTATAGACTGGTGATAGGTTTCCTCATGGTGCAACTGATGTCGTGCAAGATGTCATAGCTTCCCTCCATCGTCACCTCCACCCATGTGCTGCGCTTCGATGGGTCCAGGGGCCAGGGTGTCACAGCTAAGTACTCTATCCTCATGTTGTGCTTCCAAAGCAGCACTAGTTTCACTTCCAGCTGAGACCCGCCTGCATGAGAGCAGAGGAAGCATTTAAATATTCTGCAAATATCTGAGCTATCTCTTTAACCAGGGATCCCCAAGTACACTGAGATTGTTTGATCACTACGAGGAGGACAAAGCAATCTAACAACTGTCTGCTCTAATCCTCGAAACATAGAATATCCTGAGTTGGAAGGAACTCACAAGGAGTAGAACGCCAGCTGATGTCATTCTCTCTCCTCTCCAACAGAGGGAGGCTTTGCTTGCACTGTAGCATTTGGTGAACAGTTCTTTAAACGTAAACATAGCATCTAAATAGAGAAAGCAACTCCAATTTGCAAGAGGTACTGACATTTGCAATGGGTTATAGTCTTCACAGCCTCAGCTTTGTTTTCCAGAAAATTTTTGCTTGGTACAAATGAACAAGGCCTTTAAGACACAAATTTTTTTTGTGTACAGTTTGCAGAGCTAATCTATCCCATTGCAGAAACATGAACATTTGGGTGTGATGGGGCCTGACTCAGAAGAACCTGGAAGGTGAGGACCAACTCATGAATTAAACTGCATGTTCTTCCTGCACAGAGAATATTTCACACAATCTAGAACATCGAGCATCAAGAGTTTCTCACCATGCTTACCCTTACCCTTCTACTCAGCTGCTCACAAAGCTAAGAAGTCAAGAATGAACATTCACTCATTCTTCAAACTGCACAGTTTTATCTTCTTTATCAGGCTGGCCACTGCATCTGTAGCACGATTAACTCAAACACCCGACAGCAAGCCTCACTGAGCCAGAAGAGCAGAAAACTGTCACAGTCCTGCTGACTGTGCATGTGCATTTGTACACAAACAACTCGGGGAAACACATGACTTTCTCTAACAGCGCTGCGCTGCTCTTTCAACTGCTCAATCATCTGTTTGATGCCCAGCCTGCTCTATAGTTTGTCAGATGAGTGACTGGATGTGCTGGAAACCATCCGAACAGGTCATCAGCCTGGATCCTATGTTTCCTGCAGAGCTGCATTTGCTACTGCCGTAGTTAAACTATGCCACCCCTTTCAAAGGCTGTTTATACTCCATTTGAAAGCAGTCCCCACGATCCCTACTAGGAGACTGCCTTAGAGCACCCTTCACCCATCAACTTTGAAAAGAAAACTCCGGGAGTACATGCCCCCGAGAAGCTTCATTTCCAGAAAAATCAATAAGGAATGTGCACTAGGGAACGAAATTCTTATCCAGTTCCTTTTTTTTTTTTTTTTTTTTCTTTTTTTAAACTGTTGAGGTTAAATCAAACCACAATCATCAGGTTGTAACAGACTAGCCATTCCCCTTTACAGTCTCAGTCCTTTCCACACTGTAAGAATTCATCTTCTCTGAAAAAAGACAATCAAAGGTGCTTACCATACTCTACCTGTATTTCACTGAGGCTTTACCAGGGATTTAATGCCACTAATACTACTCACAATGGGTTCTTTGCGTTACTATAAATGCATTTGCCAGGGCTGTACCAACTGATTGTCTAGTTTGTCAAATAGACTAAACAAGTATTTATAAATGGATGTCTTTCCATTTCATACTGCCAAACTGCATCTCATTCCTATTGCTCTAGTGCTCATCCAATGCTTTCTGCACAACATTTTGGTTCTCATAACAAAGCCTTCCCACTTCATCAACAGCAAACATGATAAGTAAATTCCTACATTTTTTTGCTTAGATCATTAACAAAAAATATTTCCTACTTGCAACTGTGTTTCCATTAGTCATCTTGGCTTTGTTCTTATTATCCAACACAAGAAAAACTAAAAACAAAGGCAAAACATTTGCTCAGTTAGAAGTCATACACAGATGAATCTTTAACATGTTCTTATTACCAAGCAATCTATTTCTGGTTCTTGACTTTATAGCTAACAAAGCTGTTTGCTGCTTTGATTTATTCCATAAAGTCCAGCTCTGTTTTTTAAAAAACTCACTTTGCCTACAAATTCCCAACACAGAGAACACCCATGCTCTCTGGCCAGCCTGTGCCCAGTCATTTTTGGTGCTGGACTGATTTCACAGAGGAAGACGAGTTTTCAAAAAATGTCCTCCAGGCACTCCTGTCCTCAGGACACAGCGATACAAAATAGTCAGTGCATTATTTGTTGCAGTTGTTGTTGGTTACAGCCAGCAATCCTCAGACACTGCCCCAGAAAGAAACAGGAGAGCAGCTGAGCTCCACCACACCTCACAGCGTTCTCAGACAGAGCTTCTCTCCCATCCATACTTCCCAGTTCTCCCCCTTCCACAAGCACTTCTGTATTCCCAGCTAACTATAGCAGCTTTTTAAATGCTGGAATCAAATAGTGAGGGTAACCAGAGCACTTATAAATACCACAAACAACCTCTGCAGGCACCGCTGAGCACAAAGCTAACTATTTATTCTTTGCTGCCTTTGGCAAAGCGAAGCACAAAAGCGACAGTGTCAAAGTCCACAACTGCACTCTTTCCTCTTGCTTCACAGCCAGTTGGCTCCTTAGCAGCCTCTAGTTGGCAAGCTCTGGCAAAAGCTTTTGGCAATCCAGGTTAATTAACTGTTCTTTGTTATACACTTCTCTACAAAACAGCCCAGAGAGCCCTGATTAGCCAAGCATGCTTTTCCTTAGCAGTGGCAGTACTGGATGTCTAAGTGTCTTGATCTTTTATAAATTCTACTTTAAGCTGTTAGTTCAACAATTTTTCTGATCACAGCCAGCAATTCCCCAGGGCATTTAGCCTTTCCAAAGTATAAGTAACATTATCTGCTACTATTCTGAAGGCTGGCACAAAAACACACACTGTATTTTTGATAGCTCGGACATTTCATTTTTAGTTTTCTTTCTAAAGAAACCTTCATGGAAACACACAGACTATTTCTGGCTCAGGGAGCTCCTGAGCTGCAAAGAGATTTGGAGTGTTCAAAGGGAAGACAAACGAAATGAGAGATACCTAGTATGTTTACCCTGTTCTTATTCTTCCCTGCGCACCTGCCCTCCGCTATTCATCACTGAAGGTAACACTGACCCTGTGCAGCTGCTGTTCTGCTCTTCTAAAAACAAACAACCATCTCACGTCCAACAGCTAACAAAAGGCAGGAAGATACCTAAAGAAAAGTGCAGGGAGCACACTAAACATGCGGTGATATTTCTGACACATTCTTCCAGAGCCCAGGAATGTGCTGCATTATGATATCCTGAGCCAGAGGTTGTAGCTCCATCTTTGTGCAAAAAGGTACAATGTGTGTTTGTCTGACTGCTTTCCGAATGACTCACACCTGCTAAGCATTTCTCTCTGGGACTTCACAAACACCAAGAGCACTTCAGCATTGTTGCCCGATAAAAGAAAGGCTCTTTCTCCAGTGTCCTCCAAACCGTAAGCGAACTGGTACACAGAAGGACAACAGGCATCATACAGAGCACAGCTTGGACAGGAATTCACTGGTCAGATTGTTTCATGGACTTTCCTAGACAAGGAGAGTGCAATGGACCTCATCTGTCTGCATTTAACAGAAATCCCTCCTGCCACATCTGCAGATTAGTGAAAGCAATCTGCAGACATTACTAGAAGACTGTCTCAGCAGGAAACCTTAGCATACTCTTAACAGAAAGCTCCTCAAACAAGAAATTGGAGTATTCCTTGAACACCAACTTTAGAAGTTAGCCCATGTAATCTAATTGCCAGTAATCTTCACTAAAACAAACAAACAACATCAACAACCCCCTAAAATTGGTTTAGATTCATTCTGTCAGTAAAAAAACATCAAGCCAAAAGAACTGTAGTTTCCAGTCATCACACAGTGAACTGATCACTTAGACTGGAGCAACAGATTAACTTAGAAGTGCTGTTGTCTGAAGAGCAGCACATTGAGGGACTACTGAAAAGTAAGCAAGCAAAGAAAAACAACAATCATCAAAAAATGTAAAACTCAACAGTTGGAAGCAAAGGTGCATGAAAGGTACAGGCATTTCTGAGCTAACAATATAATGCAATCATGGAGAAAGCTCATGTGATTCCTGCTTTATCAGATCTGATATTTTGCTTCAGAAGCAGGGAAGCATTTGCATTACTGAACAAGGCACGGACAAAACCACATTGACTACACTATTATCAATTGTTTCAAGAAATACGAAACCAAACTGAAAAGCAAACAAAAGAAAAGTGCTGTTAAGATAAATAAACAGAACAGAAAGCCTGCCCTTCAAAAGGAGGCTAAAACATTGGCTTGCTAAACCTGCCAAAAGGAAGGTTATAAGAAGAAAGGCATTCTTCTTAAATAAGTTTGTGCAATACCAGAGGATAAACTTAATTAAGGATAATAAAGTCACACAAGTCCAATTTGGTCTGAGTAAGCCTGGGAAGGAAGCTAGAAAAAGAGCTATGAAGCTCTGGGACAATCTTCCAAGCAGAGCATGGAACCAACTTACACGACCTTAAGGCAGACCACAATAAACTCAGAAAACATAACAAGACATGTTTGGAATTTTCAAATTGTATCACAGACTTCGATTTTCTGATATAAAATGTACTGTGTACTAGCATCCCAAAGAGGATAATGAAGACACCGGATCACCATACGCTGTACACACTTAGACTGTGTTTAATAACCCCATCCTTCAGATTTTCTGATGGTCATTGTGAAGGTCAAAAATATCTTCTTCCCTTGCTTGCAATTCATAACTTACATTTGGATTTTTCTTATCACCTCTGCAGTTAAGGCACTAGTCACAGCTGGAGATGGAAAGTTAGGCAGGGTTTACTGGCAATCCTTGGGATACTCACACCCCTTGCAGTCCCTTAGCTGGTGGCTAACTCTCAAGGTGCCATAACGATCTCTAGCAGGCTAGACGAGAGAATAGGACCACTGGATGCTTTTGTGTTTCTCTGGTACTGGACATAGTTCTGACTGATCTGGTATTTTCACCAAACAGTATCTTTGGTTCCACCAGTTTCCTCCTCTGGAGAACTGTAGTTTGGGGGCTTTAAGTCTTTTGTACTAAAGAGGTCCTCTTTGCGTTAATACTTTGGAGCGTGTCTGGCATAAAACTAGAAAGGGATGAAAAAAAAATGAGGAAAGCAGATGAAAGTCCAGAAAATGACAACATCACAAGCTATGTCATTAGTTTCCCTGCAACTGTGGGGACTCGTTTCCAAGCTACAGAGGTCACAGCCTGCCTGTCCCTTCATATGCACATATAGCCAAAGAGGATGAGCCCAGCGAGCACACAAGTGCGCAAACACCCTGGGCAATCCTGTGCCACACAACTAGTCACTGAACACAAATTTAGTCACAGTTTGGGGAAAATGGCTCCTTCTTCCCTAATACCAGCTGAAATAGCAGAGCCTGCACTATGTTCTGCACAGTTGGGAACAGAGTCCTGTCCAAGCTTTCAAGCCCCATTATAGTGCAGTCACCTTTCGTGATGTTGACCTCACGGATGCTGTAGCCCTCACGCAGTCGGACGGAGACAATGCTCACGAGGTCAGCATGCACCTCTTTCTCTGTGTGCTTCTTTCTCCTCATAGCCAGAGCAGGGTTGCTGCTTGCAGACACCAGGTGCTCATTGAACAGTCTGTGCTGTGACACTGCAAACAACAGACAGGGCTTGTGAGGGATCAGCTCCCCAACTCCTCATTCTACAACAGCTCTCTCAAAGTGCTTTACAGAAACTGCCTGGAACACCCACAGGCCCAAAGAACAGTACTTCCTTCAGGCAGCACTTACACCCACTCCTGGCTCTGCAACACAGCAAACAGGTCTGCTAGCATGGCCAAGAGGTCTGGGAGAGAGGCTAGGTGGGGTGTCAGCCCTGGCTTCCTTTGGGACAGCCTTTGTGACAAGGCACGCAATGGAGCTGCACGTTTAGCCTGGACAAGCAGGAACTGCATTGCTGTTGTAATAGTTACACAGGAAACTGCTGGACTTTACCCCTTTCCCTGGAAAACTTTGAATTGCCGGGTACTTCCTAAAAGGTATCAGGATGTAGAAATCTTACACTTAAACCACTAACACCTGATCTTTTTAAGAATCAGCATTTCAAAGTCCCAGGTCAGCTCTTCTCAAACTTTTCACCGTGTGCAGTTTCTGCTGCCAAGTTACAGACGGCACAGATGGCACCAGCACTACAGGCATGAACGGGTGTTTCAGTGTTCTATTGGTAACTAATCTCTCTTGGCATACTCTCAGGCACTAACACTCACAGCATACAAACAACCAAGAGAGGCATTTGGGACAGTTCTCAGGGGCCTAATTTTTCAATCCAAACTGCCATCTGCAAGCCTGATGAGGATAAGCTCTCCAGGATGTCCCCATCTGTGGGCTAGCCAGTGTGGAAGAAGGGCTGGAAGAGAGCTCCTCATCCGCTTCAAGTTCCAACATGGAAGATCTGATCGCAATTTGCTAAGTCCAAAGCAAAAGGGGAAAGGGGAACTGTGCAAGACGAGACACGAGTTTTCCCCAATCCACCCAATTCCTAGAACCAGGAAGGCAATAACAGATTCAGCTGCGTGGCCCAGTAGTGCCCAGAGCCTACAGGAAGCATGGAGCTCTGTAAGGCCCAAGATAACTAGCACCCCCAGAGCCCTCTGTCTCACAAAGGCACAAGTACACAACATTGCCCACATGGGAAGACAGCATTCTTGCCAAATCACACAAACTCCTAGCTTTTCCTTGCCTCCATAACACCCACAATGGCCCAGGGGGGACAAAAGGAAATATTAGCATAACCAAGCCAGGGGGTGTCACCCCAATGACTGGTGCTGTAAGACATTCATCTGTTGGAATGACATGCATGTGCCTCACCACAGTAGTATTCTGGATTCAAGGACTCCCCACTACGCAGGAAGGAGTACAGCAGAAAAGCCTTGTGATACACGTTCAGATCCAGGCTCAGGGGATCCAGCTCAGGGCACGTGGAGAGGTAAGCACCAAAAGTGGCCATAGCAATGAATTTCATCAGTTCCACATTGGGAACATGGCCAAAGCTGCAGTCGTATGAGTAGACACCGCCCACCTAAGGAATGGATAAAGAAGAGACCTGAGAGTACAGCACTGCTGAGGACAGGGGAGAGGACCAGAGAAGGGCTCAGACAGGCAGAGAAGTCCTTTCTTCCCCTCCAGAGGCAAACAACACACAGAAACTCATCTTCCCCCCTTCGGCAGGCAAGCAGCCCCCACATCCCCTGCTAACAGCTGACGTACCTGTACAAAAGAGCAGGCCACAGTGCCGCTGCGGAGCTGGTTGAGCAGAGTCTCACACACAGCCACATCAGGGACGCTAGTCACACCATCCGTAATTATTATTATACCTGCAGAGAAGGCAGTATCTTAGAGCATCTTCCATTTCAGCCAGCTAACACTCTCTTGGCATATGCACCAAGGATAAATTTTAGGCAGGGCAGAAGTAAATATCAAAACCTTAGGATTGTCTTAGCACAAAGAGCCTTGGGACTGACACCAAGAGCTTCCAAGGTGTTCTGGTGCTGGGAAAATTCCTGACTACGTACAGTGACACACTCAGCCTGGGCACGGCTCTGCACACCTTGAGTTATTCCAAGCAACAGTCATTGTTGTGCTTCCTCACAAACTCCCTAACGCTGACGCACACTGTGTGAGCAGTATTTTCTCCTCCCTGTTCCCATCACCACAACTGGCTCACAAAAGGGTCCATGCACCATCCTTCACAAAATTCATGAGCCAATGGCAGGAGCAAAACAGCACTCTGCAAATAGCTGGGCACCCTGAAACTCAGAGAATGAAGCCAACCTGCACTGGAGTTGGAGGGCAGCAACTGCAGTGCTAGGATTCCCTGCCGGACCATGCTGACAAGGCCAACATCAGCAGTGACAACAGACACGCTGGGCTTCCTCCCAGATGGTTCCTGCACATCACCAGGGCTCTCTTGGCTCAGGGGCGATAAATCCACCTGGGAAAGGAGAAGAAAAAAACAACCAACATCATCATAATGTCCCACTCTCCCAAACAGCTTTCAGTCTAGCAGCCCCATGGTACCAGAGTCTTGGAGTGCTTCAACAGACTCCACTTTTAGCTTTAATTCTCAACATCTAGTCACTTGGTCCCCTTACAACAGCTGGGCAAGGCTGCTCAGAGCTTATGTTGATTTCTAACAGGGAAGATAAGACACTTTGGGGTCACTCAGGCTTCTTTGCGGAGCACAGCAGTTCCCAATTAGAGATGCTGAATACCTCTCTTTTTCCTTGTCATCTAATACAAGCTGCGTTTACTCCACTAAAGCTCAGAAAGACACTGAGACAGCTGTGTCTCACCTACAAAGTATAGCAGTAGAGGAGGGTAAGGAGCTTTGTAAGGACAAAGTCTAGTGACCTTACATTTAACTCTGTTCAAACAGCACTAGTTATGCAGTGCTGCCATAAGCAAATGCAGGTAGGCTTTGCCTGTATCTTCTATGATAAATATTCCCTAGGCAAAGCCTGGAATTTGTATAATTACAGTTGTGAACCTACTGTGTTCATAGTCTCCTCATCCCCAGAAGGCTCTGGCAGTTCAACCCTATAATAAACTATTGCTTCATTTTTACTGCTAATACAGAGAATGGATGAGACCCTCCCCTGCCAAGCTACACAGAAGACTGGAGGTGGGAGAAGGTAGAACAAGCTAAACTTTTCTGCACAAATGGGAGTAGTCTGTCGCTATGAGCAAAAAAGTGACTATCCATCACTTTGATTTGCTAGATGTCTTCAATTTAGACACTTGTTGACAACAATACAGCTAATGCAACTTCAAAAGCGAAAAAAAAAAAAGTTTCAGTTCCTGACCTTCCCCTGGGGCCTCCCACCTCCACCCCACAGCCTGTGGCAGGACTTGCAAGTCCTTCTGGCCTGCAAGTGCGTCTCTTTCCTTTATTTGCATACAAGAAGTTATAGGGTAGTTGACTGTGAAAGAAATACTGCAGCATGGAGGAATGCATACAAAGCACTGCAAAAACACCAGCTGGACACTTGGGAAAACTATGTATTTCCTGTAAGCCTCTTTCTGTTCCAAGACTGACAGTCTTAGGATTCAAAGAAACAAATTTCAGCTAGAATATGAGATTTTAAGCACTTCAGATACACAACTGCAAGAGGTCACCAGTAGTCTCTTGCTCACCTGATTGAGACTTGTGGTTTTTTTTTTTTTAGCGTGTTGGCCAAAAAAACAAAACAAAAAAAACCCACTACATGAGAACTCAATAACCATAACCAGGTCAACAATGCTTTTGACTGCAAGAGAGTCCTCATACGTATGATTCTGACTCTAGATCAGCATGGCAGTTCCACAAGGCAACCTTTACATTGCTTGTTTCCAAGATCAGGGAGATGATCTTGATGAGAAATCCATAGACACTCTGAATCCCCACAAAGTTTCATTTTTACTTTTCCCCAACACTGTTTTTATGGTGAGATTGTTAACTTGTTGCTTAGTAGCCATGGATATAGGCATCAGCATCTGCCACAGATTTCAAGGAGTATTAGGAACTGCATCAGCTGTAAATTCAGTTTTGTGGTCTGTTTTTGTGGTAACAAGGAAGTATTTTCATTCAAGATTGTTATAATGGCCAAGGACATATTCACAGCTATTTACAGACTAATTATAAGAGTGTAATCACCCCTCCTACCATCTTCTTCAGAGAGAAAGCACATCCTACAGTCTGTCTGATTATGTCAAAGTCGTCAGGCTGCTTTACCACACTTTATTCAGGCACTTTATGGCAATAATCTTGGGAAACATAACTGTTTTCATCAGTCCTTCCCCTAAACACTTACTGGTTCTGCTTTCTTCAGTGTTCATTTCTCATTACCAGACCCACAGAGTTCTCTTACACACTCCTTAGCTGTTTTTTCTCCAGAACTACACCAATGTTCCTCTATTTGCCACTCCACCAAAGGGGCCTCACTGTGCAGATCTTTACTGAGCCATGAAACCCCAGCCACCCTGACCTCCTTACCTGAGGTTTGGGTTCATACTGTTGCTGGAGCATCTCTGCCACCTTGTTCTCAAAGGCGCACAGCTGTGTGTAAACTTGGTGCAGAAAGGCTTCTCGCTTCGTCTCATCCAGCTGACAGCCCTGGAATAGCACCTGGCCCAAGGACACACACGTCAATCACTGAGTTTCATAGCACCAACCCCCATTAATGCTACACAGGAACATAGTTCAGCGTGGTAAAGTTCAGACACATCCCTTAAAGCAGGGCACAGGCCCCTTGTCACTGCCTGGGCCAACTGCCTTTGTACAGCAGTGTTTTGTGGCATCTGCAGTGCACTCTGCAGCAGATGCTCATGTGTCTCTCTGGGCAATTTCCCTCTTGGGTGAAAAATTCTACTATTTTGTCTTCTTCTAGGATAAGCAGTAGTTGGGAAAAATTAATATGGCAGCCTTATTAGAAGGCATTAAGTCTGGTCCGACATTTCTAAGGAAGACTCGTTTGTTCTAACTTGCCTACTGAAGATCCGATTATCTTCCAGTAAGTGGCTGGATAACAGAACAATATGTTGAAATAAAGGAAAGAAAGAGTTCAACTGGGCATTACAGAAAAGGCTGAGTGATGTGACAGAGGGAGTCTGCCACCACAGAAGCTCCCCAGTATGCTCCTATTTAAGGCACCATTGTACAGGCACTCCCTACCAAAACTAAGTATCACAGAGCAAGGATACAATGTACAGACCAAGAACATAAAGCTCCACTTTCCCTCAACCTCAGATGGACAGCACCTCACAGCAACTTGGGAAAGTCAACAATTATAACATAGACAGGTTTTTTTGGATGAGGAGTGATACACTCATATGCCTTTTCCACCATAAAAGGAACATGCAACTTCTTCACTTGTGTTCCTGGCCTCATACAAGAAAGAGGAAAACCATAGCAACCTCAGAGTGCTCAATTTAGCATAAATAGGGGAGATGCTGAGGCAAACTATGATGACATCTGGACAAGATGACACACAAAAATATCTGTGTCAAGTTAGGAAACCCCAGCTATGCTTACTTTGTTAGTACCTAAGAACAGAACAAAGCAAGAGACCTTCAAGGGAGCGCTCTTCAAGCTCTGTACAGACCATTAAAGCTGCAGACTGCTCAGAAGACCTGGGTGGGAGGATCCAGGGCAGAGAGAGGGAGGGAGCAGTTACAGACTTATGCACTCCCCCTGCTGCCACCCACTTTCCCTGGATTTAGGTAAGGGATGAAACACAGCATGAGAAATGTGAAAATATTCTGAGGCGGAAGGAAACAATACAAGAACAAATTTCA
This sequence comes from Penelope pileata, assembly GCA_013396635.1. NCBI lineage: Eukaryota > Metazoa > Chordata > Aves > Galliformes > Cracidae > Penelope > Penelope pileata. The sequence continues at coordinate 604,785 of WBMW01001574.1, forward strand.
AAAATCTCTTCAGGCATGGTAGAACAAACTTCAATTTATCAAACAGACATCCCCTGGCTGAAGTAAATGGGAGATTACTGGGGGGGGGCTGCTCTTTCCACCACGGAGAAACACATTTGTATCAATGCAAAAAGAGAGCAAGGTTTGTAAGAAAAGGAAGTTACCACTGAATAAACCACTGCTACACAGTTGGCACAGACAGACAATCTTTTGGACACAACACCTCTTCCTGAGAGCTTCAAACTAATTACAACAGGTCAAAAGGAATTAGTCAGAGATTAAAATAAAACAAACAGAACAATACCAACAAAAACACACAGCAGTCATGAGGGAAAGATTCCCTCTGCTCTAACTCAGAGAGGCGCCCGTGGGCAGTGTTCTCCAAGGGGCCCCTGCTCCCCTATAAGAAATCTTCACTTCCTCCCAGAAAAGAGAAGTTGCTCACCTACACTTCCCCACCACACTGGGCTGCACATTTTAACGAAACAAGTCTGCAACACCCCAGTTACCAGAGCCCAGCAAGCAGATGTCCCCACTTTCCTCCTAGCACACAGAAAACCAACGCAGCCAGCTGCTGACATGCTGGGTGCCACGGGCAAGGTCGAGCTTTACCTGGTGGGACTGCAGGCCGATGATGGAGGAGTACGCCTGGATGGTGACAAAGATCTCGGGCTGATAAATGATGTCCGAACCAGGGATACGGAAGGGTCTTAGCAATCCCACCAAGCATCGGGAAAGGGCATGGAACACTTCATCAAAAATGATCTCCCCTGTTGAGTCGTCCTATCGAAACAGAGAAATTGAATGACTTTCGCATCTCCCAGAACTCGCAGGCTCGCTGCTGGTTGCTCTGTTACAAGCCTCCTCCTCCACTAGCAGCTGCACTGGAGCACTCCCTGCGAGCAGAGGCCACACTCAGCATTCTGCAGGGAAACAGGACCTGCCATGAGGCCGCCTCACTCCCAGGAAACGCAGGACCTGTGCAGAAGCACCAGCTAACGCAGAGAGGAGCAGGCCTGCTCAGCAAGGAGGCCCAAGCCCAGCCTGTTTGGGCAGAGCACCCCAAAGAGGCAGCTCCCACGCTCACCACGATGCCAGTGGAAGGGCTCAGGTCCAGCTCGATCACAAAGCGGTACTGGCGGGCCAGGAAGGTGACACGCGTGGAGGGCACCAGGAGGTAGGGCCTGGGCTGCACGGGCTCATCCGGCTGCCACCCATTGGGGAGGATGCTGAGAACATCGAGCTCATTTTCTGACTTCACCTGCAGCAAAAGGTACACAGCAGGTGAGAGAGCATCACACCAGGGCAAAGGAAGAATGAAGACAAACACAGCCAGAACCTCTGCTCACGAGCAGCAGCAGAGCCAGGCTGGCACATCAAGAGGTGGGGACGTGCCCATCCACACACTCATGGCAACGTGGGGACCCCACGAAGCACCCCTGCCCCCCACCTGCCCCCCGCAGCCCCACTCACCAGCTCTGGCTCTGGCACGGCCCAGATGACCTGGTGCAGCCGGCTGAGGACCCAGGCGAGGCGCACATTGCGGGAGATGCGGTAATCCTTCTTCATCAGGAGGAAGACGTGCCCGGCCTCCTCCACCTGCAGCGCGCGGAGCACAGCACCGCGGTCACCCGGAGGAGCTCCGGGGCCGGCACTGCGGCAGTACCCGGCCCCCCCGCGGCAGTACCCGGCCCCGGAGTCGCCACGGTCCCACACCACTCCACAGCCCCCAGCCCACTCCCGTTCCCGCTCACCTCCACCTCCGGCCTCTCGGCGGCCGCCATGTCCGCCCGGCGCAGCCCCTCCCCCTGCTCCCTGACCTCCGCCCTCTGCCCCCGCCCTTCCCGCGCGCCTAACCCGGAAGTGGAGGGCTCCCGTAGCAACAGGGCCGCGCCGTCATGCAGGTGGGGGTCGGGGCTGCGGGCCGGGCCGGGTGGGGTTGAGCCGGGCCGGGGCAGGAGGAGCCCGTGATCCCGTCCGGGGCCGCTGCTGTGCGCCTGCTGTGAGCGGGGCGATGGCGCGGCTCAGTTCTGGGCCCCTCACTACAAGAAAGACATGGAGGCGCTGGGACGTGCCCAGAGGGCAGCGAAGCTGTGAACGGTCCGAGCACAGCGCTATGGGGAGCGGCTGAGGGAGCTGGGACGGGTCAGTCTGGAGCGGAGGAGGCTCAGGGGATGCCTCATCGCTCCCTACACCACCCGAGAGGAGGCTGTGGGGAGGTGGGGTCGGCCCCTTCTCCCGGGCAGCAGCGATAGGAGGAGAGGTGATGGCCTCGGGCTGTGCCAGGGGAGGTGCGGGCTGGGTTAGGAAAAATCTCTTCTGCGAAAGAGCCGTCAGGCACTGGCAGGGGCTGCCCCCTTAACAATTCTGTGGTTCTGTGTCCGTACGGGATAGACAGGAGCAATGCACAATATTCAAGATGCAAATGAGGGTGTTTGTACAATGGCATCACCACGTTTAGTTCTGCACTGCTTTGCTAACGGATCCTGTTGTTGCTTTTGCTGCCTTGACTTCTCGTTGAGCCTCAGGCTCCTGTTTTCATGGATTACCCTCAGATAATCCCTAGGTCTTGTTTCTGAGTGCTAATGTTATCGGCTCAGAGAATGCCATTGTGTGCATAGAGTCAGGGTTGGTTTTTCCCTTCTGTTTTGCCATGTGTGTTATTTTGTGTTTGCTCTGAAGTTTACCTTTACCTCCCGGTCACTCTGTATCAGGAGCTCCTTCAGCTGTCCCTCCCATAAGCCCTATCTTTACTACCTTGGGACAATTGACTATTGTTAACAAACTCTCTGAAGTGCTGCTTGAATACACCATGCATCTGCGAGCAGTGGAGCATTTCTTGGAAGCAGTGGCCTTGGTGCGCACGTGCTTTGCAGTGCTTACATTTCCTTCCAGTTCCTCATGGCTTTGGAGAGAGCCCACAGAAGGAGGAGGTTCGGTCTGCAGTACTGCACAGAGCATGTGTAATGTGATTTCATTCACCATCCTGAGGGCTTCTTGGATAAGCATGGGCAGTGGGCCCGACACAGCCAGCATTAGACTCATTTCTTAAGTGCACAGGAACTGACTAGACCCATCACAAGATGGAGCAGAGCTGTAGTGTTGTAGCTGTGAGTTGAGACTATAAATTAAGTAGAATAATTTAATGGTCTCTTAAACATGGAAGATTCTTGATCTCTCCATGCTCGTGCGAATCCAGTTTGTTTAAACAGAACAACAACAAGCACAATAGCAAGCATGCAAGCAGACTGAGTCACCCCATCTGCTTTCCCAATCAGCATTCCCTTTCTATTCTTTAACTGAATGACTTTGTCCCACCCTCCTCATCGATTATTGTTGTACAGTCCTTGACTTTTACATTAGCAGTTCATTAGGGTTGGGGCTTTAATTATATTTTGTGCAATTCTGTTGCATGAGTTAATAGATAAGGTTCTAGAGGGTTTTTGCAAGAGTCAAAGATATGCCTTGGTATATGTGACAACAGATCCTCTGTCCTGACATGTTGTCTGTCACCAGACTCCCCCTCAGCCAGGGGAAAAGGTTATTTAAGCAGTATAGTCTAGTGCAAGTGTCCAGCTGTGTACAATCCATCACTGCAGTGCCTTCCACAGCTGGTAAGGGACAAGGAAAATAGGAATTCCCAGTTTTTTAGGAGCTGGAAGTGGCACTTGAACAGGAACAAAGTAAAAAACAAGGTTAAGGACAGAAATTGGAGTGTTTAAGCCACAGACCTGATAATCATTTTGCAAGTGACTTCCAAGGAGACGAGGTCAGTGTGAAAATACAGGATTTTTGTCTCTAGGGTCTCTGTTTCCTTCCCCTGAAAAGGAGTCTCTCTGTAGGAGAGAGCAGAGTATGGATGCATGCGTGTGGATCCCTGTGGTCCTTGGAAAAGTGTTAAGCTTTGTCCTTATCCCTGTCTTTCTGACCTTTTTTTAGAGAGAGGAGAAGCAACTGGAACTGACCCTGGAGGCACTCATCAGCCAGGTGGCTGACCTGAAGAACTCATTGGTCAGTTTTATCTACAAGCTTGAGAATGAGTACGATCGACTCACATGGTAAGGCGTCTCACTGAGACAAAGCACTGCTGATCACTGATGAGGCTCTTTCAGACTCTGCTCAAAAAGTATGATTAAAAATCACTAGCCTATTGTCAGCAAGTTTAGGTCTGCTTTTCACATTTCTGTTGGAGGAACCGCTAAACATCTTCCACCAGAAAAACAGTTGAAATCCTTTTCTTCCACACTTTGCAGTAGTAGTCACGCCAACAGCCTTGAACCTAGGCACTTTATGGGAACTAGTGTAGTTACTTGCATGTGCCGTGACTGGAAACTCTTTGGACAAAATATCTTAGAGACCCTCATAGGCTGTGAAAAGAGCACTCATTCTTTCTGCTTTTCTTGATCGTTTTGGCTTTCTCTGGTTCTGATATAAACTGAGTTCTCACACGTTTTGATAGTTTGGCATGTTTTCTGAGACAGTTTGAGAGACTTGCAAGGTGGCATTCTCTTCCTTATGGAGCACAAGTATGATATATGTACAGTTGAATAAACTATGGAGTATCTTAGACAGTTTCTGCCACTGCAGCAAAGCTTCACAGTTAACATTTATAGTTAATGTTACAGAAGGGAGGAGAGGTGGTGAATTCCCAGAGAGCAAACTGAAGGGGATCTCCTTGACAAGACTAGCTGTTATTTTGCTTCATTATCTCCTAGTCTGGATAGCCAAGCTATAAATACTGTCTCTGCTACCTGTACTGCTTAGGAATGAAATTGTGTCTCAGACCTTGCTTTAGGATTTTACTGGGAGAGTTAGTGATAAGAAAAGCATCACTCCTATGTATGTTGCTGAAATGCCAAACAACTGCTGCTTCCAGTGGTACTTGCAAAGCCCCTGGGCTATTTGCAGCATTGTGTGTAGAGTCTGGAATCTGTCCACACCTGCACATTTAGCCTTAGGTTTTACTCCTACTGTCTGGAGTAGACTGTTTGGGTGAATAGTAATGTTATTTCCTCAGTTCCCAGACATTTGAATGAGGAACAGATAAAGCCATCTGTGGTATCTATTTCCATGTTCTGTTCTCTTTATTTCCTTTCCCAGGCCTTCAGTTCTGGACAGCTTTGCATTGCTTTCAGGACAGCTGAACACTTTAAATAAAGTGTTAAAGCATGAGAAGACCCCACTACTGCGAAACCAGGTTATCATACCCTTAGTGCTGTCTCCAGACCGTGATGAGGAGATCATGGTAAGAAACTTCCCACTACGTGTTGGACCTGGAGTATCACAGTCTGCTTATGTACCTGCTTCAGTTTGCCATTCTTTGTGCTTGGCATTCCTCAACTCTGGTTGTAGAGAAAGAAAAGGTTATGAGTAGTTCTTTCTTGGGGCTGCTTTGCTGGTGGAGTTTCACCTACAAGCACTTGCTATGGATATGCTTAACAGAATATACCCTTCCTAAATATGTTATTTTCGTGAAGTTGGGAACAAAGGCGATAGTACCCCACTACATAACTGGAAGGTTGCCTTACCAACTCCTGATTTTTCTCTGCCATAGCTGTGCAGTTTCTATCTGACATCTGCATCTAGATTTGCACTGATTGTCATCTGACCACCATGGGTTGCATTACAGAACCTATGGCATGCACTGGCAATATTTATTCTTTGCTTGAGTGAGAAGGCATTTCAGCTGATCGTGGCCATGCTGGCAGGCAACGTATGGGACTGCAGACTCTCGTGTGTCGCTCCGGCCCAAACAGACACAGTGCAAATTCTTAGACAAGTCATTGAAACTTCCTAATGCTCCCCAGGCCAAGGTTTCCCCACAGCATTGTAGTAGTCTTGTTTCAGTACCTTGGCCTGTGCTCTGGTTTTCAGCTGAGCACTTAGCTGGAGGAGGAGGGGGCCCTAAGTGTGGCTTGTTCAACTATTGCAGCGGCAGACAGAGGGACGCGTGCCAGTCTTCAGCCACGAGGTTGTGCCTGACCATCTGCGAACTAAGCCTGATCCAGAGGTGGAGGAGCAGGAGAAGCAACTGATTACAGATGCAGCTCGAATTAGCCCTGATGGGGCACAGGTAGGGGAAGACGGGTTTGATACTTCTGCCACTTAGCCCTAAGGCATAAGATACCCTTTAAATCTGTTTCCTTCAAGCTTCTAACTAATGGTTTTCTTTTTTGGTTTGCCTTTTTCGGCCTGAGATTTCTCCATATGACCCTAGCTGAGGTTTGGGTTTCTCCAGTCTCACAAAACAAGGGTATCCAGTTCACTGCCTGCTCACAGCAGGTGCCATTAGACCAGTTAAAGAAAGACAAAGGCTATCCCACCCCAGTAGTCCTCTCCTGCATGCATTGAAACTGGACCCTCTAGGCTCTGCTACCAAAATATTTATGTTTGGTTACACAGACTCTAGGAAGAGAAAGATTGTTCATTTACCTTGCTGACTTGTATTTCATTGGAAGTATCCTGGTGGTTACTGATAGTTTTTATTTTGCAGAAACAGATCCAAAGTCTAAATAAAATGTGCTCAAATCTGCTGGAGAAAATCAGTAAGGAGGAGCGCGAATCTGAAAGTGGAGGTATGTCACTGAGGTGGAAGTGGGGTACAGGGTCCAAGCAGCAGGCTTGAGGGAGCAGTGGCAAAATAGGTAAAGCAGAGCCTAAAGCATAGGAAATGCAGATAAACACAGACAAAAGCATGGAAAAACATTTATTGCAGACACTGTCATGTGTGGAGGAGTTGGCTTCTTCTGTCCCCCTTCACTGAGCAGCATGTGCTCAGCAAACTATCAGAAAAGTAAATTCAGGACCAACTATGATAATTTTTGGGCTCAATTGACAGAATGCTCCAAAATCCTTTCTATTTTTGTCTACAGGGTTACGACAGAACAAGCAGACTTTCAACCCTGCAGATACCAATGCACTGGTAGCAGCTGTGGCCTTTGGGAAAGGATTATCAAACCGGCGACCCCCAGGCTCTGGAGGATCTGTCCAGTCAGGACAACCAGGAGCTGGTGCCATCATTGCAGGGGCTTCAGGCATGCAGCAGGTGCCAATGTCAGGTGCACCAGCTCAGCAGCAGCCAATGCTGGCAGGAGTGCAGATGGCACAAGCAGGACAGCCAGGTAAATATGTTGCATATCTGACAATGATTGAGAAGTGGGGAGCAAGAAAGATGAATGCAGATGTAGAAATCCTTCTCCAGTCACTTTTTAAATATATCAGAGTAAGAGGGTCCTTTCTGGCCCTAGGGATTTAAGTCAGGGTGTAATAGTGGAGTAATACCTGCTTAAAATTGTCTTAGAGGTTGAAGCAGATCCCAACCATCCGGCTTCAGCTTCTTAACTTAAAATACTTGTTTAATAATGAAGTTAGTGAACATAGGGTTCCATATGGAGAGATCAGAATGTATTTTATAGGGATCTGTGCTGGTGGCTTTGCTGTCAAACTTAATTTCTAGGGGCTAGGGAGCAAAGTGGAAAAGTTTAATGATAATTATTTAAGGCGTGGAGGGGAAAAAAACTGTCTGCAAGAGCCACAGAAGTATTTCATATACCAAGTGACTTCACTTAATATTAGTAGATTACATTCATCCTAACTATAAGATGAAACACATGAGCAAAAGCAATTTGACTTTGCATATCCAGTACCTAGACTCTAACCTAGTTACATGTATTTGGGAAATTGATACAAGATATAATAAATCTGTAAAGACATTAATTGGATGTCCAGGTGAGGCCAAAAATGTAAACCAAGTGTAAGGAGTTACTAAGAAAGGAATAGAGAAACAGAGAATATCATCAAGCCAGTTTATATATCCATTAGGCACTGACATCTGCAGTATTAAGCACAGTTTTGATCTTTTCTGTGGAAAAAAAATATATATATCGTAGGGTTGGGAAAGCTCAGGGAAGGGTGACAATGTTTGAAGGTATGGAGTGGCTTTAATTGGAAGGGAGACTTCAGAAAGTTTTGATAGTTGATCCTAAGGATAGCTTCTGGGAGTAGCCTGGGGGTAGGAGGAAGAAAGTATGGAAGCCTATAAAATCCCAAATTGTAGAAAGTAAGTGAATGGGTTTTCCTGTGGTACAGAAGGATCAACAAAAGTTCACCAGTGAAAATACTAGCTTGTAGGTTCAGAATAAAAGGGAGATGAATTGTCCAAGTGTATGGTAGATATGTAAGGTTTATATGGACTGGAAAAGTAAATTTCTAGATGAAAAATCCATCAATAGCTAATAATCCTGGAGACGCCGTCTCTGACTCAAAGTCCCTGAGCTGCAATGTGTTGGAAGCCAAGGGGGTATTCTGCAGAAGTATCACTGCATGTTTGCCCTGTTCTGATGTTCTTCCATAAATGCCTTCTGCTAAATTCTGTCAGAAATGAATTTGGCTTGGGGGGCCTGCAGGCCTAACCCTGTACTGTCATTCTTATTTTCATACTAATGGAGATTCTGGATATCAGCTATTTTAATTGTTGTTTTCTTGCCTTCATAATGACTATTGTTCAGAAACGAACTTGAGCAATGATATTAATCCTAAGTTAATTATGTATGAGTTAGAAAGTAATTTCCACTGTGATATGGAAACAAAGAAGGCCCCTGTGATTTTTGGCTGCATACCCACAAATACTGTCTCCAGGATGGGAAGACATCCCATCTTACACAGCTTCTGTACTTCAAGCTGTGTGCACTGGTTACAAGAGCACTTGTCCAGCCTGTGTAACCACCACACCTCTTTTGATAAGAGCTGTACTGTTTGGCCAAATGTCAGTCCCATTATCCTGGTCCTGAGAGTGGCCTGTGGTAGAGGCTGAAAGAGTGTAAGAACAAAGCATATCCTGACAGACACCTCCATCAGTTGTTTGGGGATATTTTGAGACAGAGTTTGGTTTGAGACCAGTGGGTATAAGAGCCATCAATTTTTGCTGTTCCTTTCTGAATTACAGTTTTGAGTCCTACAAGGTCTGTGACAATAAGTCCCACAGCATTACCACAAGTTTTGCTTAAAATACTTTTCTTATGTTTGTGTCTTTTACCTGGTAATTTCACTGGATATTTCTTTTTTACCTGTGTTGTGAGAAACACTGAATAATCATTCCTCAGTTACCTTCTCCGTACTGGTTTTCACTTTTTGGAAGTCTGTCATGTCTTCTTCCCTGTGTTCATCTTTTTTTTTTTTTTTTCCCCTAGCTGAGTCTGTTTAATATAACTTTATGTGAAAATGTTAATATATCTTGGACAATTCTTGTCACTTTTCCCTGTACCTCTTCTACATGAATTTGAGACTGGGAGGGACCAGAACAGCTCACAGTAATCCAGATGTGGGTGAACCATACAGTCCTGTTGACTCTTCCTTTTGGAGTAAAATGTGTAGAAGTATTTGTCTGCTGATTGTTAGTGAGCTGCAGGCAGTGAGCTGCTTTGGATGTGTTTAAGAAAGGTTAGTAACTTTTATTCTATTAGCCAGTCATTCATCAAATCTTTTCTTGTCCTGCTGCACTACAGTTTCAGTTAGTTTCAGTTCTCAGAAGTTACCAGGATTTTTTTTTCTGTTCTCATTTGAGCACACATTCCACTTTCTGAAGGAGCATTCTTTGAATATCCCTTTGTGCAGCTCTTTAATTGCCATCTTTTTATTTTTCTGATCATCTTAGTTTTGTCTAGCACTGTCCACTTACCCTAAGCTGTTGGTATGGTATCTTAGAACACACTTCTGTGTGTGGTTGGTATCAGCAAAGAGTAATAATGCCCAAGAGGTGGATGTGGTAAAGAGAAGTTGAGATCTGAGAGAGATTTAATAGCGTAAATATTTGTCCTGACAATAAATAATGCTATGTAGAAGAGGATACAGCCTCTCTGTGTTTGTCTCCCTGAAATCAAGCAGGGATCAATTCGGTTTCTTGTGTCAGGACTGTGGTAGCAACTTCTGTGAGACTGAACAAGTCTCACACTGCTCTAGGAGCCTCCTGAGAAAGGCTTGTATAAGATGGAGCAAGGCTAGCAAAGGGACATAGAACCTGGCAGGAAGTGTTACGGAGATTTCTCAGCAGAGACAAGTGCTGATTTGTAGGAGGGAGTGATTGTATTAGGTCATAAGCTGAAGGATGCTGTAGCTAATAAGCCAGGACTGTTGGTGCTCTTTGCATGCTCCTGAGCAAATATGTTTTCTTACAGCTGATTTTATACTGCTCATTCTTCTTTTTTTTCCCCCCCTCTCTCTTTCCAGGAAAGATGCCAAGTGGCATAAAAACAAACATCAAATCTGCCTCAATGCATCCATATCAGAGATGAGCCAACAAGAAGCGGACTCAGGGAGCAGCGGTTACCTGCATTGTTCCTGCTGCAACCACTGCACCCGGATTCCTTTCAGGACTTCTGAGTCCATTCACATATACATACACCATATCCACAGAGCTGGGAGTTATGAGACTCTTCCTTGGGTTTTATTTAGTGCTGGGTAGCTTGTGTAGAACTGCTAGTGGCCATGTCTCCTGGCGACAAGTATTCTGTTCAGCCAGAGTAGAGGGCTTTATGTGTGGTAGCAATCCCATTTCCTTCCAGTCTGGTCAGGAGGGCACCTACCCTTTCTTGATACAGAACCTGGAGAGCTGCATGGACCGCTCTGCTTCTTGTTTCTATTTGTTGATTCAGGATGTTCCTACTATACTCCCTGTTGTTGAATAAAGATCTTGTTCTGCACACGGTGAGACACTGGTGTTCATCTCCTCAGTCATGAGGAGTCTCATTTCCCTTTGGGTAAGGCAAGAGAGCAGCTCCAGTCTGAAATAAACAAGAAATATTGGAGGCTGAGTGCTGGAGCTGCAGGCTTGTGTGTATAGAGCTGTTATAAAGTGAGTCAGCAGAGTACAAACATAAGCAGTAAACATCTTGCTCATTGTAAACCTATTATGGCTATTCCGCAGAAAGCAAAATACTGGCAACAACTATTACAAGACCCACAGCAAGAAGGCAGCGTTTCAGGAGTTGAAGCACAGAGCTTTTGCATTCTGATGCTGCTGCAAATCCCAGCTGGATCCAATTTCACTTCCATAGTTCCTTGCTTCTGCATTCTTATAAAGTTTCTAAGCTACTTTAAGAGTACTTCTTTGCTTCAGAAGTCTTTCATTCTGCTCAGAACTGCACTTCTGAGTTAACTAGACTATGAAATCTGGCCATTTCTCTTTGGAACTGGGCATCATGAAGCCATCCCTGTTCTACTTTCTGCCCCTGAGCTGTAACATATAATCTGTCTAATGAAAGATTCCTCTGCAAATAAAGGGTGGGGATGCATACCCACAGAGTGTATGTACTAGCTATCCAAATGAGAACCATCTTGCCTCTTGCTGCTTTTGCTTGGAGTTCCCTTTGACTTGTGGTGAAAGCCAGCATCGTATTTTACTCAATAGTAGCTGTCAGCAATCTTAAGGGTGAGGAAATCTCCACTCAGCAGATACAACTGCTCCTGCACTGCTTGCCTCTGAGCTAATGTGATCCAGCGTATTAGGATCATTAGGATTGATGGAGGCTGTGGGCTGTTCTCCCAGACTGAACCTTCCACAAAACTGACTAGAGCAGTTATCAACCCTGTGCAGACCCTAGGAATTGTCCAGTGGAGTTGTGGGCCTGATAGCAAACTAAAACCTGATCATCAAAGTGATGCTTTGCCAAATTATTCTTTGTTGCTGCTTAGAAGAAGCCATTGTATTGCTGAGATTTTGTAGATGATGGCTTGAAAAGCACTGAGCTGGCAAATGGAAAGTTTAACTGGAAGCACAGCTGGTGCAATAAGCAAAGCAGCCCCGTTTTGGGTCCAGTGATGTGTCTGCAGCAGCATTCTCCCAGCCAGACCAATGGATGTGCTTTTTGCTCGACCCATTGCAGAGCTCCCTGCTCAGGGACCGCTCGGGGGCCACTGACTGCTATGGGGAGCTGGTGTGACGGCAGGGGCACACAGCTGGCTCTGGGGCGACGGTTTTAAGCAACGCTGGGAGCTGGCTGACAGGCGATGCCCTGTGAGGGGCTGCTCTCTGCTCTAGCCCACGCCCCTGTTTTGGCTGAGAAGGAAGGCAGAAAAATGTCAGAGGAATTGTGCCAGATCCATGGTGCTCGTGGTCATACACGGAGCCTCAGCTCTGCGATGTTGCATTGCTTTGCTTTGTCCCCAAGACTGGCTTCCTTATAAAGCTAAAATATTTCAGGCTGGGGCAGCCTGGGACACGAGCAGAGTGTGGCTGCCTGCCACCCACGCTAACCTGGCTCTCCCGAAAACGCCTCCAGCAGGGCAGGCCAGACCTTTCACACACTTGGACGGGAGGAAGGGAAATACAGGCAGGGTTTTTTCCGTAGATTACAGAGCTAGGGAGGCCCGCGAGGTCGCCAGCGTAACTTCCTGTATGACACAGCCTGCCTGAATTAGTTCTTGTGTAAATCGTTGTTAGGAAAACAGTTGACCCTGAAGCGATAGGACTGTGCAGCGGCTGGTAGGTTGTCACAAAGGTTAGTTTCCTTTACTTACTGCACCTTATGTTGAAGCTGCATTTCTTTAATACCCTTCAAGCTGCTGGATCTTCTCAGCCAGGGAGTGAGCCCCTGAGTTGTTAGCCCCACGGAGAGTTGTCTGACTATTGCCATCAAGCTTTCCTGATCATTTTTAATCATAAACCAAACTGATGGAGGTCCCAGAGCCTTTTGCTTTAAAGGCATATTTTCTGTTTTCCAGCCTTTGGCTCTTGTCCAAATGTTCTTAATGCGTTTGTGTCCTCTGGGATGTGGGGCTAGGACACGCTATTCTAGTTGTGGGAATGGGAGTTTCAAACGCAGAGTGACTTTAACCTTTCATCCAGTCACTGCCAGGGCTCAGATGTTTAAGCAGGGAACAGGAACAAGCCTTTTACCCATAAAGTCACACTGGAAATTCATGGTCCACTGACTGTCTCTGTGGCCTGTAAGTCCAGCAGCGATTCACTATTCCTGGCACACTGTGTCACAATAAAAGCACAGCCCTGCAGGACCAGGGCAAAGCTCGGGCTGTGCCGTGCTGCAGCAGCAGGAGCTCAAGGACAGGTGCTCTCCCCACAAGCACATGGGCTGTCGCACCCAAGCCCTTGGGGCTTTTTCTCCTGCTTTGTCTGGTCACTTTTGTGAACCTGTCCCTTCCTACTTACTGTTGGATAATTTTAGCAGCGAGGAGTCTCAGCCTGGCACAGGAAATGCTGCTGGGCTGTCTGGACCCCAGCTGAGGTGCAGGAGTGTGATGGAGCACAGGCACTGATCTGCTCCCAAACCCACCTGGGTACTGGTCAGGCTTGGGAGCAGATGATGACACCTTTTGCTTTGAGAGTCCCAGAGGCTTGAGATTGCTGCAATGCTCCCAGCTCCTGGGATGGCACGCTTTACCTTTCATTACTTGGTTTCCTTCCAGGTCATCAGCTTTATGCTATTTGGCATTCCCTGCTAGAAGCGCACCTCTGTGCCAGTTCCCCAGGGAGCATCTATCTCCTCTGCTGCGTCGTGCTTGGCCAGGCTGTCGGCAGCCTTATTCCCTGATTGCTGCCATACCAGCCAGCTCTCTCACAGAGACTAAAGAGCACACAGTGCCAGAAAAATTATCATGTTAATTTGACAGGTTTGCTGTCTGCGATGTCTGATGACTGGTATTTATATTTGTCTGCTTTAAGTGTTTATTGATACGATCACATATTTTTCTGTCATTATTTTGCATGGAATGAGTGTCAAATAGACACACCTGTTTACAAGGCCATCCTGTTTATTTTTTCTAAAATGCGGGCATAATAGCAGCTTTCTTGTCCTCTGGAGCTTCTCCAGTCTTCCTTGTGTTATCAAATACCAGCATTAATAGTTTGGGTATTTTAAAAACAGATATATATTTTTAAATTTTGAGATGCAAGATAACCGAACTTCCTGTATTTTTAACACTTGCCATGTGCAACTGTTGCTTAACATCCTCCTGAGTTACTGTTAGAGTGGAAAGTGTTTCATCCTTGTGACAGGAATGCTTCATCTAGCTTCCTCCCAAAGGCAGGAGCAGGGTATTTATTGCCTTTCCTTCCTGCCCCACTCTTGCCAGTCCCACTGTTCCCACCTCATGCTGCACTTCCACCCATGATGACGTCCATGCAGCCTGTCCCTCCACACGCCGTGAGCTCAGTGTGGTGCCATCGTTTCCCAGTATCTCTCTGCATCCACCAAGCAGCACAACCAACATCTGCCATGTGTTTGTTCTCCTGGCCCTGGCCCGTCCCCAAGCGGAGATGTGGCTGCAGGTGTCTTGTTTTCGCACAATTTTTTTTTTTTTTTTTTAATCTACAGATCTTTTAAGTGGATGTTGTCATGCCTTTATGAAGGCGGTGAAGTATGCAAGGTGCGGGACAGCGGGGGGAAGGCATCCCTGGCAGTCTTTACCCTCCGCACCAAAACCAAGGTAGGGACTCAGCGTGGGCTGCTGATTTGAATCCTGCTGCTAGGCTGTGACCTTCCTGACACATCTGGAGGAGGTTTCTGGTGCTAGTGGTTGGCTTGAGGGAGCCTGAGCACTTTTTAAAATTTTTTTTCTCTAAGAAGAAACATAGCAGCGTGCATGCTGCCAAAATCAGCCAAGCCAAGTTTAATGTCTGCCTCGTTCCCAGGGCAGCTTCACCTGCGGCTCACAGAGGCACAAGCAGATGGACACAGCAGCAAAACGTGCCTCTGAACTGGAAACAGAAAATCTCAGACTGCTTGTAAGTCAAAGGCCCAAACTGAGGGAAAATGGCCAAATGGTGGAAGTAGGAACCCCAGGTTAGCTCTGCACTTCTCGTGGGCTCTCCCAGCAGTGTGATAGCCCCAGGAGAGCCAGATCATGTTTAGGTGACAGCTGGTGTCTAAACACGAGTATATGGGCACTTCTCCATCCAATCAAGTGGAATAAATCTTCATCCACCTCCAAAGTAAAATGTTACTTTGTACCTCACATAAATGCTGTGGTAGTAAAAGCATACTCAAGAGATGGGATGTTTGGATGCATCTGTAATAGACATCATGAACTGTCAGAGTTCAGACTGATGTGACTCCATAGTGTATTTATTGTCCATATGATTCTGTAACTCTCTGGACCCATGAGTGTTGTCTTGGTGGAAATGTGCGCTTAGAAATTAATGAAAACCTTGTATAAATGGTGCAGGGGTGACCCTGCATATGAGGGAGTGCCTAAGACCGATGCAAAGTCTGTTGGCAGGCCTCTTGGAAGGAGAAGCCTTTCTCTTTTTTTTTAATTTTTTTTTGTGTGTGTGTCAGTGTGTGTGGTGTCTTTTTTTTTTTTTTTTTTTTTTTTTTTTTAGNGAAAGGAAATTACTGCTTGTATTTTTCTGACTGAGACACATATTTTCCAAAGTCCTGGTTCCTGCAGCAGCTGACTTGTCACTGCTGCTCAGATCCTGTCACTGATTTACCCACTCATTGCAAGGCTTCTCCCTCTGCTGCCTTCAGATCCAAACAGCTACTGCAGCAGGTTAGTGGTGGTGCTGAGGCCCCACTATGCTTTGTGGCACAGCAGCTCCATCTCTTCTAAGCAAAAACTGTGCCCCAGGGTATTTTTGCATTTTGTTGCATTGAGTGTTTGCTGGCCAGTGTGGGGATCAGAGGGGCATCATGGCTGTCTGTGGGTGTTATTTCCTTTGCGAAGCTGCAGTGCTTCTCAGGACATTCCTGGTCTGAACCTAAACCTTTCCCTGCATTGTGTACTGCCAGGTGACCCTGGTGGGACGTACCTGGTGCCCACAGCCGCCCACCAGCACTGGGCAGCATGGGGCTGAACAGCAGCAAACAGGCAGGGGGCACACATGGCCCTGGGCTGCTGAGCCCCCACAGCAGCTCTGAGCCAGGAATGGTTTGTAGGCAGGCTCTGTGGGTGCACCCACTGTTAGCCACTGTTAGTGTCCATTCACTTTAGGGAATTCAAAAAAATAGGAATTGACTTTGCAGTTGTTCTCCAACCTGCACTTTGAGCACACAGCCCTCTCTATTCCCCTTTATTGTGCCCTGTGCTCTGTGTTTTGCCTGAGCTCAAGAATAAAACGCTTGTCCTCATGCACAGTGCAGGTGTGAGGGCACACAAGGAGGCTTGTGATGTTCACCATGAGCAGGATTTTTTTGGAGACGTATTTGCAGAAAGGAGGCTGCTATGTTCTCTGCCCACTATCTTGGAGCACTTTGCTGCATATCTCTGTTTCCCTCTTGGTTATATCTGTGCCTTCAAGGGAAGACGGTTGCTCTTAGCTATCTGGAAGAAACACTGCAGCCCCTCCAAGCAGAAGTTGCCCTGCTGCTGCTCTCCCATGTCCCTGTGCTCTGCCAGGCAGGCATAGGAGCACACTGCAGGACCTGCCATGGGCTCTCTTTTCCTGAATTTGCTTTTCCTTCCCTCCCACCATGGATCTTGAGGGATGCACTGTGGCCCTGAGCGTGCTTGGGGGGAACCTCAGAAGCAGAGAAGATGCCGAGCAAACTGGGTAGGACATCAGCCACTGGGGAGCAGGCAGCATCCCCTGGCAGCCTGCAGCCTGGATGGGCAGGCAAAGCCCAGCCCCATCAGGAGCTCAAACACGGCCTCGTTTCATGGCAAAACAATCCCTCTTTGTGCGGCCTGTTCTCCCAGAACAATCCCCTGCTCTGACAATGTCCTTTCTGTGGCTTAGGCCCTGCAGAGCGAGCAACAGCATGCTCAGCCCAATGCCTGCCAGCTTGCAGCAGCTCCTGCCTGCAGCCCTGCCACCCCACGGCCAAGGCACAGCACCCAGGACCCCTGTTTGGCCTCTGCATGGGGCTATGGTAATTTCAAGTAAAGCCAAAGGCTTCCCAGGAAAGGCTCCAGCACAGCTGAGGACACTTAAGAGGTGTTTTTCTTTTGGTTTCATTTATTCCATGGAGATGCATGGAGCTGCTGCACCACATGTTGGGAGGGCAGCCCTGGGAGGCAGTTGTGGAGCATGGCATGTGGGTGTCAGGTCACCACATGGGCCTGAAACCCCAACCACCTATTGGGAGTAGAGAAGTCACCAGGCTTTGCAGACCATCTCCAGGCAGTCTGGGACAGGTTACTGGAGCCAATCTGCTGCTGTGGGTTCTAGACAAAATGAAATGGCTTCAGAGAGAAAGGGAGAATCTGGTGACAAGCAGAGCGGGGGCTTTCTTGTCTCCAGCATTTTGTCTTTTCAAGAGCATGTCCCTTGGAAGCTCCCTGCAAAGGGGCAGACTTTAAGTTTCTACCAGAGACAGAGTTTGCAGAACTACTCTGGTCTCCTGCTGTGGCATGCTGCATGTTGTGAAGGAACAAGGAGGGTACTTTAGCAGGTCCAGAGACTTCTGGCATGTCTGCGGAGAGTCCCAGGGTGTCATGTATTGCTGGAGTCATGCTGCCAGCCTGCAATTGGGGTGTCAGGGCTCACACCAGCAAGGCTGCTGGCTTTTAGGCAGTTGATAAACAATTCTCGTGGCAGGAAACCACAGTCATGCGTGCTGCCCACCCCGGCTGGCAGGCAAAGTGTAGCAATTAAGCACATCGAGGGAAGGTCTGCTACCAAAATATCTGAGCTCCAGCACACCACTACAGTGCCCAGAAGCTTCAGTTTTATCCCATGGTACGCCTTTTTCCAGGTGATGTTTTAAAGTAAAATTACAGCATCGTGTTACAGTGGGGATTTGAGAGGGGTCATTTCATGCCTGCTGGCTACAGAAATGTTGTGGGTCCTTTCTGGGTAACTTCCAGGGACTTTGGATTCCAAGACTGAAGGTATTTTGGTCTTCTGTATGAGCGGGGAGAGGGCAGCACTGACAGTGATGGGGTAATTGTCCTTTATTGCCAGGATGATGCAATCAGCATAAATAACAGATGCAAATTTGCACAGAAGAGTCACTTAATGTTGATGTCAACCATGGAAGGAGGCAGCATATCAGCTTGAGCTCAGCCAAGCATGCGCATTCAGGCATGGCCTATCTGCCCATTTCCATTTATCGAAATTGTGTGCCAGCATTATGGCATTTAATTGACTTTCAGGCTTCAAGAAGTGCATATGTCTCCTAGTGGCCATGAAAACCTTGTTTTATTCTCTCAGTACTATATAGCAGTGATGTAGGAGTATCTCTCGGATGTTTTGGGGCTGTCAGCATAATCAGCTTCTCATTTTTCGCCTTGGAGTTACAGAGAAAGTGTGCAGCAATGGTATGTGATGGATATTACTTTGGGGTCCAACCTCAGGAGAAAGGGAGAAGGGTTAAAGAACATTACAGAGCTGATTTACATTCAGGGTTTCTATCCACATGCAAAGTTCCTGACTTTCAGGATTGAAAACAAAAGGATGGGACAGACTCAGACATCATTTTTTCAATTCCAGAGTAGGTAGGTGAATTTGCTAACTGAAGAATTGAAGAATTACAGGGCCAATGGTTCCTATGTTTACTTTTCACTGAATTCATTTTAGGATTTTTTGAGTTGAATAATGTCAATTTCTTTGCCACATAAGAAACTTGTGATTCAAGTTTTGTGTATTAAAAATAATAATCATAGCTATAAATTCAGTGAATGGTAAGAAAATACATATTTTTTTTATATAAATCAGACATGAGCTAGAAGTTATTTTATGTCTTCAGAAAGCCAAGGTAATTTCTACCTCTGCAATAGAAACTGAGAAACTACTCATGGAGAACATCGACTGATCTTAGGCTTGGAGAAACTGAAGCCCCTCTTATCACCACCCAGCTGCATGGTGACTCTAAGGCATTTTTCAAGACTGGGAGAGCAGAGAAGGTGCAACACCGAGAAACCACACAGGCATCTCTCATCATATACAGATGAAATTACATTACTAATCCTAAGGTCATAACTTTTCACTGAACTTCATTCCTTTTTTATTGCTTAGTTCCTACAGAGCTTCCCATCTGATAGTCTGATAATGCTCTATACTGACAACTTCCATCTTTGTGCCTTCAGCAAGTTACAATAGCACACACGTGCTTTTTGCACCCAGACAGAGCAATAAGGAGAAAGAGAGACACATCTGGCTCTGCAAGAGGTAAGGATAAAGCGGAAGATAACTGGCGAATAGAACAACGGGAAGGCATATTGCACAGACTCACAGCCACGTCCATCTAATCAGATCTCCAGGTTGAGAAGGATCAGCTGGTCCCTCACTAAAGCCAGAGTGGAAGTGGTGTGCTCTTCTTTGAGATGAGCAGTAGAGGAAGGAATCCAAATTCTCCAAAGCTGTAGCCCCGAGTGGCTGAGACAGGCTGTATGCAGCCCATGCTACTGTAAACAAGAGCACGACAGCCAGGTTGTTTCTTGAACTGCAGGTGAAGTGTTAATGACCTGTAGGGCTCTGCCAGATGCAGGAGCAAGTGGTTTGTGCAGTAAGGACACCCTTGTGCAGGCGTGTGGCATGATCATCTCTTGTTCATAATCCAGACTGCAGCCAGAGCGACGCGCTCCGCTGGATGCAAGAGGCTTCTCTCCCATATTTAGAGTCACACAGGCAGGATTCAAGATCGAAGCAGATTATCCATTTATTAAAGTCTCTCTCTCGACACTTTGGGAACTCCGGCTTGTACACAACAGGTCATGTCACTCTAGCTTTGTCTCCTTTATCCTCTCTTATTTTTAAGGGATTTTCTTTCTTTTGTGTGCCCATGCTACCCTGCTTCCAAAGAGGCCAGAAGGCAGGAGCTCCATAACTCACAGCAGACGAGCCAAGTCCTTGCTGGAAACCTGCAAGGAGACTTTGCATCCCTCCCAGTCAGCTGTAGCTGGGCCAGCACTGCTCTGTTGGAGAATTAACAGCAGAAACAGAAGATGCAGTAGGAAGGGAAAGCTAAAGAGCAAACACCCCACAGGAATAATGGCGGAGACAGCAGACACAATAGGGAACTAGAGTCCTGGACTGAGAGAGGAGAAAGAAATTGCATTCTGAGCAGAAGAGAGTGACCTGGAAATTTATTCCAGCAGCAGGAAGAGGCTGGGCTGTGCAATTTGGGGATCATTTTTAAAGCCTGACGAGCTTGCCAGCAAGGGTGAAGCCAGAGGAGAGAAGGAATGCTTGGAGAAAGCTATGAGATGTGGGATACAAGGCTGAAAACTATCTAGCAGACAGTGGAAAGGAATCCACTTGTGATCTCTCATTTCATGACAAACAACATAGCAAGATTTCCATTTAACTGGACCAAGAATTAACTAAAAGATTGATGGACAAGGAAGACAAGAAAAAAAACCAAAACATGAAGAATAGCAAACAAGATTGATGGCTGTCCTTAACAAGGGGGAAAGAGTGATCCAGCCAGCTGCAGGCCTGCCAGTCTGATATTAGTAGTATTCAATTAAAGAGTAACTCAGCACATGGACAGGAAATGGAAAATGGGATAAAATATAGATTATTACGTCTGACTAACCTTTCTATGAGGTTAGTCACTCCCTGGAGTCCAAGGGAGAAGCAGCTGATACACTGGGAACTTTGGTAGGTGGTGGGGGCAGAGGTGAGCACAGGAATTTCACGTGGGAAGGAGTGGTTAAAGTTGAAATGAACACAAAGCCTGGTGGAAGGGGGCACATCAGGACACACAAAGTTACTACTGAGGCACTTTGTGGATATTAGCAAAAATATTAGGAGCATTCTGATGAAGTCTGCTGTCATTCAGCAGTGTGGGGCACTGGCACTGCAGGAAAGGAACGCCAGAATAGGTGTGAAGTCACCAGGAGCACAGTTCTTTACTTTTTATGGGATTTTGTGAGCTGCAAGCACCTGAAGGAGTGACAGATGCAGCCCTGGCTCTGTCCCAGCGAGGAATGCTCACCAGGTGAGCACAAAGCATGCCGCCACTTCTGATCACCCAACTTCAGAAGAAGGAACCTGAACAGAAGCGTGACCAGAAGTGTTGCCTGGGCAGTAGGTGCAGGGACAGTCTGGCTAGGAAGAAAATGCTGGAAAAGCTTGTTTAGTCATCAGTGTGATGGCTGAGAGGGAGATGATTGCTATCTACAAATACACTGGAGCATAAATACCCAGGCGAGGACCTGTGTGACATAAAAGACAACGTTGGTGGAAGAACAAATGGATATTAACTGGCTGTGAATCAATTTAAGCTGGAAATTAGAAGATGGTTCCTAACAATTAGAACAGTGAATTCTGAAACTGCCTTTAGATCATAAAAGTGTGACTAAGAGCCCAGACACTTTTTAAGATGGAGCTTGATAAGCATGTGAGGAGAGCACACGATGGAGAGGTGCCTGAGACAACAAGGTGGTCAGGCTTTGAGGAGTCCTTCTGCATTCCCAAACGCCTGTGATAGCTAGTGTGGTATCACTGTGGACGAAAAACCACACACGTGCCACTTGTCTATCGATCTGCTTCCGCAAGGAGCTGCCTTGCCCCTCAAAATCAGCCAAAACCTCCCCAAAACCCAGAACCAACAAAACTCGAGGTCCCCGCGCACCTCCAGCCCTGAGGTGATGCCGGTGTGGGCGTGGCCATCAAATGGGCGGGCTGCAGTTCCAGCGCCGATTGGCTTAGAGGGATAGGCCCGCCCTTTGGGGTGGAGCTCTTTCCCCGGGGCCAATCGGCTGCGTCGAGGGGGGCAGGGCAGCCTTATTTACCGGAGGGGCAGCCGTGGCGGCAGGCAGAGCGGGGTGCGGCTGGCGGTCAGTGGGGGTGAGTGTGGCACNCTTTAGTGTTACTGGGAGGGAGGTAAAGGGGCTCGGGGAAGCTTTAGGGGGCTGGGGAGGGATGTGCGCCCCTCTGTTGGGTTGGGGTTGGCTAAGCGAAGGGCTCTGGGCCGCTCCGCAGAGGTCGACCCGCGGCG